>CM040117.1:215637610-215983399 GCA_022559845.1 Amorphophallus konjac | reverse complement strand
GACATCTGCTCTAGGTCGGGTCCTCTAGCTGATTTCCCCCCCAGTCACACTCATGCTACAAAGACAAGGGGTCCTATGATAACCAGCCTAGAAACCGTCCACTCGGGACAAGCCTCCACCACTCCCTAGTGGGTAAGCAATGACGTGCCCAAGTCAGCTACGTCTAGTGGGTAGAGTCACTAAGAGTGAGAACTCGTCGCAACCACGGAAGTCACCGGAGTACCACCGGTCTGTACCAATCCACCACGAGGTGGTTCACTAGCACGAGAACCAAGAACTACTAGCCAGACATGTAAACTATGATTGCCGGTGAGTACGGCGAAGACTGGAACTTATAAACATGCGGGATAGCGAAAATCGAGTAAACCAGACCTGAAGGCCCTGGAAGGCCAGACTGTTGGCTGCCTAGGGGCCTGGGCGGACACAACACTGGCCGCCCAAGAGTAGGGCCTGGGCGGTGATAAGTGTCCATTTCTTATGACAATTCATTGCATATACACCATTTTATGTGCATATAATTAGGCAATTATGCATATTTCATAGTTAACCTCAACTCCGCATTTAAATTGGAGCTTTCACGGAAATTGATTAATTCGATTATCTTATTTAATAATAAATTAAAGTTGAGGGCCATGAGCATTAATTCTCCATTGCATAATCATGAGCATTAAAGATTTATGTGCACATTATGGTAATTTTTATGGACTAAAGTGTAATTATGTGTGTGTAGGACACCGAAGGCAATTACAAAAGAAGCCGGGGGTAAAACTGTCACCACCATGTTGACCAAGTCAAAAGTACATATTTTGATTGGAGGGAAAAGAAATTCTAAAAGTTTGAAATTGAGTAAAAGAAACACATATTTCGGTTGGAGGGAGAATTGAATTCAAAGTTTGAAATAAAGGAGAGGAATGATGAGTCTTGGGAAGGGGGTTGTCCAAAGCCCAAGGAGGGTGTACTCACCTACTTTTTCTCTTCCCCATGCATCATATTCTACTTAAATCCCATCCATCCATCTCCTTTGATACAATCTCCACCCTCCATCTACCCAACTTTTCCTATAAATAGCCCATGACAAGAAGGAGAAGGGTGTTCTTCTTTTGGCAATTTCTCTCCTAACCTTAGGCCTCCGAGTTCTTCCTTGTAAGTTCGTTTTCAGCTCATACACTCTTCATAAAAGTTCTTTGTCTTTAAGTTCTCTACAACTTCTTCTTCTGGAGAATCTTCTAGTTCCTTCTAATTTTTAAGCTATTTTATATTTTTCACTGTGCTGTCCTGTTCATCTGCGACCCAGTATTTTTCTCTGTTCTTCCCCTTATTGCTCCCTCTTCTAGTCATTTTCTGCTCTTGCTGTCTTCATGAAAGTTCTTGGTTTTTATGTGTTCTACAACTTCTTCTTCTACACCATCTTCTAATTCGTTCTTTTTTTGAAGATATTTCTTATTTTTCAACTTGCTATCCTGTGATTTCACTGTTCATCCGAGGTGCTAGTTTCTGTTATTTATCTATTTTGAAGCTCTTCTGTTCTTCTTTTCTATCTGAGTTCTTCATCAAAGTTCTTTCTCTCTCCCTCCTCTTCAACTTCTTCTTCTTGGGCATCTCCTAATTTCTCTTGGATTCAAAGTTATTCACCCTCCAAAGGCAGCTTCAACGACAAAGGCGACTTCCTCCCGGTGTAGACGACATCTTCCGCAAGGTGGTTCGTGATCCAAGGCCAAGAGAGGACGGCGCCGTCATCACCATTGCGGCTACCATCTTCACATCTCATGCTCCTCTTGTTGCTATTGCTTTAGTTTCATTTTACTTCATTGTAATCTCGTCACATCTTTATTGTAAGCTCGTCTTGCACTTCATGTAATCGTTTCTTTATGTTAATGAAAGAAGTGTTCATTTGATCTAGAGTTTGTTCATCTTCCCTCTCTTCCTACTTTTTCTACCTCTTCTTCTCAATGTTATGCAATTATTTCTCATGTCATAGACTCATAATCATAGGCATTTTGAATTAATTGTTGGAATCATTCTTTGTTTAATCATTCTCTTCAAGCTACAAAAAAATCACAAACATTTTCTAAAAGGTTACAAGGTTTTTAACTCTAAAAATATCTTCTTCTCTGTGGATTCGACCCGTGCTTGCCATAGTACTACGTTCTCTTTTGATCATTTTGTGCGAGTTCGGTTTTAAGATTGTTATACGCGTGTTTTAAACGACGAACTTTCGCGTTATCAATTTTTGGCGCCGTTGCCAGGGAAGAATGATGATTTTTGATTTAATAACTTTGTTTTCCTTGTGTATATAGTGTACTAATAAAGTCCTCTTTTCTTTTATTTTTACAGGTTAAAAAAATTCAAAAAAAAAGAGGTAAGTTTGTATTTCTCTCTTTCATCTTTTGATTTTGTCATTTCATTTCAAAAAAAAAAGAGAAGAACGAGGGATTACGCATCAAGTCTCCAAACTTATTCCTCTCATTTTGTGTCATTTCCTTAATGTTCTTGCATATTATGGTTAGATAGGTTCACTAAATTTAAAAAAAAACTCTTCACTTGAACCTAATAAAAATTCTCATTCTAAGAGTAGAAATCACACTTTCATGTTCTAAGCCATGCATCATTTAGGATAGAAACTCTTTTTCTTTATTGTCTAATTATTGTTAATTACATTGTTGAATATTGCGGGAGGCAAGGTGAGTACTCTAACTTTTCCAAAAGCATGCTCATGCATTTTCATTCTTGCATAGAACCCCTTGTTTGAACTTGCTTTGTTGCATATCATTTCAAAATATCTTAAGGGCAACACCCATAAGCAAGATAAGGTGGGGATTTCATCACCCTTCCTTAGCCCACAAATCATAATTCTCTTGCATCTTTGCATCACCTAGACCTCAAATAAAATTCAGTAGACATTGGCCCTAAGTTCATACTGTGGTTCTTGTGTTATTTGAGCTTACCCTCTTATGAAAACTGGTGCCTAAGGCAAGATGGTCGGACGGCAAACGCCTTAAGCGGGCTAGTGGTTTGGCATAATTAGGTCCCTACGAAAGTAGGGGGAACCTCCCACTACCCCACCCCTTACCTGACCGGTGGAAATATTGAGGGTGAACTTAAGTTTCACGTTAGCCATTTTGTGAAACCCAATTTGTAGGTGTAGGTCACATCTAGGGGATTAAGTAATTTGTGTGATAACTTGTTTGTGTTTGCATAAAAAAATAAAAAATAAAAATGAAAATGAAAATAAGAAAAAAAATCTCCTCTTATCTCTCTTCGTCCTTATTTGAGTCAAAATAAAAAAAATTAAAAAAAATATACATCATAAAACGATTCTCTCATCTCTCATCTTTAACCTTGGTTTATGCAAGGGAGAAGATCTCAACACCTTGACTTAGTTGAGCCCATTAGTGAGATTGAGCGATTCATTTTTAATCTGGCTCAAAATCAAACACAACCTATGGCTGAACAACACCAATTAGGGGTGCCCAAACAGATGAAGGAATATTTCATTCCTTCGAATTATCAGCCATCCACTTGTATCCAACTGCCTAATGTCCCTGCTTTGCACTATGAGATCAAATCTAGCACCATTTAGATGCTCCCATCCTTTTATGGGAAGACCAATGAAGATCCCTATAAACATCTGGATGAATTTCTAGAAATTTGTTCCACTGTGAAAATTCAAAATTTCACAGATGATGCTCTCCGCCTGACCTTATTCTCTTTCTCACTTAAGGACAAAGCCAAATACTGGCTAGGGACCTTACGGAAACCTATTGGCACATGGGCAGATATGCAACATGAGTTCCTTAAGAAATTCTACCCCATCGGTAGAACCAACACCATGAGACGTGCAATCACAGGATTCGCGCAACTCCTAAATGAACAAATACATGAATCATGGGAGAGATTAAAGGAACTCCTCAGAAAATGCCCACATCATGGGCTTTCCAAATGACAAATAGTGCAAACTTTCTATGAAGGCCTAGATGATCAAGTTAGGCAGATTGTGGATGCATCATGTGGAGGGGCCTTTATGAGTAAGAGTGAGGATGAGGCCTATGCCTTATTTGAAATGTTGAGCGAGAATTCAATCAACCATGTTTCCTTATCCTCATATGAGAGAACCATTGGACCCTCTAAACGGGCCGGGATGTATCGTGTGGAACCTGAAGCTAGAGTGGATGTGAATTTCATCCATCAAAAACTGGACAATGTGGACATCATTGCCCAAAAGCTAGAACAGGTTGATATGCTAGCCCATAAATTAGACCAGCTCTTGACCCAAAACAAACAAGAAACCACTATCCCACCTACGTCCAACCCATACCCGGACCCAACACACCATGAGGTGTGTGTTTTATGTGCTAGCTCCGACCATCATGTGTCAGATTGTCCAACAGCAGCCCAATTATCACCTTTTATACAGGAGCAAGTCCAAGCAGTCCAGGGGTTCTCTAAGCCCAACTATGACCCATTTTCTAACACATATAATCCGGGCTGGAGGAATCACCCCAATTTCAATTGGAGAAATCAACCAGCTTCCAATCAGCCCATCATCCCCTCTATGTCTCAAGCCTGTAAATCACCCATCCAACACCAATTCCAAACTCAGCCATCATTTCAAGGAAATGCTTATGGTCGAGGACCGCAAGCCCAACAACCACTCCCCCGATTCAACCAGGGTCAGGCCCCATACCAACCTCCTCAGCCCAATTATGGGCAGTCTTCCAATTCTCAACAAACCTATCAACCTCCTCTGCATCACCACCAGGACTCTCAAACTGATGATCGATTCCATCAGTTACAACAACTAATTCTGGCCCAAAATCAATCCTTCCAACAAACCATTCAATCCCAAAGTCAATCTTTCCAACAGACCCTTCAAGCCCACCAGCAAACTATCTCTAAGTTGGAAACCCAATTAGGCCAATTGGCTGAAGCCATCATGAGAAGGGAAGTGGGCCAACTGCCAAGTCAGCCCATTGCCAACCCACGAAATAATCCCCCGGGCTTCCCACAACCAAACTTCCCCATGAACCAGCAAATTCCTCCTCTCCTTCAGCACCCATCAGGCCAAGTACCACAAAAAGGCCTACAACTCGAAAATGCAAAAGCAATTTCAGCCTTAAGAAGTTGTAAAGTCTTCCAAGATCCCTAGGAGTCTACTTCTACTTCATTGATCCAGGCCCCAGAAATATCTTCTGATAGTGAAGAGGAACCCAACCAGGAAAAGGATGTCAAGGGAAAGCGAAAACTAGATGAAGGGCCTAGCACTTACCAACCTACAGTGCCATTTCCCAATGCCTTAAAGCCCAAGAAGAAACAACCGGCCCACAATGAGGAGATGATGGAGCTCTTCAAACAAGTACACATCAACATCCCTCTCCTCGATGCCATTAAACATGTCCCAGCCTATGCTAGATTCTTGAAGGAAATGTGCACTCCTAGGCGGGAGCCACAAGTGACCCCGGAAAAGGTTCGGCTTCCTGAGAACGTTAGTGCCGTAGTCCTCAACCAACTTCCAAGAAAGTTAAAGGACCCTGGAGCGCCCCTTATCTCTTGCAACATAGGGGGTGTGACCTTTGATAAGGCTCTCCTTGATTTAGGAGCCAGTGTGAATTTACTTCCCACCTTCATCTATGAGCAGTTTGACATCGGTGAGCTCAAGCCTACACTCATTATTCTCCAGCTCGCCGATAGATCAATCAAGACTCCAAAGGGCCTTATTGAGGATGTCATTGTTAAAGTGAATGAGTGCTACTTCCCTGCCGACTTCCTTATTTTGGACATGGTTTCTCCCCAAGAAATCAAACATACTCCTATCATTTTAGGTAGACCATTTTTAGCCACGGCTAGAGCTAATATAGATTGTGCTTCAGAAGTTATGGACATATCTTTTGGGGACCAAAAAGTTAGCATCAATATTTTTAAGGCATCCAAATTTCATGATCAAAAAGGAGATTGCTATGTTGTTGACACCATTGAGGAGTTATTGGAGATTGAAGGGGATAGTAGGATCAGAATGAGAGAAGAAGTTGACATCATGTCAACTCAACTTAGGACGTGGCCCCCAGTTGAACCCTTGTCTCAGCTTAAATCTGAACCAGCTCTGCCATCTTTATAATTTCCTCCTCATGTTGAATTAAAACCATTGCCGGCCTCCCTTAAGTATGCATTCCTAGGTCCAGACCAAACCTTGCCAGTCATCATAGCAAGCGACCTTGAACCTAACCGTGAGGAGAAACTAGTTGAGGTCCTTAAATCTCATAAAGGGGCTATAGGTTGGTCTGTCGCTGATCTTAAAGGGATTAGTCCATCCATTTGTCAGCACCACATTTATATGGAGGAGAATGCAAAACCAAGCAGAGACATGCAGAGGAGATTAAACCCACACATGAAGGAGGTGATCAAAAATGAGGTGGTAAAGTGGCTAGATGCCGGTATCATTTACCCAATTTCTGATAGTGAGTGGGTAAGTCCAACCCAAATAGTCCCAAAGAAATCAGGACTGACTGTGATCGCCAATGATCAAGAAGAGTTGATACCTACTAGGTTGACCACGGGATGGAGGGTCTGCATTGATTATAGGAAGCTCAACTCCATGACAAAGAAGGACCATTTTCCCCTCCCATTCATTGACCAAATTTTGGAAAAATTAGCAGGGCAAAAATACTTCTATTTTCTAGATGGGTATTCTGGGTACAATCAAGTGGCTATCTACCCAGAAGATCAAGAAAAAACCACATTTACATGTCCCTACGGAACATTTGCTTTTCGGAGAATGCCCTTTGGATTATGTAATGCGCCTGCAACATTTCAAAGATGCATGTTAGCAATTTTTTCTGACATGGTGGGTACCTTTTTAGAAGTTTTCATAGATGATTTCTCCATTTTTGGGGACACATTTGATTCCTGCCTTGATCACTTAGCCAAAGTAATGAAGAGATGCATTGACACTAATCTTGTCCTCAGTTGGGAAAAGAGCCATTCATAGTTAAAGAAGGCATTGTTCTGGGACATATAGTGTCGGCAAGAGGAATTGAGGTAGATAAAGCCAAGGTTGAGCTCATTGCCAAACTGCCACCACCCACCTCAGTAAAACAAATCCGATCATTCCTGGGTCATGCCGGCTTCTATCGCCGGTTCATCCAAGACTTCTCCAAAGTTTCTAGACCTCTCACTAATCTGCTGGCTAAGGAAGTCCCATTCCATCTTGACCTATCATGTCTTGAGGCTTTTGAATCGTTGAAAATGGCGTTGACCGATGCCCCAATATTGCAAACTCCCAATTGGTCATTGTCTTTTGAAATTATGTGTGATGCCTCAGATTATGCTTTAGGTGCTATTTTAGGACAAGGGGTAGACAAAAAGCCTGTGGTGATTTACTATGCGAGCCGCACACTCGCCGATGCCCAACTTAGGTACACCACAACAGAAAAGGAGTTACTTGCCGTTGTCTTTGCTCTTGAAAAGTTTCGATCCTATCTGCTAGGGGCCAAAGTCATAGTGTTTTCTGACCACTCAGCCCTTAGACACATGCTATCTAAAAAAGATGCCAAACCAAGGTTGATTAGATGGATCCTTTTACTACAGGAGTTCGATTTGGAAATTCGGGATAAAAAAGGAAGTGAAAATGTTGTTGCAGATCACTTGTCCCGAATTATAACATCAGACACCACACCCTTACAGGACTCATTTCCAGATGAGCACCTCCTTAGTGTATGCCACATTTCACCCCCATGGTATGCGCACATTGTAAATTACTTAGTTGTGAAAAAAATTCCTGAAGGTTGGTCCAAACAAGAAAAAGATCGTTTCTTTGCTAAACTCAAGTACTTCTTTTGGGAAGACCCTGAGCTATTCCATTTAGGACCAGACCAAATCATTCAGAGGTGTGTCCCTGAGAGTGAGCAACATAGCATTCTGACATTTTGTCACACCTTATCTTGTGGGGGACATTTTTCAGGTAAGAAAACATCAGCCAAGGTTTTACAGAGTGGGTTCTACTGGCCAACATTATTCAAAGATGCATTCATATTTTGCAAATCTTGTGAGCGCTGTCAGGCTGTAGGAAACATGTCACGCAGGGACATGATGCCTTTAAACCCTATCCTGGTTGTGAAAATTTTCGATGTATGGGGAATTGACTTCATGGGACCGTTTCCACCATCTTTTGGTTATGAGTACATTTTGGTGGCGGTGGATTACGTGTCTAAGTGGATAGAAGCTATAGCCACAAGGACTAATGATCACAACATTGTCATGAAATTTGTTCGTAAGAACATTTTCTCTCGGTTTGGGTGTCCTAGGGCTATCATTAGTGATGGGGGTTCACATTTCATCCATTCTCAATTCCGGACTTTACTTAGGAAGTATGGGATAACACATAAGATTGCTACCCCCTACCATCCCCAGACTAGTGGCCAGGTGGAGGTTTCTAATAGGGAGATCAAAAATATTTTGTAAAAGTCTGTTAGGCATGATAGGAAAGATTGGTCAGAAAGATTAGATGATGCTTTATGGGCCTATCGGACCGCCTACAAAACTCCCATTGGCATGTCCCCTTATAGGCTCATTTTTGGAAAGCCATGTCATTTTTCAGTCGAATTGGAACATAGGGCCTATTGGACAATCAAGCAATTCAATCTTGATTCAGCACAGGCTAGTTCTCATAGAACCCTTCAACTGAATGAGTTAGAGGAACTTCGCAATGAGACCTATGAGAACTCTAGGATTTATAAAGTCCAGACTAAAGCATTCCATGATAAACACATTTCACGAAAAACTTTTCAAATCAACCAAAAGGTATGGCTTTTTAACTTTAGACTGTGATTATTCCCTGGCGAATTGAAATCCCGATGGGATGGACCATATGTGGTAGTTAAAATATTTGACCATGGTGCAATAACAATTCTTGATCCTAAAACTAGTCAAACTTTCACTGTCAATGGTCAACGTTTGAAACCTTACATTGAAAATCTTCCAATGCTGCAGGAGGACTCTCTCAGGCTGAGTGACCCATTGTGAGCTACATTGCGTCTGGCTGAAGACGTTAAACTTAGCGCTTCTTGGGAGGCAACCCAATTATCCTGTCTCTTTTCAAAAAAAAATTTGTGATTGATTTTCTTCTTTTATTTACGGAGCATGGAGCAATATTTCTTTGACGACGGCATCTCTCTCTCAGGTCGTATCTATCCTTCCCTCTACTTTTTATGGCTTTATATCTTATTCATGTCATTAGGGACAATGTCACCTAAGTTGGGGGGTAGCTTGAGCTCTAATTTTCTCAAAATAATTGTAACATTTCATCACATCTCTAACAAGTGTTTCATGTTCATATTTCATGATGAGAAACTTTTCTTAAAATGATAGGACTTAGAGTCTTACTCGTGAAAGTTACAAGTTAAAGGGATGAATTAATTGGTTATGTCTTTAGCCTTTTCCTCAGAATACACTTGAAAATTCTATTGAACTTGCACACAATTGCACAATAACAAGATTGGTGGATGACAAACATTAGGATGATGGGAATTTTGTTGGACACTTAGGTGATGATGAATATTATGCCCATTCGGTGAAAGTAATCGTGAAGAAAAAGCTACCTGCCAAAAAAAATACATGAAAAATGCCCCTGAACTTAGTAACCGGGCCTGCTTCTCCTAAGGCAAGAGTTGAGGTTCGCGTCAAACGGCAAAGGGATGTGCAGTACCGTGTGTCAAAAAAAAAAGAGAATAAACAGGCAGAGTGAAGCTACCTGTAATTCGAGAAGCTTAATTCAAGATGTGGGCAGAATTAAAAATCATCTTTAAGTGAAAGGTAGAGGACTCATTCATCTAGACTGTTTGGTAGTCATTAGTCAAGTTATATCACTCATACACAAAGATATATTTAATTTTGAGTGTATCCTGAGGAAAGATCTAAACACATGGACTGATGAAATTTGTACCGAATATATTCTACTTGAACTTGTAATACTCCAAAGTCTAAATCATTACGCATAATGTTCTTGCCATGAACTGTGACACATGAGTGTTTGCTAGTCCTAATTTTCTAATTATTTACACTGCTAAGGGACTAGCAATGAGTAAATTGGGGGGTGTGATAAGTGTCCATTTTTATGACAATTCATTGCATATACACCATTTTATGTGCATATAATTAGGCAATTATGCATATTTCATAGTTAACCTCAACTCCGCATTTAAATTGGAGCTTTCACGGAAATTGATTAATTCGATTATCTTATTTAATAATAAATTAAAGTTGAGGGCCATGAGCATTAATTCTCTATTGCATAATCATGAGCATTAAAGATTTATGTGCACATTGTGGTAATTTTTATGGACTAAAGTGTAATTATGTGTGTGTAGGACACCGAATGCAATTACAAAAGAAGCCGGGGGCAAAACTGTCACCACCATGTTGACCAAGTCAAAAGTACATATTTTGATCGGAGGGAAAAGAAATTCTAAAAGTTTGAAATTGAGTAAAAGAAACACATATTTCGGTTGGAGGGAGAATTGAATTCAAAGTTTGAAATAAAGGAGAGGAATGATGAGTCTTGGGAAGGGGGTTGTCCAAAGCCCAAGGAGGGTGTACTCACATATTTTTTCTCTTCCCCATGGATCATATTCTACTTAAATCTCATCCATCCATCTCCTTTGATACAATCTCCACCCTCCATCTACCCAACTTTTCCTATAAATAGCCCATGACAAAAAGGAGAAGGGTGTTCTTCTTTTGGCAATTTCTCTCCTAACATTAGGCCTCCGAGTTCTCCCTTGTAAGTTCATTTTCAGCTCATGCACTCTTCATAAAAGTTCTTTGTTTTTAAGATCTCTACAACTTCTTCTTCTGGAGCATCTTCTAGTTCCTTCTAGTTTTTAAGCTATTTCATATTTTTCACTGTGCTATCCTGTTCATATGCGACCCAGTATTTTTCTCTGTTCTTCCCCTTATTGCTCCCTCTTATAGTCATTTTCTGCTCTTACTGTCTTCATGAAATTTCTTGGTTTTTACGTGTTCTACAACTTCTTCGTCTACACCATCTTCTAATTCGTTCTGGTTTTAAAGATATTTCTCATTTTTTAACTTGATGTCCTGTGATTTCACTGTTCATTCGAGGTGCTAGTTTCTGTTATTTATCTATTTTGAAGCTCTTCTATTCTTCTTTCTATCTGAGTTCTTCATCAAAGTTCTTTATCTCTCCCTCCTCGTCAACTTCTTCTTCTTGGGAATCCCCTAATTCCTCTTGGGTTCAAAGTTATTCACCCTCCAAAGGCAGCTTCAACGATAAAGGCGACTTCCTCCCGATGTAGACGACATCTTCCGCAAGGTGGTTCGTGATCCAAGGCCAAGAGAGGACGGCGCCGTCATCACCATTGCGGCTATCATCTTCACATCTCATGCTCCTCTTGTTGCTATTGCTTTAGTTTCATTTTACTTCATTGTAATCTCGTCACATCTTTATTGTAAGCTCGTCTTGCACTTCATGTAATCGTTTCTTTATGTTAATGAAAGAAGTGTTCATTTGATCTAGAGTTTGTTCATCTTCCCTCTCTTCCTACTTTTTCTACCTCTTCTTCTCAATGTTATGCAATTATTTCCCATGGCATAGACTCATAATCATAGGCATTTTGAATTAATTGTTGGAATCATTCTTTGTTTAATCATTCTCTTCAAGCTACAAAAAAATCACAAACATTTTCTAAAATGTTACAAGGTTTTTAACTCTAAAAATATCTTCTTCTCTGTGGATTCGACCTGTGCTTGCCATAGTACTACGTTCTCTTTTGATCATTTTGTGCGAGTTCGGTTTTAAGATTGTTATACGCGTGTTTTAAACGATGAACTTTCGCGTTATCAGGCGGCCACACTGTGGGCCGCCTAGAGGCCTGGGCGGCCAACACCCTGGCCGCCCAGCCTTCAGGGTGAACAGTGCCTGGGCGGCCCATTCTGTGGCCGCCCAGGGGACAGGGGCTGGGCGGCCACTGGTCTGGCTGCCCAGAGGGTGTGACACCCAGGCGGCAATCACCTTGGTTGCCGATAGGGCGGAGATGACCACTGCCTTGGCCGCCTTTCTGCTACGGTCCCCTCTGGAAACCATCTTCCAGAGGATCATTCCCACACCCAAATACACCCCCCACTGGGATCATAAAACCCCCAGAACATAATAAAGCCTCCTAAGACTACCAATACATCGATCAAACCTGATTCACATTAAAGATCCGCTCTCACGGCCCTTAAACATGAAATTCCACTGAACATGCAAATACCCCTCTCACTCGCCTCAAACACCACGGATCGGAAGGGAAACCGCAAGGGATGAGCTTAGGATCTATCCCCCTACTTATTGGAAGCTTCAAACCTCGAAGGGCTCGACCCTTGCCGGTGCGTGCCATCCATACGCCCGCAGGAACGTGATCACGGCCACGCCCCCGAACCCCGAGGCCGCCTCCTCCACCTTTACCCACGCTCTGCCTAGCCGCCACCATCGTCGATCGTCTTCCCCCGCGCTAGCCATCTGCAGTCGGAGAGGAGAGGGAGGCCTCACGATCAGAGTGGAGAGGGGAAAGTGAGGAGAGAGAGGGGAGCAGCCCCTCCTATATAACGGGAAGATGGGGATCCCTTTTGGGATTTCCTCTAAACCCTGAAAAAATTTAAATCACCTATATGTCCTTTCTCCAATCATTGCCCATTAAACAATCAGGGAAAATCTAAGAAAAGCTCGATAATTCCGTCGGGGTCTGAACTACATCTGAATAAGGTTTTAATTTACCCATTAAATTAGATCTGAAGCCTATAAAACACGGAATCCAAAATCTTGAGATGTTGCAATCCTCCCCACCTTACAGAAATTTTGTCCTCAAACTTTAGGCTAGAGCACGGGGAAAGGGAGAAAACTTACTCGAATAGGTAGGAAAACTGCCATTGCATCTCGTCCTCTCGCTCCCAGGTCGTCTCATCACCGAAGTGACGCTGCCATACCACCTTAACCAACGGGATAACCTTGTTCCTCAACTGTTGCTCATGTCGATCCTCTATACGGATGGGATACTTAGAAAGAGACAGATCAGACGTCACCTCAGGCCACACGGCATCCTCCAATGTACTTCCTTAGCATGGAAACATGGAATACGTCATGCACAGTATCTAGCCCCGGGGGTAACTACAATCTATACGCCACTTCACCGATACACTCCACAATAGGGAACGGTCCAATATAACGGGGACTCAACTTCCCGCACTTGCCGAACCGCATCACTCCTTTCATGGGGGAGACTCTCAAGAACACCTGATCTCCCACTTCGAAATAAAGAGGTCTCCTTCGGCGGTCTGCATAACTCTTCTGCCTGCTCTGCGCCGCCTGCAATCTCTGACGGATGAGCTGGACCGCCTCAACACACTGCTGCACAAGCTCTGGTCCCATCATGATCCGCTCGCCGACCTCGAACCAATCAAGCGGAGTCGACACGGACGCCCATATAATGGCTCGTAGAGTGCCATGCCAATACTCGAGTGGTAACTATTGTTGTACGCAAACTCCACCAATGGTAAATGATGGCTCCAGGAACCCTGCCACTCCAGGCAGTAAGACCTCAACATATCCTCCAAAGTCTGAATGATCTTCTCTAACTGACCGTCAGACTGTGGGTGGTAAGGTGAACTAAATGCCAACTCTATCCCTAGAGCCCTCTGAAAACTCCGCTAAAAGTCAGAAGTGAAGTGGGGGTCTCGGTCAAAGATAATGGAGATGGGAACCCCATGCAAAGGTACGACCCGCTCCACATACAACATGGCCAATCTCTGAGCATTCCAACTAACTCTGATCGGTAACAAATGGGCTATCTTCGTCAATCTATCAACTAACAGCCAAATGCCATCATGACCACTCGGGGTTCGTGGTAAACCGACCATAAAATCCGCGGTCACATGGTCCCACTTCCATTATGGAATCTCTATTGGCTGCAAGGTACCACCCGACCGCTGGTGTTCTGCCTTCACTTGCTGGCATACCAAACATCGGGCCACAAACTCTACCACATCTCTCTTCATTCCCGGCCACCAAAATTGCCTCTTCAAATTATGGTACATCTTCGTCGCTCCTGGATGGACCATGTAACGAGTGCCATGTGCCTCCTATAATACGGCTCTCCTCACCTGCTCTTCTATCAGAACATACAATCTGCCCTTGAATCTTGCCACCTCATCCTCGTCGAATTCCACCTCGGCCATTGCCAGGATGCGGGGTAATTCGGGATCTTCTCGCTGGGCCTCCATCACCTGACGACGAATAGCTGGTGTGACAGTCGGGCTAGCAAGAACTGCTGACCCCTGGTCCCTTGGGACCTTAAGCCTGAAAGTTACTGCTGGCACCTGCTCCCAAAGCCTCCATTTCCTCATCATCAAATGACTGACCACCACTTTCATGCTTAGCGGATCTGCTACCACATTCATCCTGCCCGGCTGATAAGATAGGGTGAAATCGTAGTCCTTCATATACTCCATCCGCCTCTCTGCCTGAGGTTGAGGTCCTTCTGGGTAAACACATACTTCAAACTCTAGTGATAAGTGAAAATCTTGAACTTCTCCCCATACAAATAGTGCCTCCAGATCTTCAGAGCGAACATCACTGCTGCCAGCTCAAGATCATGAGTAGGGTACTTCTCGTGCGGCTTCAACTGGCGGCATCCATAAGCCACTACTCTCCCATCCTGCATCAATACCTCACCCAAACCTACCCTCGAAGCATCCGTACAAACCACAAAACCTCCTGACCTGGAAGGTAACACGAGAACTGGAGCGGTGGTGAGTGCCCTTTTTAGCTCCGTAAAGTTGTGCCCACACTCATTCGTCCAGGAAAAAGGCACATCCTTCCTCGTCAATTTGGTCATCGGTGCCGCAACACGGGCAAAGTCTCGAATAAACCACCGATAATAACATGCCATGCCCAAAAAGCTTCGAATCTCCGACACTGACCTCAACCTTGGCCACTGAACCACGGCCTCCACCTTCGACGTATCAACAGAAATGCCATCGCTTGAGATCACGTGTCCCAAAAAGTGCACCTCCTGAAGTCAAAATTCACGCTTGCTAAGCTTGGCATACAACTGATGGTCTCGCAAGGTTTACAACACAATCCTCAGGTAGTGAGCATGGTCCTCCATCGACTGAGAATACACAAGGATATCATCCACGAACACCACCACAAACTGGTCCAGGTAAGGACGAAACACTCGGTGCATCAAGTCCATAAATGCCATGGGGGCATTGGTGAGCCCAAACGGCATAACCATAAACTCATAATTCCTGTATCTCATGTTGAAAGCAGTCTTCTCCACATCAGACTCTCTAATCCGCAGTTGATAATAACCTGACCTCAAGTCAATCCTCGAAAATACCTTGGCCGATTGAAGCTGATCAAACAAATCATCAATCTGGGGAAGTGGATATTTATTCTTGATTGTCACCTGGTTTAGCTGCCGGTAGTCTATATACAGTCTAAGACTACCATCCTTCTTCTTTACGAACAGCACAGGTGCACCCCAAGAAGAAAAGCTAGGGCGAATATAACCCTTAGTAAGTAACTCCTACAACTGAGCCCTTAGCTCCCTCAACTCCGCCGGTGCCATACGATAAGGTGCCTTAGACATAGGCATCATGCCAGGCACAAGCTCAATAGTAAAATCAATCTCTCGTTGCGGGGGTAATCCTGACAAATCATAGAGAAAAACATCAGAAAACTCACACACCACCGCAATGTTCTTCACTCCCTGCTGCTGCTGATCAGCCACTACCACAGAAGCAAGAAACCCTTGACATCTAGCGGCAAGCAATTTGCGGGCTTTAATAGCTGAAATAAGGAAGTGGGAAGAGGAAGACCGAATACCTTGGAAATAGGATGCAGGTCTTTTGGAATGCTAGAAATAAACCCTCTTCGAGCTACAATCCACCATCGCACCATGGGCCTCGAGCAAATCCATACCGAGAATCACATCAAAATCCTTCAACTACAAGGCATACAGTCTGACTGGATGGTTCTACCCTCCAATCCACACCGGCACCTTCTCAAGGCAATAAGGGGTGAGCATGAAATCACCGGTGTGCAACTCCACTGCCAAATCACAAGACATCTCTATAGCGGGCTCCTCAACGTAAGCAACAAAATCCTCGGATATAAAGGAGTAAGAAGCACCAGAATCAAACAAAACTTGGGCGACGCGACCAAGAATCAGAGCGGTACCTTTTACCAGCTGGGATGACTCCGCCTCCGCTCTCGTCATGTGCATCACACGCCCTCGTGATATCTGCCATCCCATACTAGCAGACCTCGAAAGGGGCGGAGGTTGGGCATGTTGCTGCTATTGTGGCTGAAAGTGGAAGGACTAGTGCGGCCTCTGAGGACACTCCCGAGCCATGTGTCCCACCTGACCACACCGGTAACACATCACAGGCTTCGAGCACTGCCTACCAGGATGAAAGTCACTGCATCGAGGACACGGTCCCTACTGACCACCTGCCGAACCCTGTCGCTGAAGTGGAGAGGGTTGCTACACACTGCCCACTGATGATTGCCTCTGGTCCTGCCAGTCCTGACGTCTTCTACTAAAACCTCCCCTGAACATCTTCCTGAGCCTTGAACCGAAGGATGATGAACCAGTTGTCGATGGCGCGGAAGGCGACTTTCCGAATCTGCCCGAAGGATGCTGAAAGACACTCTCCTTCTACACGACCCTCTACTACCCATGATTGGACTGAGACTTACCAGCCCTGGTCTGCTCCTGGGTCCTCTGCAGATCCCTCCCCAAGTCCGCTGTCGCCTGATACGATGTCTCCAAGTCCACAATATGGCTCCCGATCATAGCATGCCTGAGCTCTGGCCTCAAACCCCTAACAAACTACCGAGCCTTTAACTTCTCGTCTGCCATAACGTGGGGAGCGTATCGACCAAGCTCTATAAACCTGGACATGTACTGTATCACTGACATGTCATTCTGGGTCAGCTCCATGAACTCATACATCTTCTCCGCCTTGACATGCTCTGGGCTGAAGACACGCTCGAAGGCTTCAAGGAACTCCTGCCACTAAATCTGTCTGAGGGGGCGAGAATGAAATGATGACTCCCACTCGGTCTTCCACCAAGCCTGAGCCGGACCCTGCAACTGATACGTGGCCAACCTCACCTTCTCCTCTTTACTACACTCCATGACACATAACACTCTTTCTACGGCATCTACCCATGCCCTCGCTGCATCTGGATCTGGCTATCAGTCAAACTAGGGTGGGTGGAACTGTAAAAACTCTCTCAACACCAGCCACAGCCCCCTTGAGAAGACGAGCCCTCTCCGGCTTCTCCACATGCTGCCGGAGGAAAAATTGGTACATGCCCTCAAAGAACTGCTCACGCCCCTGACCTCTAGCTACTTTTGCCACTCCTTCTACATCAGCTGGCGTTCTACTCTGCCCTTCCTGATCCTCCATTGATTGCGCTGACTGGGAGCGAGCCCTCCTCCTTGGCGTCGTGCTCTTCTAGCACAAGAACAAAATAATGAAATTAGTAAAACACACGGTGCCATAAGCCAGTTGCTGACTGTATTGAATACCATGGACTTTCTGGACCTCTACTATTATTTTAGTTTCCTTACACCTCCACAACCACGCTCTGATATCAACTGTAACGACCCAAAATCTGAGTACCAAAAAAGACCCGATACTTCAAATCCTGGCCTGCCACCCACGGGTCGGGAGGCCCGGAAGGGTTAGTGTGGGAGTGTACAAGAAGCTAAAATAAACGCAGGAATATATATATAATGCACAATTTAATTAATATTGGAACTAAACTATTACATGACTTAATAGAGTTATACAGTCCAGAACTACAAGTCCAACACAAGTACAGTCTATTGAAAAGAAAAGTACAAGTCCACAGGGCATACCCTGACTCTGGCACATTGGCGACTAACTCTGACCACTGGCACCATGAACTGCCTCCGAAGTACAACGTGCAAGCCTCATCTCACCTGAAAATAAAGGGGGTGAGCCTCGTCTCATCGGCTCAGTAGGGGTCCCGCAGATCTCTACCTCACTCGACGGAAACAACAATGGGATAATCCAAGTATAAGAATGATAAACCGCTAGCAAGGGAGGCGAGGAACAACAAGTAAAAGAACTCTACACAAGACCACTACACCTGCCACTAAACAAACCTCGGCCACGCAGGATGGAACAGACTAAGCCGCCAGTACAATAAACCACACGAAGAGAAACCCGAGCTGGAACCTCTCAAGTGACAAGAGTACTACCCCACTAGCGACGAGGCCGAAAGCGTCCTCCGATGACTTATACCACAGCCTCCAATGTCTCCCTACACGCCCCAGGCGGAAACTAAGACACCAACACAGTACCATAGAACAAGGACTAGTCAGGGTCGTGCTCGTCAGTACGCATCCACGACCCCCGACTACGTGTGCACACACAGACCATCTGCTCTAGGTCGGGTCCTCTAGTCGATTTTTCCCCCAGCCGGACTCAGGCTGCAAAGGCAAGGAGCCCTACGGTAATTAGCCTAGAAACCGTCCACTCGGGACAAGCCTCCACCACTCCCTAGTGGGTAAGCAACGACGTGCCCAGGTCAGCTACGTCTAGTGGGTAGAGTCACTAAGAGTGAGAACTCATCGCAACCACGGAAGTCACCGGAGTACCACCAGTCCATATCAATTTACCACGAGGCGGCTCACTAGCACGAGAACAAAGAACTACTAGCCAGACAGCTAAACTATGACTGTCGGTGAGCACGGCGAAGATTGGAACTTATAAACACGCGGGATAGTGGAAATCAGGTAAACCAGACCTGAAGGCCCTGGAAGGCCAGACTGCTGGCCGCCCAAGAGCAGGGCCTGGGTGGCCACACTGTGGGCCGCCCAGAGGCCTGGGCGGCGGCCTGGGCGGCCAACACCCTTGCCGCCCAGCCTTCATGATGAACAGTGTCTAAGCGGCCCACTCTGTGGCCACCCAGCTCTGGGCGGCGCAACTCTTGGCCGCCCAGGGGACATAGGCCCTTTCGCCCCCCAGAGGGTGTGACACCCAAGCCGCAATCACCTTGGCCGCCAACAGGATGGAGACGGCCACTGCCTTGGGCGCCTTTCTGCTATGGTCCCCTCCGGAAACCATCTTCCGGGGGATCATTCCCACACCCAAATACACCCCCCACTGGGCTCATAAAACCCCCAGAACATAATAAAGCCTCCTAAGACTACCAATACATCGATCAAACCCGATTTACATTAAAGATCCGCTCTCACGGCCCCTAAACATGAAATTCCCCCGAACATGCAAATACCCCTCTCACTCGTCTCAAACATCACGGATCGGAAGGGAAACCACAATGGATGAGTTTAGGATCTATCCCCCTACCTATTGGAGGCTTCAAACCTCGAAGGGCTCAGTCCTTGCCGGCATGTGTCGTCCACACGCCTGAGGGAACGCGATCACGGCCACACCCGCGAACCCCCGAGCCGCCTCCTCTGCCTCCTCCTTCACCCACGCTCTGCCTAGCCGCCACCGTCATCGATCATCCGCCCCCGCACTCGCCGTCTGTAGCCGGAGAGGAGAGGGAGGCCTCGCGATCGGAGTGAAGAGGGGAAAGTGAGGAGAGAGAGGGGAGCAACCCCTCCTGTATAACGGGAAGATGGGGATCCCTTTTGGGATTTCCTCTAAACCCCAGAAAAACTAAAAATGCCTATATGTCCTTCCTCCAATCATTTCCCATTAAACAATTAGAGAAAATCTAAGAAAAGCTCGATAATTCCATTGGGGTCCGAACTAAATCCGCGTACCTCACCCACGAGAGCCCCTTTGCCTATACCCCATGTCCGTCAGGAGGATAAGGGTAAGGACGCACTTATCAAGGAGCGTAGTGGTTCACGACAGCAGTGTTATCGCTGCCTGGGATTCGGCCACTTTGCCGGATAGTGTCCCACTCGGACATCTCGAGCTCTAGGGGACAAAAGGGTTGGAGAAGCCTCACTCTCCGATCTTTATTTGGAGCCTTCTCAGCAAGAGCTACCCGTGTTTCTAACGGGAAAGCTACTCATAGCCGAGCCACTCTTTAGCTGGCTTAAGATAGGTTTGGTCCCATCTCCCCTCCCATCTATGGACCCTATCCTACCTCTGGTGCCAATCCATTCATTTCACACCACTTTCCGGTCTAGTCACCGTGTGGATACATTGGATGACCTTCTTAAAGGGTTAGACCGGCAACTAACTTTTATGCACTTGTTGGCTCCAGGCTTTGACCACCCTATAGGTCGTAGCTTTACACATCCATCCTTAGGGTCTATCACCTCCGTGTACACTGTGTGCCATATCACCATGGAGGTTCTTTTACTCCTCCCCTTACCGGCCGAGCCTGACTTCACTCCTTTTATCCCGAGGGAGGAACCCTATCTCCTATACATAGTACCATCTACGTCGATGGATGAAGGTGACCATCAACACCTTCTAGAATTCCACACATGGGATCTTGAGATGAGGGAATCCATATCGAGGGGTCACACATTCTTTGATCCCTTCGATCCCTTTCTTCATGGGCCCCTTGGCCCACAACCTCCATTCCCCCTCTTTAAGGAAGTCCACTATCACACCCCTCCTACTCGGGCCTGGCAACCTTCACATGGCAATAGGTCCGAACCGTCATTTGGGGGTAATGAAGACTTTGGTTCCCCCGGCCCACCTCAACCACCCAAGCCTCCCGGACTTCCCACATCCAAACCCCATGTCCATGGTTGGTGCATCGTAGGATGTCTAGGAGTCCACCATGACATTAACCTCCGGTTATGTCAAATGCATGCATGGCACACATTCGGATGTCCTGGACCACCTTGCATATGATTGGGTTTTACTAACTGTAGGGTTGTTTAGGGTCGTGTGTGCATCCGTGTGTTTCTTTTCTTTTGCTAAGCATGTTAGGTCGTGTGTGCATCCTGTGTTTCTTTTCTTTTGCTAATCATGTTAGGAGTCTGCATGATGATGTCCATCGTCACAGTTGAGGCTAGCAATGCACGGTACAATGAGTTAGCCGATGCCCACCGACACCACCGAGAGTTCCAGGAGGGCGAATATGTCATGATCAGGGTAAGACCTGAACGGTTTCCCTCTGGAACCGTTAAGAAGTTACAAGCTCGCGGAGCCGGTCCATTTAGAGTGTTGAAACGCGTTGGATCCAATGCGTATGTTGTGGACCTGCCCGAGGAATATGGTATAAGCTCTACTTTCAATGTATCGGATCTAGTTGCATACAGGGACCCAGCGGTGATCCCTAGTGAGCCTTTCGAGCCATCTCCTCCCTTTGAGAGTGATCCCACACCTGAGTGTCCACTTCCACCTCCAGCCCCTATTTCACGGCAGCGTGAGCATATAGATCGTATACTGGACGAGCAAGTGACAGTTACCAGGAGTGGATCTTACCCGCGCTACCTAGTGCGATGGAGAGGACGGCCCGCTACTGAGGACACATGGAGAGTTACAGCGGATTGATCCGGATCTTTTGGAGCGATACAGGAGCGATGCAGACCCTTACTCGACAGGGTCGAGTTTCTCCCACCCGGGGAGAATTGGTGCGGACACCCGAGCAGTTGAGCGGCGCGACACGCCGAGCCACCGGTACCGCACACGAAGCACGATTCGAGCCACCTCAGCGTCCATCTGGCTCGGAGACAGCCTGGAGACGCCGCCTTGAGTCTCCTCATTTTTCATATTTAATTAGACTTTATTTGTGTGTAAGGTGTGTTTATTTCATTTTATACGGTTTGTAATTATGAGTGTACGAGGGGCTTATTTGTAAAATGGGACCCCTGGGCCCCATGGGACCCCCAGGCCCCCTTCCCATTGGTCCATATCAGCCTTGTGGGGTTGGTCAAAATCCAAGGTGGACATCTAGAAGCCTTGGACTAGTCAATTGTCCACATGGGGGACAAGGGACTAAAATGGTCAACAATTCCAACCAAACCCACCTACCATGTCCCCCCCTTGGTCAAGGTGCGCCCCCCTCCATTTTGTTTAATATTTTTGTTGTATTTTGATCAAACTTCATCCTAGCCATCCATCCCTAACCTCTAGATCCAACGGTGGAGGATGGATTAGATGGGTGACCTATATATGCTTGTATTTTCCCATTTTCATGAATTAATGCCATTTGAATTGAAAAAAAAAAAGCTTGAACCTCCAGCCTTGGTGCCCCCCCTTCTCCTCTCCCTCTCCCCCTTGAAGCTGTGAAGGCTTCCTTCTTGTGGTGAGACTCCACCCTATCAGTTCCGGTCGCCGCCGCCGCCGCCACGAGCCGCCACCGCACCGCCATCGCCATCAACGGAGTTCTGCCCGCGCAGTACCACAGAAGATTCCACGAATTTCATGTCTCAGCCCCGAGCTTAGATAGATCTGGGAATTTTATTGGATGTTCCAGAGGTGTCAAGGACATCCCAAAAATTTTGGTTTGCCATTCAGATCTCGTTTCATATTTTCTGATTTTCGTCCACTCTTCCATTTCGGTTCTGCCAGAGTTCTGTCCAGATTCATCCCCGCCCTGAGTTTCATGTCTTAGGTCCACTTTTTGATTCCTGTCGGCTTGCCCAATTTTACTGGGGGTTCAATTCACCCACCCCTTCATCCAAAATTTTTCTTAATTTTTCATTCACCCATCTCATATTTTCTTAAAATCGTTATCAGTCCCATCTACAGTTCTGTCCTCCTGTTCCCAGATCCGACCACCAGTCACCCCACAAATCATAGTACTTCACCACCACATCCAAATCAAATTCCAAAAATAGTCCCAGTTCCATGGTTTGATACCCTACAACTTTGAAGAAGAGCTCAAGAGCTGAATCGGAGGTTTACTAGGCGGTCAATGGTGGTTCTCAGACAAGTACCCTGCAGATCTGAGATTTCAGTTATTGTACAATAGGGGCTTGTAAATTCATTAAAGCTCTGATCCGACCAGATCCAGCAGATCTCTCTGGGTCTAGATTGAAGCATTTGAAGAGAGCTTTCCAACGATAGCTCATGCGTCCCGATCCGACGTCGGGATTGATCGCAGCGGCCGTTTTTGCCGGAGCGCACGCCTGAAAACAGCAACTAAAAATCCGTGGGCAGCAACTTCAAAGCTTGGAAATCAGGACCGATCGACCCCCGATCGGTGTTCCCGGCCGACCGCCGTCCGTGGAGGCGCGCCACCAGGGGTCCTCATCATAGTGGGTCCCACCCCCGCAGATCCGGAGGACAGCGCCATCCGTGGGCCCCGCGGGCCCGCAGAACCCGCCGTTCGGAAAGCACGAAAACGCGGAGTTCGGCACCGCCGGGCGACATCAAGATGCTGCCCGTCAACCCGAGTTGCGTGATTCCCGGGCTCCACATGTGACCTTTTACCTCCCTGAGTGGAGTGGGTCAAATCTTTGTATTGCTGTGATATTGTTTAACCGGGAGTCCGTGATTCGGCCGGGGTTGTCTTCGCCACGCCGTGTGCGTGGAGGTAATGGTCCGAACATCTTGGCGTTCATTTGCTTAGCTAGTATATGGTTTTTTGCCGCTGCCGAGAGTGTAGGTACTAGCCCGTGTGTCTATGTCACTGCTGTGAGAGTGAGAGTGACCCGTCCCGCAACTCGATCCGAGTCCGGAAGTTGAGTCGGACTACCCTTGACCTCCGCCGGTTCCTTAACCGCGCACGGTCCGCGCTTTCCCTCGCTTGGGACAACGAGTGAGCTTCCACTTCTGTTAGCGACGTTTCACCAGTAGGAGCTCGTAGTGTCGAGCTTAGTGTCTCCCTGGTGTGTGTTGCTGGTCGTGTCCGCATCTAGAGTCCGAGGTCCATACCACGTAGAGTCGTCTCCCGTGTCCGTCCCGCTTCAGTTTGGTATCAGAGCCAGTCGAGTCTAGGGTAGTCATTGCATAAGTCTTGCATGCATCATGGTCTAAGTCAAGTCTAGGATCATCATTAATTTCAAAACAAAAAAAAGAGTGTTTTAAAATTGCATTTCATCCCGATAATGCGGTATCTTAAAAGGTGTTGTCCGAACGTTAGGCTACGCCTATCGGGAAGACCGCACACTTGCGCGAGTGATCTTCGGATCGATTAACTCCGTCATGTACCGGATATTGGTTTGGGTCTAGGTGCATTAGTCAGTGCTTGCATTAGTTAGTGCATTCCAACCTTGCATAACCGGTCTAGTGTCGTGTCCAAGTGTCGACATGTCCAACATGTAGTCCCCCCCAATTTCACATGGAATCCCCATCACCTAGGCAATATAGCCGTTGGTCCACCCATGGGCTTGGCAACCATCCTCTCCCCTTCCGTAGGCCCGAAGCCTCTGATTTTTATGGCTCTAATGATCCGGGCGACTACCTCAATTGGGAGGCCGCGATGGACAAATATTTTGAATGTTACACCATGTCCGATGCCATGCAAGTTAGTTTTGCCCGAGAGAGGCTTGTCCACAAAGCCGCCTGGAAATGGGAGAGCATTGAGCGCATGAGAGAGGTTAGGAGGCAAAGGCCCATCAAGTCGTGGCATGAGATGAAGGACGAACTTAGGAAGGTCTACCTACCCTGCCCGGTCACCTCCAACCGACCCCACCCAATCACATTCACCCAAGTGGGCCATAATCGGAGGCAACGCGCCGCGCATGTAGAAGAGCCTAGGTCCACGACTAAGCCGAGTTCATATGGGAGAGTCCACCACATTACTCCTACTCCAAACCCCACCATTGCTGAACTCTTCCAACTCATTTTGGATAAAGTGGATAGGAAGTGTGCTTATATCGAGTCCCTGCTTCCCCCTTGCCTACCTCCTAGCCAGGGAGGAACCAAACACGAAGCTAAGGAGGTAACAACCGGTAGTCCCAATCCGGTGCCATCTATGGTTCCATCCCACGGTCCCCTCCCCATCATAGTGGATCCTCGTTCCCCACCCACGAGAGCCCCTTTGCCTATACCCCCTGTCCGTCAGGAGGATAAGGGTAAGGACGCACTTATCAAGGAGCGTAGTGGTTCACGACAGCAGTGTTATCGCTGCCTGGGATTCGGCCACTTTGCCGGACAGTGTCCCACTCGGACATCTCGAGCTCTAGGGGACAAAAGGGTTGGAGAAGCCTCACTCTCCGATCTTTATTTGGAGCCTTCTCAGCAAGAGCTACCCGTGTTTCTAACGGGAAAGCTACTCATAGCCGAGCCACTCTTTAGTTGGCTTAAGATAGGTTTGGTCCCATCTCCCCTCCCATCTATGGACCCTATCCTACCTCTGGTGCCAATCCATTCATTTCACACCACTTTCCGGTCTAGTCACCGTGTGGATACATTGGATGACCTTCTTAAAGGGTTAGACCGGCAACTAACTTTTATGCACTTGTTGGCTCCAGGCTTTGACCACCCTATAGGTCGTAGCTTTACACATCCATCCTTAGGGTCTATCACCTCCGTGTACACTGTGTGCCATATCACCATGGAGGTTCTTTTACTCCTCCCCTTACCGGCCGAGCCTGACTTCACTCCTTTTATCCCGAGGGAGGAACCCTATCTCCTATACACAGTACCATCTACGTCGATGGATGAAGGTGACCATCAACACCTTCTAGAATTCCACACATGGGATCTTGAGATGAGGGAATCCATATCGAGGGGTCACACATTCTTTGATCCCTTCGATCCCTTTCTTCATGGGCCCCTTGGCCCACAACCTCCATTCCCCCTCTTTAAGGAAGTCCACTATCACACCCCTCCTACTCGGGCCTGGCAACCTTCACATGGCAATAGGTCTGAATCGTCATTTGGGGGTAATGAAGACTTTGGTTCCCCCGGCCCACCTCAACCACCCAAGCCTCTCGGACTTCCCACATCCAAACCCCATGTCCATGGTTGGTGCATCGTAGGATGTCTAGGAGTCCACCATGACATTAACCTCCGGTTATGTCAAATGCATGCATGGCACACATTCGGATGTCCTGGACCACCTTGCATATGATTGGGTTTTACTAACTGTAGGGTTGTTTAGGGTCGTGTGTGCATCCGTGTGTTTCTTTTCTTTTGCTAAGCATGTTAGGTCGTGTGTGCATCCTGTGTTTCTTTTCTTTTGCTAATCATGTTAGGAGTCTGCATGACGATGTCCGTCGTCACAGTTGAGGCCAGCAATGCACGGTACAAGGAGTTAGCCGATGCCCATCGACACCACCGAGAGTTCCAGGAGGGCGAATATGTCATGATCAGGGTAAGACCTGAACGGTTTCCCTCTAGAACCGTTAAGAAGTTACAAGCTCGCGGAGCCGGTCCATTTAGAGTGTTGAAACGCGTTGGATCCAATGCGTATGTTGTGGACCTGCCCGAGGAATACGGTATAAGCTCTACTTTCAATGTATCGGATCTAGTTGCATACAGGGACCCAGCGGTGATCCCTAGTGAGCCTTTCGAGCCAACTCCTCCCTTTGAGAGTGATCCCACACCTAAGTGTCCACTTCCACCTCCAGCCCCTTTTTCACGGCAGCGTGAGTATATAGATCGTATACTGGACGAGCAAGTGATAGTTACCAGGAGTGGATCTTACCCGCGCTACCTAGTGCGATGGAGAGGATGGCCCGCTACTGAGGACACATGGAGAGTTGCAGCGGATTGATCCGGATCTTTTGGAGCGATACAGGAGCGATGCAGACCCTTACTCGACAGGGTCGAGTTTCTCCCACCCGGGGAGAATTGGTGCGGACACCCGAGCAGTTGAGCGGCGCGACACGTCGAGCCACCGGTACCGCACACGAAGCACGATTCGAGCCACCTCAGCGTCCATCTGGCTCGGAGACAGCCTGGAGACGCCGCCTTGAGTCTCCCCATTTTTCATATTTAATTAGACTTTATTTGTGTGTAAGGTGTGTTTATTTCATTTTATACGGTTTGTAATTATGAGTGTACGAGGGGCTTATTTGTAAAATGGGACCCCTGGGCCCCATGGGACCCCCAGGCCCCCTCCCATTGGTCCATATCAGCCTTGTGGGGTTGGTCAAAATCCAAGGTGGACATCTAGAAGCCTTGGACTAGTCAATTGTCCACATGGGGGACAAGGGACCAAAATGGTCAACAATTCCAACCAAACCCACCTACCATGTCCCCCCCTTGGTCAAGGTGCGCCCCCCTCCATTTTGTTTAATATTTTTGTTGTATTTTGATCAAACTTCATCCTAGCCATCCATCCCTAACCCCTAGATCCAACGGTGGAGGATGGATTAGATGGGTGACCTATATATGCTTGTATTTTCCCATTTTCATGAATTAATGCCATTTGAATTGAAAAAAAAAAGCTTGAACCTCCAGCCTTGGTGCGCCCCCTTCTCCTCTCCCTCTCCCCCTTGAAGCTGTGAAGGCTTCCTTCTGGTGGTGAGACTCCACCCTATCAGTTCCGGTCGCCGTCGCCGCCGCCACGAGCCGCCACCACACCGCCATCGCCATCAACGGAGTTCTGCCCGCGCAGTACCACAGAAGCTTCCACGAATTTCATGTCTCAGCCCCGAGCTCAGATAGATCTAGGGATTTTAGTGGATGTTCCAGAGGTGTCAAGGACATCCCAAAAATTTTGGTTTGCCATTCAGATCTTGTTTCATATTTTCTGATTTTCGTCCACTCTTCCATTTCGGTTCTGCCAGAGTTCTGTCCAGATTCATCCCCGCCCTGAGTTTCATGTCTTAGGTCCACTTTTTGATTTCTGTCGGCTCGCCCAATTTTACTGTGGGTTCCATTCACCCACCCCTTCATCCACAAGTTTTCTTAATTTTTCATTCACACATCTCATATTTTCTTAAAATCATTCTCAGTCCCATCTACAGTTCTATCCTCATGTTCCCAGATCCGACCACCAGTCACCCCAAAAATCATAGTAAATCACCACCACATCCAAATCAAATTCCAAAAATAGTCCCAATTCTTTGGTTTGATACCCTATAACTTTGAAGAAGAGCTTGAGAGCTTAATCGGAGGTTTACTAGGCGGTCAACGGTGGTTCTCAGACAAGTACCCTACAGATCTGAGATTTCGGTTACTGTACAACAGGGGCTTGTAAATTCATTAAAGCTCTGATCCGACCAGATCCAGCAGATCTTTCTAGGTCTAGATTGAAGTATTTGAAGAGAGCATTCCAACGATAGCTCATGCGTCCCGATCCGACGTCGGGATTGATCGCAGCGGCCGTTTTTGCCGGAGCGCGCGCCTGAAAACAGCAACTAAAAATCCATGGGCAGCAACTTCAAAGCTTGGAAATCGGGACCGATCGACCCCCGATCGGTGTTCCCGGCCGACCGCCGTCTGTGGAGGCACGCCACCAGGGGTCCCCATCATAGTGGGTCCCACCCCCGTAGATCCGGAGGACAGCGCCATCCGTGGGCCCCGCGGGCCCGCAGAACCCGCCTTTCGGAAAGCACGAAAACGCGGAGTTCGGCACCGCCAGGCGACATCAAGATGCTGCCCGTCAACCCGAGTTACGTGATTCCCGGGCTCCACATGTGACCTTTTACCTCCCTGAGTGGAGTGGGTCAAATCTTTGTATTGCTGTGATATTGTTTAACCGGGAGTCCGTGATTCGGCCGGGATTGTCTTCGCCACGCCGGGTGCGTGGAGGTAATGGTCCGAACCTCTTGGCGTTCATTTGCTTAGCTAGTATATGGTCTTTTGCCGCTGCCGAGAGTGTAGGTACTAGCCCGTGTGTCCATGTCACCGCTATGAGAGTGAGAGTGACCCGTCCCACGACTCGATCCGAGTCCGAAAGTTGAGTCGGACTACCCTTGACCTCCGCCGGTTCCTTAACCGCGCACGGTCCGCGCTTTCCCTCGCTTGGGACGACGAGTGAGCTTCCACTTCTGTTAGCGACGTTTCACCAGTAGGAGCTCGTAGTGTCGGGCTTAGTGTCTCCCTGGTGTGTGTTGCTGGTCGTGTCCGCATCTAGAGTCCGAGGTCCATACCACGTAGAGTCGTCTCCCGTGTCCGTCCCACATCATATAGTTGAGCTTAGGCGAACATACCTCCAGCTCCACACGGCAACAGCTGAGGTGCATCCGTTCATTCGGCATAGTGACAAGTTCTACCCTTCCTTTTAGGTAACTTATAATCATCACCTCCTCATCTCTTTGGAAATTTTGATGAGACATTAGAACAAGTGCATGATGCATTGGGCGTAATCGATGGCATGCACATCCCTGCCAACGTTCTAACATCAAAACACGCACGGTATCGCAACCGTAAGCAACAAATTACTCAAAATGTCATGGCTGTTGTATCCTTTGATTTGCAGTTCCAATATCTAGCTGCCGGTTGGGAAGGCTCAGCCGGTGATCAAAAGGTCTTGACTTGGACTTTAGAAAAGGGGGGTTTCAGAGTTCCCCTAGGTGATTTCATATTGAACCTCAGCTTCTTTAAATTTGACATTGTGATTAATATACATATTGTACAATTTAGCACCTATTACTTCAGATGAATATTATATTGCCAATCCCGGTTATGCAAACACTGGTAGTTTCTTATGTCCTTACTGGGGAGAGCGTTATCACATTTCTCAATATCAATACCGCGGTGCTAGAGGGTATCAAAATTTACGAGACAAGTTTAACCACTGCCATGCTCAATTGAGGAATGTTGTGGAGTGAGCATTCGAGATAGTGAAGATACGGTTTCAAATGCTGATAGAGGGGTGCGTGTATCCAATCCGCACGTAAATACTAATTGTGGTTGCATGTTGTGTCGTCCACAACTTCATACGTCGGGAGCAAGAGGATGACTTCTACTTTCAACATGCACCGCTTGACATTGAAGATGCCAGTGACGAGGATGTGGATCCCAACGTCCCTGTGGCGTCTCGTGACATTACGGAAGGAGAGCATCTTAGGGACACTATTGCTACACAACTCTGGCTTGAAAATTGATATATTTTACTATGCATCTTTTGTTCTTAGGGAATATTTTCCCCATGTACCCATATGCCATGATTTCTATTTTACTTGATTTGACTTTATGTTGTATTTGGTTTCCTCTATGTGTCATCTGTTTTAATATCATGTGGCAGGTGTTCTTTTAAAACAGCCCTTAGTAGGTCTCCATGTTTGTTGCCCCCAGTGCCTCCCTAAGTTGTCATGCGAGTGCGTGTATGGGTGTCGTAGAGGGCATAGCAATGCAACTCCATCACAACTATGTCACTTGTGCTATTTGGGTCATTGCTCCGGATGCGGCGGCATCGTGTGTGCACCGACTAAGGGTTGGGGCGATGAGGAATGAGTTTTATGATTTCATGTTGGGGTCGGATGAGCACTTGTGACACCCCAACATGAAAAATGATTACACATACCCCCAAAACTCATACTGAACCGACCCCACTATCGAAGATTCTTGATTATTACCCAGCATTGGATTGTAGGGTGCCGTGGTCATCGGGAACCATTTATGCATAGTTAAAATGCTGTCTAATTATCTTTAAAATTTCCTTCAAAATAATTTAGATTGCCAACAACCTTTGTGGAATTTCAGATTGCTGTAAGAGTAAACTTTCAAGAAATGGGTTGGTGTTGCTTTAGCACAGTACCATTGAGGAAAAAGAATATTGCTTTCTCACAACAAGGTCCGAGATGTAAGAAATTTGCAATCTGCTCGTTTCTTGTGTCCATGTTAGGTTCTGCATGTTTGTAATAAAATCTGGTTATAAAAGTTAATTTCCATCATATTTCCCCTTACGTTTAGACCTTGTTACCTGAAAATCATGACTTTCACATAGAATCTACGTATCGTAAGGGCATTACAACATTGCAGGATTATAATATTTCATTTTAAGACATCATTGTAACATAGATGTGCATGTGTAGGTGTGATTTTAAATGGGAGTGAGTTTATGAAACAGACCATCTAAAGTCTAGTCATAAAGCTGAAAAATAAGGTAAAACCGAGGTAGTGTTTCTTATTCCTAGTTTGTAATTTGATTCTTCCATTTGATGTGCAGGTTGACAATTCAAATGTTTTTTCATCATGTTCAATTTGGTGTGCACTCATGTCTTCAATTCTCAAGCATTTCTGGAAAAATGTGCTGGTTCAACTAATCAACCGCAATTGGCGATGAGAATGGGATTCATTCTGGCTAACTCTTGCTCTGAACTGGTGCCATGGATTTCATGATATCTTTATCTTTTATCTATGTTTAATCTGTTTCTTATGAAGGTATGTGTTGGAATTTGGGCATAGTCCCTGGGCTTTAGTCCAGTATTGGTTAATTGAGTTGTGGTTCATGTGCTTGTGACCCTAGGCCCTTGTATCTCAACACTGCGATTTTGTAGATTCAACATGGTATCAGAGCAGGCCAAATGACCCAACTCCTCTTGCCACCTCCAGCCAATTAATGTCCACGGCTCATCTTGACCATGAGAGGGAGTGTTGGAATTTTGACATAGTCTCTGGGCATTAATCCCGTATTGGTTAATTGAGTTGTGGTTCATGTGCTTATGACCCTGGGCCCTTGTATCTCAACATCGTGATTTTGTGGATTCAATAGTATACAGTCAAGAATGTTTAGTTTTTTAGTTGATAGGGTAAGTCCTTTCACTTTATCTTTTATTCCTAGTCCTTTCACTTCATCACTTGTAGCAGATGAAAATCGCCTGGATATAGAGGTACAGAGATGTGCTACTTTTTTCTGATTTAGAATTTTCATGTTTGCATATATGTTCTGCTTTATGAAGCCATGATGATAAAACTGGTAAACTGTTTTATGAGGTACAGAGATCCATGTTTTCTGAGTTTTTTTCCTTGTCACATGCGGTTTTTTGTTTTTGTTCCTTCCTATCTTGCTTTGCCTCTTTTGTTTTTGCCTTTTCTACATAGATATTTCGTGTCCTCTTTTTCATATCATTCTTTAATCTTGTGGGCTATAATTGCACATGTTCTCTAGTTCAATTTTGCCATCCCTGTCTGACAAAACCCACAATTCAAAATGCTTGATGAGTACTTGGCCCAACCCCATTTTGCTTTTCTTTTCTACATCCCCATTTTCTGTTATGTAGCTCAGGATGAAACCCATCAATTCCCATGGAACAAATAAGCAAAGTCTAACATGTAACCATTAGGTACATGGAACTCATAGGCAAACTACCATATCCAGGTTTTCAAATTTAAGACTAAGGAGGATACAATTGCGTATACTGCAATAATTGGTGCACATGCTCACCATGCAGTGACCTTGGATCAACTGTCAACTTCTTGATGTCATGATTGAAAGTGGCTTGAATATTTTACCTATATTGGCGATGTCTGTTAATTACTAACATGAAACAATCACAACGCTTAATACTTGTATGTAAGTCATAATATGATTGCTACTGTTCTGATGGAACTAGCCCTCCTTGCTCTTTTGCATTGCTAAATGAACAAGTTGCAATTATGTCTTGAAGTAATGCTATTTACATTCTATAGCCATAGTCTGAATCCAATATTAATTGGACATCAGTGTTCTCAGCATGCATCTTATATTAAATGGACATGGTTATTTCTTACTGCTATTACCTCATTCAGTCTGTGTGCATAGAACCTACAAGTGGAACCTGGAATCAATCTTGCAATCTGGTCTGAAACGCATGGCAAGGTTGCATGTACACTTTTTCAGTGGGTTGCCCACTGATGGGCAAGTGATTAGTGGTTGTCAGAGACATGGCCAACATCATTGTAGATCTCATTCTTATATTTGTCTTACATATGGGTGTGACTGGTGTGACCAAGTGCTCATATTTTATATTCCACCCAATCTCTGCTGCACTTCAAATTTTTATGACTGATCAAGATATTTGTCTTCTTCGATTAATCTTAGGTTGGTTAGTCCGATTTATATGTCACAGGTGGTGCAGGAGGCATAGAAGCAGTATGAGGATAGGGGTGTCAATGGATCACTGCGATCCAAAAATCCGATTCGGATCCGAAAAATTTTTGGATTCGGATCAGACCATTGACCCAAAATGTCTGGGTGATAGTTTTCTGATCCGAAATGAAGGATTATGGATCGGGTTTCCGGGGCGCCATAGAAAACCCCATTTCGGGGCAACCTTCTGCCCCGATGCAGTCCCGTTCAAGGCGGCGGTCTCTTCTCACCTCCCCTCTCTGCCTTGCGTCGAGGTCTAGGGTTTCTCCCATCAATAGTGATGTCTACGACGGCGACGGCGACTGCGAGGCGACAACGATCTCCGCGACTGCCACCCGCGACAGCCACGGTGACGGTGACGGCGATCACAGTATGCTGATCTTTCTCTCGCTCTCATTCACTCTCTCTTTCCCTCCCTTACCTTATCTCATCTCTCGTGCAGTTGCCGGCACCGAAGGGGGGAACCCTTCTCCGGCACCTTCTCTCCAGTAGATCTCTCTGTGCACCCCACCTACGGCACCCTCTCTCCAGCGGATCTCTCTATGCACCCCACCTGCGGCACCCTCTCTCTCTCTTATGCTCTCTTTCCCCCCCCCCCTCTCTCTCTCTCTCTCTGCACACCCCACTCGCTGGGTGGGGGTTCGATGCCAGCAGGAGAAACCCCCCCTCGAACCAGTGGGTTTGTTCTTTTGCATCATTTCCTTCATGTGATCGAGCAGGGTCCTCATCTGGGGACGTAGTTCATAGGGTTGCTTCCCATTTTCCCCTTTCTTTAAGTGGTTTTTGTGCCATACTCGAAAGTTTCAAATGGTTTTTTCTTCTACATGTTTTTAAGGGTCTTCTGTGAAGATGTTTTGATGGGTTCTCCCCGTTCACTTTGTTGTTCGCATGACCTTGATTGGGTTTTTGATTTGATTGGTTTTTCTTATACTTCTGAAATGGTCTGAACAATCATTTTCTGGTGATTTTACTACACTCTCAATAATGAGATTTGATCATCTTTCTAGATTTTTCTTATTCTATCGATAGGTTGTGTGCACTATCACTCATCATAGGCTTGATGACTTTTTCTTGTTCTATCTGTAGGTTGTATGTACTATCACTCATTAGAGGCTTGCCATGTGAGTCCCCAGCAATCGGCGTAGGCCAGAGGGAGGATGCAGAGCCAAACACGGTGTGTCTATGTTGTTGCTTGCTAAAGCCCCAATAGCTCTTCCACTGAGGTTGATGAGTGTGTATGCTTCTCTCTTCACTTTGGGATTCCTGCTTCTGTGGTGATAATGCTGATCATGTAGACATTGCTGAGTGCATGCCTGTTTCTAAAACTACCTTATTTCCTATATTAATGATGGTGGAAAACTTAGATTTGGTTATGCTTCTGGCAGGTTTTATGCAATGCAGTTGGTTGGCATTCTACATTCATCATCAGGATTTGTTTGAGAAAGAGATTTAGCGGCTGTCAGTGCACTTTAATACTAACCAAGGTGATGTCGACACAAAAGATGGTGTGATTTTATGTTCCATCTTCCTATCTTCTTGATGATTTCTTATCCAAAGATGGTGCATTTCCTGAACCAAGCAGGGACAGTCATAAAAAATAGGATAATATGTGATGATTTAATGAATGTACTACAGGTTTATTTATTTTGCTTGAATTGGAGATCCATATCAGATCCAGATCCAGAATTATAAGTTTGAATGTCCCTTAAGTTGTTATTTTATTTGTAGTATTTTACTGTTTAGCTTATCATCTTTGTTGCATGTCTATCTTGTGATGCAGACATTGTTCAGATAATATATAGATGTCTATTTTTGAGTCACTGTAGTCCATGACATGCAAATATATATATATATATATATATATATATATATATATATATATATATATATATGTTCCCCTTGTTGTTGGAGACTTTTATGATATTTAGTGCTTGCAGAAATTTTCCATAGGTGCTGTTTGCAATTCTATTTATACAAATTGAGTATTCATAGGACTTAGACATATGACTTAGGCACTGTTTGGGAACTCTCTTTAATGTACTCCTTATGGACTGAGAAGTCCCACCAGGTAGTGATGCCTAATTTGCCTTCATGCAGAAGTACTTTTTCTCTTAGAAGTTAAAGATTTTGAGAACACAAAGTAGGTGCATTCATTACAAAGTAAAAGAATATTGGCCATAGTTCCTTCATTAGCTATATAAGAAATTGCATTTCCAATGATTCAAAGACATGATAAAGAGGAAATTAGATAGAATTAACAGTAAAAAATATGTGAATCTATTAATATTTGAGAAAATCATAAATTATGTAGCATAAAACATTTGATATGCAAGTCATAATATACTCAATGAGACAAAATAATATGTTCATAAAACTAATAACCCATATATGAGTAACAACTTATCAAATTAAATATAATATACACTACTATGTTATGTGAATATAATATATAAACATGGAATATACTACCTATAGATATTAAGAGGAAATTTTAATATGAATAAACATGTATGAAATCCTAATATGTAAACTAACATTAATTGCAACACAACTTTGGCTGCCGATGTTCAGGCCACTGGCAGCGATGAAATCTCGATATAACGAAATCACTTCAAATAAAGAAAATAAAATAGACTTGGTTGGATTGACCTGTAAGAAAGGAATGGTTATCTAGCTCATAGGATAGTTATATGTATTAAGCAATGAACTATGACAGAGAACTCTATTCATGGGATTTGGGATCCAAGACTACGCTCCAGTGGGACTCTTGGATGAGTAGGACAGGGCTGTTGGCTATTGAAAAGAGCAGCCAGCAGCTGGTAGTCCTATTTTCTCAACATAGGAGGCAGACAATGAACACAGCTACTGGCTGCCAGTAAATGCTCTTGGAAACATGCTAGCAAAGAGTTGTTAAACCAAATGACCGGGTGGAGGTGGGTGAAAGCCATGAAATCACGAATTAAGGGGGTGAGGGGATGGGGTTAAGGCAAATTGAGTATAGCATGTTCACCTCTCGTTGTAAACTTATGCATGTGCTTTTATGTAGTGTGTTTTTATAGTGTAAACTTATGCGGCCTTATACATAAGATTATTGCTTTGAATAGTTTTAATCCATGAAGTGCAACTTAGTTTTCGATAATTCTGTGAGTGATATCTACTGTCTGCATTTATTTTGCAGGAATATGAACCTATGAAACAAAAATTTTGTTGAAGATCTTTCCAGAAAACCTTTGTGCCTTTGCTCATTCGGTAAGTGGATATATATACAATCTATTCACAGTCCATGTAACTATATTTTCCATGAGAAGTTCAACACCATTTTCCATGAGAAGCATATCCCTGCTCATACTTTGTTTGCCAAAATTACTTTCGCCATTGGCTACTGAGATTCTGATGGTTTACCATGACCTAGCTTTGTGTGTTCAACCAAATTTTTCTTCTTTTGGTGTACTTCCCCCGCATAACAGAGCCCTTCATATATATACCGACCTTGTCATGGTCACCTTTCTGTGCATGTATAAAGAGACCATTTTTTAATCAAGAATCATGTGTATATACTAGCAGGGTCAATTAAGATTTGATTATATTTCTTATGTACATTTGCTTACGTACATTTAGAAGTTCATTTAAAATCCATTTACATCCTTTTAATGATTTGTTTGGTGTAAGTGTTAGATGCCACGTTTGATTCATATTTATTTATTAAGTAATCTAATCAGTATTTTTTTCTTTCAAATTAATGAGAAATTTAAGTTTATAGCTGTTAGTTAATCTAAATAAATCTGATTAACTATTATCCATCTTGCAATGTAGCCTCCTAGATTTGATAATAGGGAAGCTGCAGAACGTGTAGCAACTCCAGGAGTTTCTGTTGGACTTGTATGGATAACCTTTGGTGGCGAAGTTCAATTTATTGAGGCTACAACAATATTAAGGAAGGGAGATTAGCATCTTTATGGAAAACTTGGTAATGTTATAAAAGAGTCAGCACAGATAGCTCTAACTTGGGTATACATGTCTCAAGGAACATTGCTGCCTGCAAAAAGCCTCATGTGTACTGCATCATCACGGAATACATGTCTCAAGGAACATTAACACTCTCAACATCAGTTCCTACTTTTCATGCAAATTTTTTTAGACTTTTTATTTTCAGTACTCTTTGTTTGAATATGACCACCCTTCTTTCCCTGGGAGGTTGATTATTTCTTTCCCTATCTATCATATGTGGCAAAGGGAAGAAAGATTGATGCTATCTGTCTTTCAGTGGGTTTCTTTCCTTTGTTTTTTTGGATAAACTTGTCATCTTTGTTGGAACTGGGTGAGAATTGCTCGGATAAACTTGTCATTTTATTTTCAGGAAATTTGGAGGTAATTTAAGGTCTTTTATTGATTTTCTCGGATAAACCGTCAATTTGTAATACTTATTGTTGAAATTTAATGTTTATGCAGGAATAGATTATTGCCTCAAGAATTGATGTAGCTAACTGTAGGCTTCATGTTTACTTTCAAAGTATTATTTCAACACATTCCACAGTAAATTGTGTGGAGCAAGAAGTAAATTGTGTTTTGTTGCTGCTGATTTGATCATTAATATAGCTTTTATTGTGGATAAATGTGCAGGAGAACAGAGGACATCTGTTTTTGGCGCACATGATTCGAGGCAATCACAGGATTGGTCTTGCAATAGACGGGGTACGATAGGAGACAGGCATGTAGTAAAGTTCATTGTTGCCTGACACAGTCCGGGGATATGGTGTGAAGGACAGTGAAGGATGCACGACATCACGAGATTGCCTATAGGATCAGACGTGGAGGAGAACGGTCGGCTGAGGAAGGGGAAAGATGTGCCAGAGCTTGTGTTAGATGATTTATTTTAAGTGTAGTGTGTTGTTTCTTGTGTGGATCCGAATTATCTCAAAACAGATTTATTGGACCTGACCCGAAAAGATATGTGTTTAGATCCAAAAATGAATTCATCGGAGCCAAAAATCCAGATATGAAATTCGCCTCACTATCTATCAAAAAATGTCTTAAAATTTCAGATCTAACCTGGATCCGAAAGTTTAAATCCGGATTCGGGTTAGGCTCACATCCGAAATATAACTTTATTTCAGATCCGGGCCTGGTTTGGATTTTATACTATCGGATCCATATTCGGATTATAAAAGATCCGACCCGGATCCGCTCATTGACACCCCCATATGAGGATATGAGTCTTGTGTGGTTGCATATACAACATCATTCATATGGAGAGTTTCCTTCGGGCACTATTACAGTTTTACCAAAATAATTAACAAGTTCCCTTGTTTTGAAGATTCTTATTATCTGTATTGATACGAGGGATACATTAGAATCCCTCGTATCCAGTGTTTTATCTTCCAGTGCATCTCCGTTTGTTGAATTCTATTATGTTTGAGGGTATTTATGATTTTATCCTTGGCACTTTCAGTACATAGAACGACCTCCAAAGGAGAAGCGGGAACCAAAGGACTTGGTAGAATTGTGCCATTAGAAAAAGATTTCGTTACGTGGAGGGATGAAGTGGTACTGCCCTGTGGATGTCATAGAGCGATTTATGTATTAGGTATCCCATCAGGTGGAATATTGAAATAGATTTGTATATTGTGCTCCTTGTCGAAAATGAAAGGGTCTTATGTTGTTATTGTAACTTCGTAGCTCCATTTTATAGTGTTCCCCTTCTTTGTACAAATTTTAGCATTGAGATTGGTGTAATCACAATTATGTAAATTTTTTGAATATTGGTGTCAATTAACTGATATTCGTCATTCAATATATTTGTTGAATTGTATGAATCAAATATTTGGCGTTGCATATTTAATACGAAGTTTATGGAAATGTGAATGTTGTCACAACGATGTTTTATTTTTATTTCATGGAATTGTCAAATGTTAGCAGATATAAATGTGTTTCACATCGCCTAGTCCAGGAGATTTAAAAACTTCACGTCTCCTATTTGACAAAAATTTTTTTTTCAAAAAAGTTCACACTTAAAAAATCCAAACTAAAGACAGACGAGTGAGAGATATAGAGAGAAGAAAGAGATGCGAGATACGAGATAGACATGATAAACATATCGTCATAGTAATTCATGTACAAGACAACGATATAGATTTAAGATAAACATTAAACTTAAAATGTAATCAATGACTGCTATTATTATTAAAACCACCCAATTTCATAAGGTTGATAAAAGTTATTTTTCCAAAACATGGACACTTATAAATTCAGACAAGAGAGAGAGAGAGAAAGAAGTGGGAGCAAATAGAATTTTGACAGAGATGAGAGAGACAAGATAAATATATTGTCAAAAAATTAAACTTTTGAAGAAAATAGCATTAATATTGCTAATTAATTGCGTGTTGAAAATAGTTTTAATCAACCACTATTCATTGTAAATTAATTCATATTTTTTTGATATAAATTATTTATGATATATTTTATAAAATAAATATGTCATCAAATTAATAGTTTTTTAGAAAAAATTCTATATCAATACTAATTAATATTTAAATGATTACATATGAGAGTCAACATTAACGTGTGTGTGTGTGAGAGAGAGAGGGAGAATAATGTGAGAGAGAGTGGAGGAGAGAGAGAGAGGGGAGGGGAGAGAGGTAGAGAGAGAGAGAGAGATTTAAAAATTCAAAAAGAGAGGTAAATATGATATTTTAATTATCAATATTATTGGGTTAACTCACTACCTACAAAATCACAATAGATTAAAAGTAAGTTAGTCCACCTATTTAGTTCTGAGTTAATCTCCTCATATCAAATCAAAAATAGATTAATCTCAGACTAACTTAAGCAGGTTTACTTGACCCAAACTCCCTATCAAATTGGGGCCAACTTTTAAGTTCCACATTTTTTTTACTTTATGTCTGACAGTAGCTTATGCTGGCATCCCTCTTTTCTACTCATTCTTTTCCTTTGTTATACCATGATCACCCATAGAATATGCTGAATCTAATTAGAGTAATAGCAAACATTCAACACTAGGCTTAAGGATTATACTCCTTTCACCACGTAGCCTCTGCTAGCATCTATTACTATTTTTTAAGTTCCACATTCTTTTTGACTTTATGTCTGATAGTAACTTATGCTGCCATTCCTCTTTCCTACCCTCTTTCTTTTCCTTTGTCATACCAAGATCGCTCATAGAATATGCTGAACTAATGTTCTTGTTGCTCCATATCAGAGAGAGAGAGAGAGAGTAATAACGGTGTAACTTAATTACAGAGAGAGTAATAGCAGTGTAGCTTAATTACATTTGCCTTTTTTCCCTTACTATTTCCATTCTTTCCTTTGATATCATATTTCTTTTCTTTTCTTTCCTTTTTGACAATTTTTGCTCAAGCCAGACATCCCAATCTACATCATTTCCTTCACTTGAATAGCCTTAGAGGTAGATACACCCGTCATCATCTAACATTCATATAGGCACATGACATAACGACGTACACATTTCGTGGCCATGGATTTAAAATTTGAATATTCCTAAACGATATTTTGCAAAAAGAACTACAATACTTGATATTAGATCAGCCAAATTTCATATAAATTCGATCAAAATTTTTGGCACAATTTCTCACATTTTCTAGGTATGTCTAGGGAGCACGTGAAGATTTTTTGCATAACTATCTCCGTAAATATTGGTTATGTCAAATATATCTTTCATTTTAACATATTATCAAAAAAATCATTCATTTACTTTTAATAGTTGCAGTTATACCCCTGCCGTAACTTCAGTTGATTTAACTTGATTTAAGTGAGAGTCAAAGGGCAAAATTACTAACCTATCATTGGGTTCTCTCTCTCTCCCTCCTTCCACCGATGAAAACCCTAAGATTGAGAAGGAGGTGACCAAGACAGGGGTTTCAAGGTGTCAGCGACATGGGCGATGGGAGGCATGATGGCCACATGCATGGGGGTCGGCGGGACATCAACAACGTGGGGCTCCTCCTACAGGCCGAAGGAGAGAGCAATGCCACAACCAGAGAGGGCAACATGGAGGGGGGCAAGAAGGAGGTTCCAGGGTGGGGGGTGGGGTCTCTGGCGGGGAGGGGGTTCCGATGGGGAGAGGTGTGGGGAGGGGGTTTTAGGGTGGGGGGTGGGGTTTCAAGTGGGGAGGGATGCGAAGAGGGGGGTTCTAAGGTGTGGGGATGGAGGTTTCGACGGGGATGGGGGTTGAGAAGGGAATTCTAGTGTGGGGGGTGGGGGTTCAAGCGGGGAGGGGGCCAGTTGTCGAAGGGGGAGACAGTTAACCGGATGCCCCCCCTCCTCCTCCTCTCTCTCTCTCTCACACACACACACACACATAGTAACAATAAGATATTTTGAGTATTTAATATTTTTTTACATTTTAGGTTGAATATTATCCATAATATTCGTCCAACATAGATGACATTAAACCACAGGGATATAATCGCAATCATTCAGTATATTTAGAGGATATATTTAATAATGTGTTCAAATGATATGTATATTTAATATTATCGATATTTATAGGGATATTTATGCAAATAAAACCCTACACGGAAAGTCACCTGGAGAGGAAAGCGCGGGAAAACTACTCCCACTCCGTTGCCAGGGAATAAAAGGGCTCCTCGTCAGGTTTTCCTGCCTTGTGGCTCTGAAGCGGCGGGTGGGGGAGGTGGAGACTGGAGAGGAAGAGGTTGAGGCTCCAGTGTGGGAGAATGGTGAATGCGGAAGGTAGGTGGAGGGAGAGGGCGAATGCCAGGAACGTCTCCAAGCAGAAGCTTCGCCTCGGCAAGGAAGAAGAGCTCGAGGCCAAGTTAGGGTTCGATCTGTTCACGGAAGGGGAGAAGAGGCTGGGATGGCTGCTCACGCTTGCTCCGGTCAGTCGCTTACCTCTCCCACTCACTCCCTCCAGTTCACGTGTCGAGCAGTGCTAATATGATTCGTCAGCTTGCATTTTCTGCAGATCGAGGAGGATACTTCCTTAGTATAATTGGTTTTTACTATATGACCAATTCATAATGGGCATCATCCCCAATTTTACAATACTCACATCTTCTGTTTTTATTTGCCATGAACATTTTACGATCTCATTAATGTCTACCACGCAGTTGAAAGATACTCGTAGTTAAGGACAAAATTCAATGATTAATTGATCACCCTGATTGTTGCTTATTTGTAATGTGCAGTCTACTTGGGAAGATCAAGATACCAACAAACTGTACAGCTGTGTGGATCTATACTTTGTCTCTCAGGTGAATCTCATGCTATAGCCTGTATGTATTCATGTACAAATATGTAGGCATAAGTATCTGTATCCTTATCGTGCTCCATAGATGCTGGTTGCAAGCATCATACATATTTTCCGAGTGCATAGTGCATTTGGGGAAGATACTTTTTATTTTTTACCCTTGATATTTCATTATCATTCATACTTTCTAGTGGACACTGCATTTACAAGTGCAGGGCCGTACAATAGACAGTGCAGCAACATGTACTAATAACAGTGAGATACGCTTCACCGCTTGCAAGTCCTTGTTATGAATCACGTAGCTACATGAAACATAGTTTATCTTTGTACGCAGGATGGATCTACATTCAAGTGCAAGAAGAGATTTTCTCCTTATTTCTATGCTGCTACAAAGGTGGGTTAAATGCCCAGATGGGTGTCAAGGAAAACATGGAAAAAATGTTCTAATAGTGGCTTCATATTTGTCTGCAGGAAAACATGGAAAGGGATGTGGAGGAGTATCTCAGGAGGCGCTATGAAGGGCAAGTTTCTGAGATAGAGCCTGTAAATAAAGAGGATTTGGATTTAGTATGTTGCAATTCTACTCTTATCCCTTCACACAGCATTCTCTCTGGTAACTCTTTTAGGATATCAACATCCAAGGACAGCTTTCCTATGGGTTCTTTCAATTAAATGCTTGATCTTTACACATATATCTCGGATGTTGATAGTTTCAAATTTCTAAACCACGGAAGAAGTTGTGCTTCTTGAGAGATTGATTCATTTAGGGAAGTTTCTTTTTTTGTGTGTGGGGAGGAGGATAACATTAGTATGAGATCAAGAATAAGAAGTTTACAGATAATTAATTATTTTGATGTGTAAATAAGTGTACATATTAATGTACATCAGTGGCACTTTGCCTCACATTCCAGACATCTTGAATTAAAACTGTTGCTGGCATGTTCTATTCTTTTTCTTTGACAATTGTTGGGTTTGATAATCCCCCCTGCTCCCACCATCCCAAGCATGCAACAGTATTCCACAAGCAACCTGCTACATAGTCTCTCTCTGTCCATCCCCCATGTATATCTCCATCTTAAGGCCTCCATTTTTTCCGACCATGTTCTATTTTCATTCAGTTGTTGCCCTGTATTACTCTCTCATGAAAATCCCTGTGGCAGAAGTTGACATGATTCATAACAACAAAATCAACACAATGATGAATAATATTATACAGAAAATGGACCAATGTATTGTCTAATTGGATGAAATTTGCATGATGCTTGGCCTATCCGAGTCAAGTAGGAGCTAAATGGGTGTATATTAGGCTTAAAAGTACTGATAACCTTATGTTATTGCTCCACTTTTTAAAAACCTTAAGTTATTGCTCATTCTAGTATGATTTACTTAAACTATGAATACTGCCACATGGGAGCAGCCGGCCACAACACCTTGGCAACCGTCGTCACCTCCTTTTCCTCCTCTCTCCAAGTAAGACTTTCTTTTTAAATCTTATGTTGTCTGCAATTCTTCCCCTATAATAATAAAACTACTTCAGGGAAGGGATGCAACCAGATTTTTTCCCCTTTTCCATCTCTTTCTCTTTCTAATGCACTCCCCCATGTCCACTTCCATCTGTGGGGTGACACTATATTGGCTGACGGATGAAGAATCTCAAGCTTGAAAATGGCTGATAAGATTTTCATGCCGGAATGGCACAAAAGCTGTCATTCATTCCTTCAATCCCTTGTGAAATTAATTTGCACATATGCCTTTCTTGAGTAAAGATGGGATTGCACAATAGTGAATTGAAAATGGAACCATTTTTATTAATATGAGATACTATCACCTATGGCTTAAAGACTTCTGTTCTTCCTTTTTATCAGTTCATAGTTAATTTTTACCAGAAAATAATTTCATTTTGCTCACCTTCAACAGTTATTACTGGTTATTTATGCCCAGTGGATTGCTGGTTCACTTGGTTTGATTCCATATGCTGTGAACACCCACTGTAGATGAACCCGTAAATTGTCCAGGAATACCTGGCATTGCCCTGGTCAAGAGGCCATGGTCCGTGTCTCCAATGCCCTCCCCTTTTCCAAAAAAAAGGAAACCTTAAAGTGTTGATCATCTTGACAATTTGGGCTTGAGCTAATTTTAAAGATAAAGAAACAGGTTGGTAGAGTCTCTTTCTCCTGAAGCATCAAATGACTATAACCATAGAGGAAAGGAAAAAGATCTAGAACTGGATACTGACAGAACTTACTGGGAAAAGTAAAATATATGTTCTGGAAATAGCTCAGATAACTAAAAGTAAAAGGAAACTCTTTTTAGAAATATTCTAGGATTTGATCTAATGAATTATTCATAGTGGTGCTATTCTTTTTACAAGAGGATATTCCTCTTATTTCCTCTATCTAGTATCTTACCCTGCTGTGATGGTTCTTCAACATTCCTTGTCAACTCAATGAAGAAAACCTTTTCTGATTTTCTGTCACTCCTTTAAACTTATGGATGGCTAGAAAGTTAATAATGCCCAGCCAACTCGTGGTCTAGTTTGATTAATGGGCCTTGAACCAAGCTGTGTATTTGCAATAATGCGTTATCTAAATAAAACTGCTTTTCTCTGAAGCTATTGATAAACATCTGGCATATCTAAATGGTATATGAAAAAACTATATTTGCTAGCATAATGATCTGTGGGTACTCAATTATGTACATAGAGATCGTCGTGTATTTGTCACTATGTTTATTTATTGGTATTGTATATGCACTGTTAATAACTTTGAACTAGGTGGATGAACTTCTTTTTTTTTCAATTTACCAAGGAGATAATAATCAGTTGTTCAATTTTACGGGTTAACAGGCTTTTCATATTTACATGTAATTTATTTTTGTCCTCTAGGTTCTTTTTCCCATTTCTAGTCATTTCTCCATGATGATTATCTGGAACTTGACACAATCTCACGCATTTGGCAGAGAAATCATCTATCTGGTTTGCAGAAGTCTTATTTAAAGATTTGTTTTGATACGGTTCAACAATTAATGCATGTAAAGAATGATATACTGCATATTGTTGAAAGGAATCGTGTGAAGGCTGATGCTGCAGGGGCATATGAATCTATCTTTATTGGGAAGAGGTACATTTTTGTTGTTCATATTGTTACTTGCATTTATTCAACTCCATATATGTGCAGCTTCCAAGTGGATGCCACTTTGGTGTCAAGGTCACGGGTAAACATTGTTTAGAGTAAATGGAGCCATTTCATCCAGGTTTCGGAAGTACTCTTCGCCGAATGTTGTTTTGGACCACCTCTTGCAGGCTCCATATTGGAGCTTGCCACATTAATGAAATTGATTAGAACAATGCATACTCTTGCATGTTATTAACCTGAAATGGCCAGTCATGTTAGAATCTACACCTTCAAAATTTCCTGAAACTCGAAAGCAGCTCTTGCTGGAATCTGTGCCAAAATCAAGGTCGATTTACTTGGTATGGGATGAAGACCTGGAAGGGTGAAAAAAAGAATGACGTCCCACTGGCTTAGTTGCAACAAACTGTGTTTTTTGCTGACTTTCTCTTGACTTGTAAGAGTCCATGTTTGATACAGAGATCTTTTTGAAAAGCCTTGTGTATGAGCTCGGTCTATTCTTATGCACATCTGCTACTGGAGCTTCTGAAAAGTGACAACCGAGTGGACTCATGTGAATCGGCATGAGCTGGTTTAATAGAGCAAACCATATGCCAGATACGGTCCACATGCATCTTAGCTCTCACATTCCATTTTGTTTCTTTTCTATATTTTCTTAGGCCCGCCTTGATTGGGGGTTATCCCCCACTTGTCCTGGGGATAACCCCCAATCTGTCCCTTTTTTGCTTTGACAGACAAAAAAGGTTAATCCGGACAGAATGAGGGATAACTCCAAGTTAGCCCACTTAACTTGTTCCACCCCCAGAGGTGGAACAGAGTTAACCCTCCTTTGCCCCCCAAGGATAACCCATTGTCTACCAAAGCAAATGGGATTAAAATCCAGGAGGGAAAACCCTCCTTTTGTCTATCCCTCCATCAAAGAGGGGCTTACAGTTTCTTGAAATGTATCTAATATTTATCTGTTCTTGTGGAACTCTCGTGCTTTTACCTTGTACAGGAACGAAAGACCCCAAGATTATATAGATTGCATTGTTGACATACGAGAATATGATGTTCCCTATCATGTGCGTTTTGCGATTGATATTGGTGTGTTCTGTTTTCTTCAAAAGATTTTGCAGGCTTACCTTCAATTTAGTTTCATTGCCTATTCTCATCTTTTACCTTGAGAATTATGTTATGCAGATGTTAGATGTGGAGAATGGTATGATGTTAGTATATCTGGTACCAACGTTGTGCTGCAGAAGAGAAAGGATCTTCTTCAACGTGCTGAAGTGCATGTCTGTGCATTTGATATTGAGACAACAAAACTCCCTCTTAAATTTCCTGATGCTGAATATGATCAGATCATGATGATTTCATACATGGTGGATGGACAAGGGCACTTGATAATCAATCGGGAGGTAAAAGCAAAAAGGGTTTTATGTTCTCTTCCCTTTAAGTATGCCCCATAGTTATTTGGCCTATCGCTTTTGGAATTCTTGCTGTAATATATACATTGGTTGCCAGCATACAACTGCTATGAATAGGATATGATATTCGGGGAGTCCTTATTGCTTTAGTAGAGGATGGCATTAGGCAGGGTTAAATGCAGCTCTAGTTTTATACGGATTTTGGAAAAAAGTTTAAAAATGACAATTATCTGCAGGGTAGAACTGTAAATATGGCAGGAAGAAGCTGTAAATTGTAATTCAATTTAAGATTTCAGGGTAATAGGCATCAAGGCTGAAGATGATCCTTAATAGTTGATGCAATCCAAATGATCACAGCATCGGTAGGAAAGATATTGTGGAAATAGAGTGCATTGTAGAGAACATAGTGCAATGTTGCTAATTCTGAACTTCTGATTGTAAGGTGCATCTATACATCCTTTCTTGGATTTGTGTGACACTACTGAGTTTTCTCTCTCTTTTATATGCCTTTTCTTCATGGTTAACATATACTGTGGTACATGATGGCAGCGAAGTGTAGTCTCTAGTAGGATTTTTTCCCCGTTTCTTTTCAAGGTTCTCTTTGTTGGATTCTAGCTTATTAGAATTTCTTCTTAGTATGACTAGAATTAATATGTTCTTTTGTGTCTCCACCACCTCTTTTGCCGCTCAAGTTTTTATCTATTAATAGTCATATCTGAAAAAAATTCTGTTACAAGTAAGTTGGCAATCATTGGAAGATGCATGCACCACGTAGAGTTTCATCTTTTGCAAAAATGTAGGGTTTCACCCTTCACTGACATCTTCTTTTTATTTGAAAGTTAGCAGATTTTAGTAATTTAGAGTGCATTTTGGTAAATTCTATGTGTTTTGGAGGTGAGGCAATCAGAAAGTAGGTTTGCTTTCATTTGTTAAGCTGTATTGAAATGTTGTGACTCTATTTTCTTTTTTCTTTTTCTTTTGATGATGGGGAATCTAGCAAGGTTAGCAAACCCCTGGCTCATACTATTTAATAGCATCCTTGTGAATTCTTTTTTTAATTTCTTACTGTTTAATAGCTGCATTTTAGATGATGATATACACATCCTAATCATGTCATGCTACCTTTGCAGTGCGTTGGAGAAGACATTGAAGATTTGGAGTATACACCAAAGCCGGAGTTTGAAGGTTATTTCAGAGTGGCAAATGTAAAAAATGAGGTATGTATGTATCTGGGTGTCCATGCAACTGGTGTACTGGAACATTGGCTAACAGTCATGTCGTTGATATTCTTGTCTCAGCAAGAGCTTCTTAAATGCTGGTTTTTTCATATGCAAGAGGTGAGGCCTGGTATATATGTCACATACAATGGTGACTTTTTTGACTGGCCATTCATGGAAAAAAGAGCAGCCCATCATGGAATCCAGATGAGTGAGGTGCATAATTGAATTTCACTGGTATTAAGTCATTTTATTTTCATGGAAAGATATGGTTCCTTTGTCATGGATAATATTAATAACATAAACAATGATTGAAGCATTGTGCATATGTGCATATCCAAAGAACTGGTGATAAACTAATTTTAAGGCTTTCTATTGACCTCTTTGAGCTATTAATCCTTTTTTCTCTGGAGGTGAGCTTGTGAAAGTGAGTTACTTGTAAGTTAGTTCAAATTGCGATACTTGGGTTACTTGTTACTCCCTTCCATGAAGTCAATTTTATTGTTTGGTTGTGTAACTGATTTTCATGAGGTCAGCCTTCATTGTTTGGTTACATGAAGATATTAAGGTAGAAGTAGTGTTGTAAATTTAGTAGAGAGTCACTTATGTGGAAGTGTCTTTCAAACTACTTTTTCAAGAAGTCACTTCTAGCTCTTTTCATCTGATATTTGGTGAATATGTTTAAAGAGAGCTTCATATAGTGCTCGACCTTGCCACTCGGTGGCCTGTAGGGGTTGCAATATCTTAAGTCCATTGTGGTTGATAGGAAAAGAGTGGAAGGCCAAGAGAGAGAGAGAGAGAGGGGGGGGGGGGAGTTCGTCTCTGTCTAACCAATAGGCCAATCTGTCTCCCTTGTTTTTATATCCACTCTCAGAATATGAAAGTACAGAAATACCCCTCAGAAAGAAGGTGGCCATAAAGAAAGGAAAAATTACAGTATAAACCCTGAAAGACTAAAAATAGAAAATATGCCCAAATTGCCCCTAAGTGTTTACTTCTCTACACTCCCCCTCAAGCTGAGCATAGATATCACACTTGCCCAGCTTGCTTAATGTTGAAGTAAACTGAAGTTCTTGTCAATACTTTGGTGAAGAGATATGTCGCTTGGTCTTGAGACTCTACATACTGTAAGCACAACTCTTCAGAGTCTAATCTTTCTCTGATAAAATGTCAATCAATTTCAATGTGCTTGGTCCAAGCACGTTGTACTGGATTGTTTGCAATATTGATTGCCGCTTTGTTATCACAGTAGAGTTTCATGGGTAGTTCAACCTGAACTCTTAGATCACTCAGAAGAAGCTTTAGCCATAGTATCAGTGAGACCATGTGCCATTGCCCTATATTCTATTTCAGCACTGGACTTGGCACACAATTTGCTTCCTGCTTCTCCAGGTGACTAGATTACCTCCAAGCAAAGCACAATATGCAGTTGTTGACCTTCTATCATCCTTAGAACCATCCCAGTTTGCATTAGTATATCCTTCAATTCTCAGACGGTTTATTTTCTTGAAAAGAATACCTTTTCTTAAACAAGATTTTAAATACCTTAGAATGCATCCCATGACTTTCATATGAGATGTCCTGGGAGCATGCATGTAATGGCTCACCATACCAATGACATATGATTGGTCAGGTCGGGTCAAGGAAAGGTACAACAGCTTGCTAACCAACCGTTGATACAAACCACTTTCTTTTGGAGAGTCTCTCATCATCTTGCTCTGTCAAACTATGATTGGGCTCAATTGGAGTAGCTATTGGTTTACATCTTACTTTTCTTATTTCAGCTAGCAAATCAAGAATAAATTTCCTATGACAAATATGGATTCCTTCCAGTGACCTGGCCACTTCTATTCCTACGATGTATTTCGAATCTCCTAGGTCTTTGACTTTGAATTCAGCATCTAGCTCATCTTTTAGAGTTTGGATTTTTGCCATCTCAACCCCAGTAATGATCATATCATCAACATACACAAGAAGTACTGTAATACGACCATCTTTCCATTTAACAAACAATGTGTGATCAGCATTCAACTATTTGAATCCAAACTGAATCATAACCTGACAGAGTCGGTCAAACCACACTTTGGTGGACTGGTTTAGTCCATATAAGGCCTTCTGACTTTGCAAACCTTTCTTTTTGTATCAACACCAGTAGGAGGCAACATATAAACTTCTTTTTACAGATAACCATTAAAAAACACATCCAGCAGACATAAGGCTCAAAAAATTTTGTCCGACAAGTGCCAGAATTACTCGAATGGATTTAAGTTTTGCCATAGGTGCAAAAGGTCTTCTGATAATCAATTCCATAACTCTGAGTGAACCCTTTTGGAATCAGTCTGGCTTTGTACCTTTGTATCACTCCTGCATTATATTTAATGGTATAGACCCACTTGGACATAACCAGAGTTCTATTTTTGGGCAGATCAACTAAATCCCATGTTCTATTCTTGTTAAGTGCACATAGCTTCTCTTCCATTGTTTGCTACCAATTAGGATCTTTAACAGCCTCATAAAAACAGGTGGGAATAGAGACAGAAGACAATGTCGATAAGTAGGTCTGATAATGAGGAGAGATACGGGAGTAATACACAAAATTAGAAATGGGGTACTTAACACAACCACAGATTCCTTTGCGAACAGCAATAGAAAGATCTAAGTGAGTCCCAGAATTTGACTAATCGGGATCTGTGGGCATAGCAATCTCTGGAGTTGGCCGATCAATAGGCAATCTTTTTTTTTTGAAATGCTTCCTCTTATATCTGATCATGGAGTTTTTAAAGCCATGTGCACCATCATCAGTAGGAACATGAGATCGAACATCCAATGTAGTAGGAGTAGAGGGTATGGAAAAAAGGTAAAGGAGGTAAAACAGGAGCGACAATATTAATGTCCTGCATCGTCGGAGTCTCCACTTGAGTGCGAGTCTGGGAGAGTAGTAGAACTCAGACTCAAAAAAGACAATGTCTTTTCAAACAACAGTGTGACCAGTGGAAGGATCATAGCAACAGTAACCCTTTTGGGTAGTAGAATAACCAAGAAAAACAACTCGAACAGCATGCAGGTCAAGCTTGGAACTGTCTTGCAAATGAATAAAATCAAGATAACCAAAGACCCGTGGCAAGAGAGAGAACAAAGGTCTATCTGGATAAAGGATTGTAAAGGGAGAATGATTTTGCAAGACTTTGGATGGCATTTGATTGATAAGAAAATTGGTAGCCAAGATAGCATCAACCCAAAAGATTTTGGGGAGATGACGGTAGAACAAGAGTGCCCTGGCTGTCTCAAGTAGATGACATTTTGTTGAGGAGAATATACACATGAGGACTTATGGATGCTGCCTTCATCTTCAAGAAAAACATTGATGGTGCGAGCAAAGTACTCTCGAGCATAGTCAGAACAAATAACTTTGACAGATTTACCAAACTGATTTCTGACCATGTTGCGGAAAACTTGAACAACACGGGAACTTTCATCCAGATACTTCAGTAGGTAGAGACAGATACAACGGGAAAAATTGTCAATGAAAGTAATAAAGTGACGATTGCCATCCACGGAGGAGGCAGGAGAAGGATTCCATACATCAGAGTGCACAAGTTCAAATGAAGAGGTGCTTTGATTAATAGAATAAGGAAATTGAGTCCTATAATGCTTTGCCAATTGGCAGACTAGACACTGTAGCAATTTGACATCGAATGACTCAAACAAAGTAGGAAGCAAAATCCTCAATGTCTGAAAAGAAAGATGCCTTAAATGAGAGTGTCACAACTGAATCTCCTGTAGTCTCTTGTCTAGGTTGGGAGGTGCAGAGGATTGAAGTGCACTCTTCTTACGTAGCTGGAAGATATAGAGACCATCCACTTCGCGACCAATCTCAATCATTTGTTTTGTCCGCAAATCCAAAAAAATATAATGATCAGAGAAGAAGGTTACTGAACATTGCAACTATTTGGTAAGACTGTTGGCATAAAGTAAACTAATAGAAAGGGGAGGAACATGAAGGGTAGAGGGCAATCTAAGGTGATCAAACAGGTAAATGGACTCTTTACCAGCTACAGTGGCAGATGTGCCATCAGCAAAGTAATCTTATCCTGGTCAGATAGCAACGAATAGGAGATAAAAAGATGTATAAGTACCGGTCATATGGTCCATGGCACCTGAATCAATGACCCAGTTATGATCAGAGAACCTGGTAGAGGCACTCAAGGCTGCACCATTTATACCTGAGGGTGAAGGGGATGTAGTGGAAGTTTGAAGCTTTGAAAGAATCCATTGCAGCGTAGCAACATCAGAGGAGGTAAGTGCAGTTTAACCTAGAACAGTGGGAGTAGATGATCCACCCTTACGAAACAGAGGAGAGGGGACAACAGCGACATTGCCCTTGGTTTATTTTTCTTTCTTGGTTCTAAACTTGTAGGGCTTCTTATTGGGAAATTATTCTCAGCAGAAATCACTGTCATGATTTGTACGGCCACAACACTCGCATTTCTTCTCTCGCTGCTGTTTGCCACTTCCAAGTCTAGGTTTGTTGACAGTGGTAGCAAGCGCGGAGTACTCCTCGACATCAGAAGATAGAATAATGGATTCTTTGCTGCCCATGACTTCACATCATTGTTCCTCACTCAGGACTCTGAAATAGGTTTCTTCGAGAGATGGTGTCAGGTCCATGTTGAGAATCTGCCCCTTGAGGACATCATAGTCTGAACTTAGACCACTCTGAAGTTTCACAATTCTCTCATCTTCCTGGAGTGAAAGATAGGCCTGTTGATTAGCGAAAGATGTCCACTTTGCTGTACGATGGACATCAACTCATTCCAGAGGGTAGTGAGAGAACATAAATACCGTGTGACATTGCTTTGGATGTTGTGACTCAATTGATAAAGGCGAACCTTGTTTTCTTGCGACCATAGAGACTAGCCAAGGTCTGCCACATGGCTGCTGTAGTCGATTTATGGAGAATAGGAGGGCGGATGCCAGGGTCATGCTATTATCGTGTCTTCAGGCTGGAAAGAGAGGGTCCAGTGGGTCGGGCATCTTCTCCTCACCAGTCAAGAAGGCTAGTTTATCACATCCAGCAATATAGAGCTCCGTTGACTGTTTTTCATCATTTTTTCAGAAGTAATCGGTAGATTGTTTTGACCCATGGTGGCTGGTTGAACTTGAGGAAAAGAAGCCTCCGTTGACCCATGGAGGCTTCCGCGGCCTGATTAGAGCTAATGTCCGGTTGTACCAGACCTAGAGAGAGGCCAACCAGGGCACACTGTCCAGAGCCGGTGTTTGGCTGTTCCAGACACACCCAGAGAAGGGCCAACCAGGGTGCGATGGTGTTCCGCTGGCGGCCGATGGTACTGTCCTGCCTAGAGAAGCAAAGCAGGCAAACTGCCCCAACAACTCAGCTGCAGCAGCCTAGGGTAAAGGCGGGATCCTCTGGTCCTCAACACAGGGAAAGGCAGTCCTCTGTTCCAGCAAACCCTGCGGCCAGACCACCAGGGCGGTAAAACATAAAAACCCTAGATTCCTACTGCAGAGGGAAGGGAAAAGAGAGAAGAGAGGCTCGGCCTGCTCAGGAAGGTCCTCCGAGGTGTGCGATCAAGGGAGAGAAGTCTTCCAGAGGATCTTGCACCGCTCTGATACCATGATAACCAACAGGTCGATCTGTCTCCCTTGTTTTTATATCCACTCTCAAAGTATAAAAGTATAGAAATAGCCTTCAGAAAGGAGGTGGCCATAAAGAATGGGAAAATTACAGTATAAACCCTGAAGAGTAAAAATAGCAAATATGCCCAAACTGCTCCTAAGTGTTTACTTCTCTATAGTGGTAAAAGTGTATTTCACTCTTGAAAGTTGGATGTTAATGATTTCCCCCATGGCACAATAATATATTGTCTTATGTGATTTTCTTTCAATAAAATTTGAACTATATCTGCTTACTTATGATACTTTTCCAGTGCGACAAGTTTGTACACTATACAGAGGGCCATAGTCTCATCTAATGGAATGTTATCGCTGCAGGAACTAGGGTTTCAATGTGACAATAATCAAGGAGAATGCCGTGCCAAATTTTCTTGCCATCTGGACTGTTTTGCTTGGGTCAAGCGTGATAGTTATTTACCCCAGGGAAGTCATGGCCTAAAGGTGCAGTGGACCATGCTCAAATAAAAAACATACTTCAGATGTATCCTTTCTTTTCTTTCATTCCTTGTTCAGACATGGATGATTTTATTGTTGAGTTTCAATATTGATTGTCATTGATTTATAGATATCTTGAATATTTCATAGCCTTCTGTGAACAATTATGTTATCTTTTTGGATTGGAAGAATCACTGACAACCTCACAATTTTTCGACAATATGCTAATGTGTTGCTAATCAGTTGGTGTAATGATTCTTTTTTGGGGTCATTGTGTTCAACCTGACAATCCAACTCTCACCTGTGAGGATTTTAGTGATTATGGTGCATTATCTTTTCCCCTCAAGGATAATATCCTCTCCCTTCATCATCTGCAGATTGGTTGAGTTTATACATCGTACATATGGAAGGTCCATACACAAGCTTCTCTCTTATGTGTGTATGGGCGACAATCTATAGGCCCTGATGGATGTGAGATGATCAGATCTTTAATCCTGCTCGCCAAGGACATTATGAAAGCCTGGCATCTAGTTCTCACATCTAGGCCCATCTGACAGGAGAATCCCATGATATGGAGAAATGAAGACTGTTGACAGCTCAATATTTCAGACTGACACTTAATGTTATCCAATCCTCATCCGATCTTTTAAGAAGCTACTGAACAGAGCTTACTGGGATAATTATTTGCTCAGAAGATGACTCTTTTAACCTAGAGCGATGCTGAATAGGCCCTTCACTTAAGCGACATCAATGTGAGAAAAGCTGCTAAATAGCTGAAAAACTTGAGTACCACACCTACAGTGAACACCACTAGACTTAATGAGAAGTAATTTTGGGAGCATATTTCACATATAGACCCCATACCTTTTGTTCTTTTAGTTGCAAATAAGTTTCATAATTCACTATGCTCCTTGCATCACTGTCCAATTTCAATGCTGCTTGGAATGTGTGATCAGATTCAAATAGAATGTGGTAAACCTGTAAAAGGAAATGGGGAAGGTCTAAACATGATGGGTTGACGTAGCAAGAAAGGATATGGGCTTGCTAGGTTTATTTTTTGAATATGACACTTCAAAGAATAATGTGGCAGGATGCCACACATGCGGCCAACCACAAATCAGTGGGATAAGGCTATGATGATGATGGTGACGGCAATGACTATTTGAAGTGATATTTGCATTTTTTCCCCTAGTTCTTCTGACTTCTTTTGATATGTATATATGCATATATATATGTATGAGTGGTTGCTTTCCTGCTGCTTTTTAGGCTGTTACGAAGGCTAAGCTGGGCTATGATCCACTTGAAGTGAATCCAGAAGATATGGTTCGTTTTGCCATGGAAGAGCCCCAGGTATATTTTGACTAACTTTATGTACTGTTACGATACAAAACATGTCTTAAACAAAAAGCATAAGAATTTTATGTTTCTCTTCTGAAACTTGCAATGTGTTTAGAAGGCAAGCATTGAGTTAGCAAAATCTAAAACTAAAATGTTTGCATAGGCAATAACATAACTTTTATCTCATGATGTATTTGGAATATATCATGTGTCCATGTCAAAGTCCCTTCATAAAAGAAAAGTGCTTACGTGAATGTATGATTTTTTTTTTTTGAAAGTGGGTAGTACCACAATTGTATTAAATGAATAAAGGAAAGGGATGTACAAGTATGGTCAATAAGCTCCCAAAAAATCTTTATACAAAAGGCCACACCAAGCCGGTTTGGATCACACTGACCCCCCAATAAAACAAAGTGGGGAGTTGAGGGAATTCACATTACAAAGCACCTCCGCCTATTCTCTCACTCACAAATGAAAGATACAAGAGTCCTCAACTTTAGCTTACCTTCTAAAGATCCCATTGTTCCATTCACCTTACAAAGACTAAAGAGTGGCATGCAAGATCAACCACCGCACGATGCTATCTTCTTTGAGAGACCACCTCCTGCCCCAAGACTCAATGAAGTGTTGCGCCTCTCTCTGACGGCCAAGTGCACAACGAGCTCTCGTAGCCAACGCCTCCCACACCTTCTGCGAATAGGAGCAACCTACGAACATGTGCTCCAGAGTCTCGTCCTCTTGACCACATAAGTAGCAGGTCGTTTGAATGCCTGGGATGAATTGAAGCAGCCGGTCTCGAGTGGGAAGCCTCCCATGGTAAATCCTCCATGTAAGGATCTTCACTTTCAACGGACTCTTCGGCCTCTAGATCTGTGGGGCAAGGCTGTGGCTCAACCCACTGTCATAGATGATGGTGTAGGCAGACTTAACATAGAAGGTTCCCTCCCTATCCCACCTCCAGGTCTGTGCATCCTCCCTGTGGGAGTGCAGGGCGAAGTTGAGGAGGAAGAGTAAGAGGTCTTGAAGTTGCTCCATCTCGGTGCACTTGAGGTCCCTCCTGAAAGTAAACGCCCAGGTGCCCCCCGAAAGTTGAGGGTCAAAAGCTTGATCGATCGACCCCAAAGGGTCAGTAGAGACAAGAAAAAGTCTGGGAAAAGACGCCTCAAGTGTGAAGTCACCGCACTATCTATCTTTCCAGAAAAGGCATATGTTGCCTTTCTCTAGTTGGACTCGTACGTCGGAGGAGATGATATCCCTGCAAGTCAAAATACCACGCCAGATGGGAGAAGAATGAGACAGAGCTAGTATGCCCATGTCCCTAACTCTCTTCCTGTAATAGTATCTCTGCCTAATAACCTGTGCCCAAAGTTCTTCATTCCCTGTCCCCAACCTCTACAACCATTTGCATAAGAGAGCCAGATTAAAATCTTCAACATCTTGATTCTCAACCCCCTTATTCTTTGCTAGTAGCCGCCCTCCCTCACCTATGTCATGCTATCCCCTGCATCTCCCCCCACTCTCATGCCAGAAGAATCTCCTGAATAGACTATATCTTCACCATTGTCTTTGGGATCCAGAACACTGAGAGGAAATAGATAAGTAAGTTGTCCAAAACTGATTTGCAAAGAACCAACATGCCCCCATTGGAAAGCAGTCTAGCCTCATACCTCTGTACAGTAGGAAGCCAATCAACACACCGAAGAGCACCTAGGGAGTCCTAAGTAGGACATGGGGAAAGCTCCTATTTGATAGCCCAAAATGCACGCAACCCTCTGAAGTGCCACATCCTCCATGTTAACCGCAACAAACATGCTCTTGTTGAAGTTAACCTTCAAACTAGTAGTCTTCTCTAGCAGTTCCAGGAGAATTCTAGCCACATAGAATTGCTACTCACCCTCTACTAGGAACATGATGGTATCATCGACATACTGCAAATGGGGACTGAAAGACCTCCTCTCATAAATTGAAAGCCCCTGATTAGATCTGTAGCCTTTGCTCTCTGCCACACCCTGTTAAGAACATGAGTCACAAGCATAAAAAGGAGAGGAGATATAGGATCTTTCTGTTGGAGCCCTCTGTCACTGTGGAAAAAAGAAGTCGGCTTTCCGTTGACAAGGACAACAAAAGAAGCAGATAAAATACAAGCCCATCTAGCCAATCCATCTATCCCCAAAGCCCACATTCTCTAACACATTAAACAAGCATAGCCAGTTGACCCTATCATAAGCTTTCTCGACGTCCCGCTTCAAGACTACCCCTTGCTTCCTGTGAATCTTCTTGGCAAACATACACTCCTAGGCCACCAAGAAGTTATCCTGAATATGTCTCCCCCTGATGAAGGCTCCTTGGTAGCAGCTCACCACCCTATCCATAACACTATCTAGTCTCCTTGCTAGCCAGGTTGGCAGTATCTACGTTTCGACCGAAACGTATCGGTTTCGGCCTATACGGACACCGAAACGGGCCTTTGCACTGTAGCACGTCCGATACCAAAAATAATATATATTTTAATGATTTCGGACCGAAACCGTCCGGTTTCGGACCGAAATCGACCGAAACCTAACCTATTTTCGCCGAAACCTAACTTGTTTTCGGGCCAAAACCTAACATTTTCATAGATTGCCCCCTTTTCTAACTGTTTTGAACCGGTTTCGGCCGAAACCGAAATCGAAACCGATACCGAGTCGTATCGGTTTCGGACCCGACCGAAATCGAGTCCGAAACCGACACTGCCATCCTTGCTTGCTAGCAACTTGGTAATGATCTTATAGGTGTCATTCAACAAATTGATGGGCCTGAAGTCTCGAAAATATTGCGCTTCTTGTTTCTTAGGGATAAGGACAATGAAGGTTTTGTTAATGCCTCCCAAGTGGGACCACTCCTCCTTAAAACTCTCTAACTACTACCAAAATATCAAATTTAATGACATCCCAATAGTGTTGAAAGAAGGCCAATGGGAAGCCATCCGACCCTGGAGCTCTGTCCCCTACAAGAGAGAAAATTGCCTGGCAAACCTCCTCCTTTGTAAATCTCTGAGAGATATCGTCCCTCTTCTCTGGAGAAAGACGGGGAAGATCATACTCAATCCTTAGCTTGAAATGATCCTCCTCGGAAAATAGCTTGGAGTAGTCGCCCCTTGTCAGTTGTCTGGTCTGCTTATCCGAAGAAAAAGAGAGCTCACCCATCTTGCTACAAGTGATGATATTTCCTCCCTGAAACGATGTGTTGGAAGTAAGCAATATTCCTGTCCCTCTCTTTGATCTATATGTCCCTCGATCTCTGCCTCTAATAATCTCCTCCCTAGAAAGGATCTCATCAAATTGACATCTCAAAGAGTCCCTGAGACTCCTGTCCTCTACATCCATAAGTCCTGGCTCCTCTAAGCTATGCAGGCCCTCGATTTGCTAAAGAATTTTGTCCTAGCTACCCTCCCTGGTAGGGTTTTGTCAACCCCTAGGTCTTGAGAACTTGAGCAGTGTTCCTTAATTTCAACACCCGAGTAGCGATAACAGATCTCTCAACAATCTGTGCAAACCATACTCCTCTAACAGTGTCCATGAAGTCTGCCTCCCTGAACCAAAACTTCTCAAGTCTGAAAGTGAATCCCTGTCCTGCATCCGACTGGTCTTCAAGAGGATGGCTTTATGATCCAACACAAATTTGGCCAAAGGAAGCACCTGAACGTGAGGATAGCGGTCCTCCTAGTCTACAGAAACCAAGAACCTATCTAACCTCAAGCAAGAAGCATCGGCTTGCATGTTGGATCAGGTGAAATGACCATGTGCCATGTCGATGTCCACCAAAGTCGCCTCCTCAATGAATGCAGTGAAGTCCTCCATGTCCCCTACATAAACACTGTCCCCCGACCTCTCTCAAGGAGCATCCACCGTATTGAAGTCCCCACCAACACACCACGGCCTATCTGAGGAAAGGTGAAAGTCAACCAAGTCTTCCCACAAGAGCTGCTTCTCTTCTCTATTTTGAAGACCATACACCCTAGTGAAGTCCTACGAGAAGCCATCCCTTATATTAGTGAAGTGAAGGGAGATAGCCTACATGCTCACATGTCTGTCTAGCACCACCTCTTCAACCTCGAAGGGGTTTCAGAGGATTATAATATCTTTTGACCTGTCCTCCGTTGAGGACACAATATCCATGGAAAGTCTAGCACCCCTTGACAGCCTTATGAGAGGCTCACCATCCCCTTCACACTTAGTCTCTTTGATACATAGGACGTCAATCTTACATCTCTTGATTAGCTCTTTCACCGCCATCTTCTTCTCCACTCTCTAAGCCCCCTCACGTTCTATGAGACAATCCTCATAAAAGACCAAATGATATTCATCTCCTCCTCCTCACCTTCCCCCTCCCTCACTCTTCTTTGCTGAGCCCTCTCCTTCTACAAAATAGTTGCATACCACCTCTTATTAATTTTGGTGAATGCCTCTTTCGCATCTTTGTCTACCCTAATTTCAAAGGAGATGCCTACCTTATCAGTCAGCTCCCTCACTTGCTCCGTCATCATTTTTTCTATCAGCCCCATCATCTCCCTCACTTCCTCCTCGTACAGACAGCTTCTCCACTTCAGCTCCTCCCCTGTGGTGAGCAGGCCACAGGCCCACCCGGTAAAACCGGAAGTGCTTCCAATCCCTCGACAGATCCTCCTCCTTTGCCTTCAGATCATCGGACCCCTAGAGAGGCCCTCCTGGGCCCGGCCTGAAGGCAGGTTGGACAGTTCATCCGCTGGCAGACCTCCATAGACGAGCCAACCTAGTGGGCCAATGGCACAAGCGTTCATCTGGTAGTGGTCCCATCTAAAGCAGAGTCACCGACTGCCTAGGCCGAGGTTCACCGGCCCTGTCAGCGGCTAGCAGCTCCACTGGCATGGAGGGGACATGGGCACAAAGACCTCCCTCCTCAAGCCGACGGCCGCAGTGGCACCCTGCCAGGGGTGATTGATCAGCTCAAGCCCTTTAGCAGAGCTCTCCACGTCACGGGGCGGACTTGCAACAGCCAGATGGGTCACTATCACCGTCGACGACCCCCTTGGCAGCTTCTGATGCACAACCTCTAGAGGTTGGGGTTTTTGTGGAGTGGCAGAAGAAGAAACCTGCCGCTGATCTGCTCCGGTCGGCAACAGGGCGATGGGAGTCCCAGCAGCTTCCCTCGACAGAATCACAGGCACACCTATGGCTAGGGTGTCGACGTTGGAGCCCCGGGCTGACCCTTCAGTCAAGAGAGAAAGTTGGGGCGGACCATGAACCACTATAGCAAACGGGCGAGGGAGATAAGCAGTGTCGAGTCCCGCGAGCCTGAAAGACTCGGATAAGTCACGGGCCCTTGCGGGACCCATATTATTATCCGAACCGGCGAGACCCACATACCTGTTTGACGGCTTAGCACCCGATCCGCCTCCCGATCCAGGGACCCGTAGATTCAAAATTTAAAACACACTAGGGGTCGGCTCCGTACCGATCCCCTACCTTGCGACAAGGTTCACCTCTGCAGCCCTCCGGTGTCCGTAGGGACACACGAACCGGCATCCGGTGACTGCCGACCTTCCCCACGATCACTGCCGGAACAGCCTTATGGCTGCTCACCATGGCATCCACCTTCAGGATGTTAACGTCCCCCTTCGGCGACACCCTCATCAAGCTCGGGACAACTACCCCAACCTTGCTGGCGAGCATAAAGGCACTGAGCTCATCACAGAGGACCAAGGGGACCTTGGCCAGATCCCTGGGCTCTGGGTGAGCTCCCTGAACGAAACCTCAACTTTCCACCCAGAGCAGCGTCCCGTTGCTGATGATGATGCCCGTCCTCATTAGCTCCTCCGCCTCCTTCGCAGTGGGGGCGACCGTTAGTAGGCCACCCCTCTGCATCCTGGTGACAGACCAGCCTTTCACACCATCCCCAATCAGCTGCTTGACCACCTTGTCTGATACCCTTCCTATCACTGGCCTCACCCAGACACATCGGGTCAACCATTCCAGCCGCCCTTGAAGGATGCCCTCCGGCAGGGGGGCCGCATCTGCGGCAGGCTAGACCTGAGGGCATCGGCTTAAGGCCTCTGTCTCTTAGCACCACCTGCTGGAGCCACCCTACCTCCCCCAAACTTCCCAGGACACTCCCTGCTGAGGTGCCCTGAAGCCCAACACAAGAAACAGTGACGCTGTAAACCCCTGCTCCCGCCGCCAGCCTCCATTGGGGCCCCTCCCCCCCATCGCCTAGGACGATCCCCACGAGAGAACCTAGAGCTTCTCTCTCTAGAAAAGTCTAGAAAGAGAAAAAGGTTGATTTCTTCTTTCTCAAAAGCTGTAAATGATCCTAAGTATGGTCATTTTCAAGCAAATTGGGAATGGCTTTCTGGCACTGTCCACCTAAAAGGGACTTTTTATTAATTGCATTGTATTTGTTCTTGTGCAGGAGGTAACCACATGTTGTTACTATAAATTACGTTGTGGATCACCTTCCAAAAAAATTACCTTGTGGCTCTTGAAAATAGGCAGCAATTCTAGACAGAATGGCAGCATGATTATTCCCTCTCTATATCACTAAGGTCATGGACACATTTGTATATTGACCCAATGCCTTGCATGCAATACTATTTACAGTGCTAACTTAATAATTCTTTTATATTTGTTTATTTGAATAGTTTTGTGGTTTTGATTTGATTTCTTAATGCCATTTCAGACGATGGCCTCATATTCTGTATCAGATGCTGTGGCAACTTATTATTTGTATATGACCTATGTTCATCCGTTTATTTTCTCTCTGGCAACTATAATCCCTATGCCACCTGATGAGGTTCTACGAAAAGGAAGTGGTACACTTTGTGAAATGCTTCTCATGGTTCAGGTGAGTTTCAGAGCGATTGGATTTAATCTTATATGTAATTCAACTCAAGACTTTCAAATTTTGTATCTTGAAAGCAAATCCATTCTTCAAATAGTAATTTTCTGGGATGGGATGTGCTTGCCAGCGAGTTATCTTCTAGCAAAAACTAAGAAGTATATTTTCTCTCCACTTTTAGTTTTAAAAATGTCAGTTTATTGGTTTTCATTTGCATTTGTTCAGCTTGCCTTTAAAATAACTATAGTTAGTCTGTTAGCTCCGTGGGCAAATATCCTATAAATTGTTTCCCGTGCTGATGATTTTTTGGTGATGGAAATCTTGTTCTGGCATCAGATTTCTCTGTTATCATAGCTGGCTTGCTGCAAGGTGACACCTTAGTCCCAATCATGTTATTTTTAAGATCAGACAATCTGTTAGCAAATGGATCTCACTTCTAGAAATTTGGAGAATAATCCTCGATTCTTATCACAATCACAGTGCTGTTTTTTTAGGTTCTTTGCTTTAGTGGCAGAGAGTTAAAACCCACCCCACGGTTCCCTTTGGACACCCTTCCTAATCCTCTATCCATACCAACTGGGCCACAGCCCATCAGTGTGTACTCTCTGAATCAAGAAGAGTTGAGTGCCATTATTGGGTTTTGAATGCTCATGGTGAGTCAACTTTTAGTTGTTCTGTGTACTGTTGGCAGATGATGTAAACTTGAATGATAGAAATTAGCAGGGAGTTGGAACTAACATGAGTATGTTGAGGGAAACTGTTGAGGATAGTGGTCCAACAATAAATAAAACTGGAACTGAACACATGAATGCACATTTGGGAAGGACTATTGAAAATGATATTAGCGGGAATTCCAATGGTTACAATTTCTTGATATCTACTGTTATAAGTTAGACATAATGTAGGACACTTTAAATGAAGTGGCCAGTAGCCATGTGTCTAGTGTTCCTTATGCCTTTATGAATTCATCACCATCATCATTATCGACATTCAATATGCTTCTTTATCTCATGAATATATGTCCTTGAACTAGCTATTACTTTCTGGAATAGGGAATTGGCTAAACTATGTAGAAATTGTTTCTCTATCTAATTTTTGGTCAATACCAAAATGTTGGGTTAATTTCTATTAAGACTATATACTACTCCATGCAAATGCATCACCCTAAGGGATTTTAACTGGTTCAACATCTTACCAATCATTCACATAAGAAAGTCCAATTTTATGAGATTTTGAGTACTTTTATATCCAATTTTCCATTCTTAACAAGACCATGCACGTTTTCTGAGAGGTATTATGGCTAATGGGCCATATAGGCCCATGTCATGGTGGTGGCAACACCATGCATGTTTTATTACGTTTGCTTCCTTCTAGTAGGGCCTTTTATACAAACGTATACCTTCTTTTAGTTTGTGCCATTTTACTCTTTGTTCAGAGTGGCCTAACCATCTCAAGCAATGTTGGAGCAAGGTTAATAAGAAAGCTATTTGATATTGGAAAACACATTTTGGCTATATCCATGCGCAAAAGATGGTTCATGCTTTTGGAAGAAAAATTCTAGGCCAGTTATAAGACTCTTCCTAAGTTTGGAATAGGCTGAAATGTTTGTCTCATAATAACTCTTGAGAATGGGCTGAAAATGCCTCTCTTATAAATAACAAGACCTTTTTTTTGCAGTCGTGCCACTGCAAGGAATGCATTTGCATGTATACCATTTTTGCATGTTATTATGCCCAAATCTTGTCCACTATCACCTTCCCTTATCTTGCATCCATCCCACTAGGTTAATTTTTAACTAGAGATCAGACTTATCGAAATGCCCTTCTTTCTGCCCACTTTTGCTCCCTTCACCGCAGAAGGGTGCTCAGACTGCCTGATCTTCCCTCTTTACTGTCCCTTCACTGCCAGGAAAGAGTCAAAGATTTCTTGCAACAACAAAACTGCAAAAAGCTAAGGGTTTCATTTTCTTTCACATTTGAAATGCATAGCATGATTGGATGTTGATCAATTAAAGCAAAATTTATGAACTTATCTTGAAAAGAGAACATGAAGAATAAACTATTTTGAAATGTTGGTTTGAGATATGCAAATCCTTTTGTGAATATTGATTTCTTCGCTACCGAAGTTTTGTAACTGTGGATTGCCAAATGCCAAATGGTTTTTTGAAAATGACCAAACCAGACAAACTAGCTGACACAGACAGGGATCAGGTGAACATGGTTTTGGCCAGTAAACACTGGTTCTGGGCACTCCTTATCAAGATTGGTCCTGGTTTGCTTTGAGCCAGTTAAGGCTGTTTCGTGCATTTCTGATGTATTTGTCTTGGATTTACCATAACTGACCAATCTAGTTTCTGTTTTTAAATTGATGATTTTTATTACCAGCTTCTTTTATGGCTGTATTGTGTGGTCAATGTTCTGATAAGTATAGTAAATATGACCCTTTAATGTACTTGAAAAATTGGCAATCATCTTTATGATATTCATGTATGGTCCATGGAATAGCTAGTGGTTAAACTTGTTTTTTTTGTTAGATATGTTAGTTTTTTTATCTTCATTATTTAGTAACATTTTTGGATTAATTATGGACAGGCATACAAGGCAAATGTTATCTGTCCTAACAAGCACCAAGCTGATCCAGAAAAGTTCTACAATAATCGCCTTCTAGAAAGCGAAACATATATAGGGGGTCACGTAGAATGTCTTGAAAGTGGTGTTTTTAGGTCTGATCTTCCAACGAAGTTTCAGCTTGATCCATCTGCATTTGAGGTAAATTTTTGTAGAGGACACCTTGCTGCCAGGAAGATTCTTCTTGCAACCTTTTCAGGAAACTCTTATTTCCTCTCATGGATTTTGGATCTTATTATTTCACAAACTTCTAAAAAAAAGAGAAAAGGTTTATTTTTTCCATGCTTGCTAGTATTTTTTGGTTTCTTCCAATGTCACCTGTTTCTGAGCTATTGTTTCCTTTCCCATATTCAGGATGGTTGAAGTGGACAAATTACTCACATATATCAATTACATGCTTCCTGTTTGAATGGCAAATAATGATATCCAAATGGAATACACTAGCAAGAAAGCATGCCTGGTTGTTTTCCCTTAATTAACCACCCAGCTGAGCTACAATGACATAGCCATGCTTTTAGTCCCTGCCAGGATTCCTCATTCATGCTGTATAGGACAAGCAGAATTTTCTGGCTTGGATGCATGGTCAAACGCCTAGCCTTTCCCTTTCTCTTTAGATTGTCCAGAAACTGGTATGAAGAGCCATCCACCAAATCTTCCAGCTTCCAGTCTCTTTATGTTTTTGAATTTGTGCTGGCGAAGTGATGAATGAACCTAGTTGTGTCTCACTGTCTCCAGCTGCGCAGCCAACTGAGTTATTCCGCAAAATCTCTCATCTTTCCAACTGGACTTAGAGATTCCCTGTTCTTTATCTGATCATCCCTCAGTTAACATGTCATCTAGATCCCCTTCTATAAAAGAAGCAAGTCTAATGCAGAAGATAAGCTGCAACTAAAATTCTCTATGCAAGGAACTCTAGGTTCAATGTCAAAATTGTTGGAAGTTGGCAGGCAGGGAGAATTGCTTGTCTCCAACAGCTCTACATTTTACAGCCCTTAAGTAGATTTGATTGCAAACCTCCCACATCTTCTATCTCCACTTCCAGGCATTTTCTGTCTCAGTCCTAGGGGCGTACCATTTCAATAGAGTAAAAGGATTTTCTACTTGCATGGATTTTTTGTCTGGTGATATTTAAATGCTATCCATCCATCACTTCCACAAAAAAGTTAATATTGCTAGTCTTCTAGTGGTGTCTTGTGTCTTAACTTATCTCTCTATAAAATTGTCTTTTTGAAAAAAAAGGTAACACAAGAAATCCACTACTTTTGTTATATTCAGGCACTAACTGATGGAGCAATGGCCACCATATGCCTTGGGATGATTGCACAACAGCCATGTTGTACGAATGGAAAATAATTGATGAATTATTGTCTAGTGATTTCTCTAGTGCATCACTGCTGATGTTCTAGATCATCCAGCAGAGGCTTGCACTTTGTGGTCATAATCAGTCAGCAATGTTTGATGTCAACTTTATCTTTGAAACCTGATTTAAATGAGTAGTTTCAGACTCCACTGCTCCTGCACCCCCATGAGTTTCTTAACCATCTTTCATTTGGCACTTGTACAAACTTAGGTACCATTACCTGCTTTATGAAAGGTGGGGTTGTACAATTCAATAGATTAATGAGCAAAATACCCGGTGAATTTAATCCAAAGAACTGAAGAAGGTGCATCTTATACAAATGGTAACCACTGTGAGCACTCCTTTTGTGCTCATTAGCAAACTGTCACAGCGGGTGGAAAAGATATCAAATTCTTTTTTGTTTCGCGTGGGAGATATGGGCTACATTCTATGAAAGTTGTCTATTTTATCTCCTTCATGAATAAGCCTGAACTAAACTCCTTGACTGATACAATATGAATACATAAAGTGGAGTACAAATTTGCTTGGCACTTTTGTCTAGTTTTACCCATATCTCTACTTTCTGTCTTAAATCATAATTTTTTTTCAAATTTGTTTTTAAAGACAATCTTTCGGTTATTGTTTTTGCTGTATAGTTGACATTGACACTTCCTTTAACCGCCAGCAATTAATAGGAAATTTGGATCGAGATCTTCAATATGTGATTACAGTCGAAGGCAAGATGGACTTTAATTCTGTTTCCAATTATGAGGAAGTGAAGAATGCTATCCTTGAAAAGGTCTTTTCTAAGAACTTTCCCCCTTCTCTCATACACAACTCCATCTGTTGCATTTTCCTTATCTTTTTTGTTTTTTCAAAAGCAACGGTGTTTTATTTATTATAGTTAGTGGCTAGAAAAGAAAACTTTAAGTACTAAATAACCATCATCCAGTTAAAATGCTGGATGATGGATATGAATTGGCTGTCTGAAAGCCAATCTATTTCAGAAGGGGTGGGTGACTGGGCATTGTAACAGGACTCCAGTTCACCACTCACCACTGAGGTCGTCTTTGAAACTGGCCGGGGATGCTGATTCTCCTTCTACTCCTCCCTCTATTCTGCCTCCTTTTCTACTCTTCTCCCACTCTTCTACCCTCTCCTATTCCTTCTTCACCCTCTTATTCTTTATCTTGGTAGACATTTTTTCCAGGACCCTTGGAGAGCCAGAGATCTTGGAGAAATCTTGAGTGCTGACAAACCATGGTCTTGATCAATGAATTTTAACTTGTTTCTCTTTGAAACTAAATTTTAAGTGTTGCATGATGGTTTTTTTGTTGTGGCAGAATCAGACTGCCCCTCAACATTGGATTCATTTATTAACATAACATAGGTCTAGGAATGTTACTGTTCTTGAATGTGGCTTTCTCTTCTTAGGTTTTCTTCTGTAATATCTGTTTATGGTACATTCTCTTTAAATTATGCCATTTTCTACAGCTCGTGGCATTAAGGGATCATCCGATTCGTGAGGAATGCCCTCTCATATATCATCTAGATGTTGCTGCTATGTACCCAAATATTATTCTGACAAACAGGCTTCAGGTATGACCTTTCTATGTACTTCATTTGTATGTTACAAAAATTTGATTATCTTCCCTTGTTCTTTTACTCTCTTTTTTATTAGTCTTTGTTGGAGCATTAACAAGATTAATTTTCCCAAACTGAAATTCTCAGCCTTCAGATTCTATCATCATTGTTGTTGACTGGCAAATCCAAAATATTTAGGTTGGGGAACGCAGATCCTGATAGATACAAGGGATTAACCAGAACAAGAAGCAATTAACTTGAGTTTTCTTCAATAAACAAAGAGAGGGCTTGTGGTTGGTGTATCTCCTTGAGAAGGGATGTTTGCAGCTCCATAAAATGTCGGAAAAGCCCTTCATACACAAACTTCTGGAAAAGTTCTCATGCATAAATAAAATCCTATATTAATGGACCTATCCTGCCATGCCATTTCAACCATATGTAGAGAATATAAAGTTTAAAGCACATTTGAGTGAATAATTTAATTTTTTTGTAGTTGGATGCCCTTCTTGATGCCATCTGACCTCTACAAATGATGAAGAATTAAATCTCCATAGTGGAAGAGTTTAGGCTACATACTTCAGGTTTTTAATTATTATGCTTCAGGTAGACATTGTTAGGGATTAGATCTGCTAGTTCTATATATCCTTAGTAGAGTCAGAAGCAAGATAATTATTCTTGTAGCTGGGGGCCCATGTGTCATAGTCCAACTTGGGCTTCTAAGAAGCATGTTTTGGATATTTGTCGACTTCAGTATAGGTGGAATGAACATGCCTATTACGCCATGTAGGAAGACCTCATGTTTCCTAGTTTCAATAATTTCCTTTTGTCCTGGTTTCATGAATAAGAGAAGTATGTCAAGACATGTTGCTTGCTTCTGATTTTATTTCTGCATGGTGCAGTTTTTCTTTAGTGTCATATTCTGCTTGTATTTTTGCACACTCCAGCATCACCCTAAACAATGGACTGTTGCAAATATTTCAGAATTGTGTCAGGTCCTAGGATAGGCCGGACCTCAGTTGATCTGGATTGGGATCAGGATCAGCTCAGAATTGGCTGGTTTCAGATCAGTTCGAGTCAATTCAAGCAGTTCAATATCTTTTTCTAATTAAAGAAAGAATCAGATTTCCTCCTTGAAATTGGATTGGCATTGAAACTAGATTGGCATTGCTGTTCCTGATTTGAATTGGCTGATCCAGGTTGATATCAGTCGACTCTGTGGACTATGCTTTCTTGCACTCATGGCACTTCTTTTGGTGCATGTTGGTGCCTTTTTAAAGTAAATTACTATACCTTTGGTAGTTCACTTGTACCTTACTGTGTATATTGTTTTGGTTGTAAGCGTAGCTCCCTTGCAATTAAGGAGCATATTTCCTTACCAAGGTTGGCAGTATCGGCCGAAACCGGACCAAATCACTGTAGCAGGTCCGAAACCATTAAAAAAAAATACTTTTTTAATGGTTTCGGACGAAACCATTAAGGGTTTCGGCCGAAACTGACCTGTTTCAGTCCGAAATCGGACGGTTTCGGCCGAAACCAGACATGTTCATTATTTTTTTTAGTTTTTTAAATAGTTTCAACCAGTTTTGGCCGAAACCGAAACCTGTACCGAAACTGGTACGTATCGGTTTCGGAACCGGCCGAAACCGGTACCGAAACTGCCTTCCTTGTTCCTCACTAGCCTTCTTCTTCTTTTTCTTTTGGTTGTAAGTGTAGCATGTGCCCTTGCAATTCCGAAGCATGTTTTCCTCACTAGACTAGCCTTCTTCTTTCGTTGTAAGCGAAGCATGTGCCCTTGCAATTCAGAAGCGTATTTGCCTCACTAGCCTTCTTCTTCTTCTTCGAATGCCAGGAGTAAACCCAAAATCATCACCCAGGATCAAGCCCCAAATCAACAATAGCCTGAGTAGCAAGCAAGCAAAATGTATCTTGGACATAGGCCCCCTTTGGTCTGGTGAAGTTTGCGAGGTCGGAACCCACGTCGGGCCCCACCATCCATTTTTGTCCACTGGGAGGAGTTGATATCGTGACCCGTGGTTGTCCATGAGGTGCTTATCTAACTCTCTCATCCCCAAGGGACTCCTCATTAGCTTTCTCTTCTGATGTGTCTATGAATGTGCTTCTCCTTTGCTGGATCTAGGGATCATCATTTCCATTTACTTCTTTGTCATAAGCTAGAGTATATTAATACTTGTGATGCTCACATCTAATAACTAGCACCATGCTGTCAAATGATATCATTTTATCTCTCTCTCTCTCTCTCTGAGGCCGTGTTTGGGAAGAGCCATGGTGGTGGATCTAATCATTGGAATCACCAGACAAGACCATGGCTGTCTCCAAACAAGAGAAGATGCCTTGAGCTTGGTACAATCTGTTATTGATGAGTAAAGGCAGAGACAACCTGTCTAACATGTAGGAATTAACGAATAAAATAAATTAAATAAGTGGCATTGAATATTCAAAGAAATTAGTTATTTGGTGCCCATTGATTTAACATTTGTGCACACTTGTTAGCCATTTAGATGGCATGTGCAATGTTAATTCCGCGAGTTAGGTTTATCAGACGATTTCGGGTTTAGGTACTAGACTTTTTTCTACTGACTGCAATCGGTGTTTATTTACATTGGTGCAAAGTCCGAATATCTTTGTTTAACTGCCAAAGAAATCATTAACCTTTACAACACCAGCTATGATATTGAGGGCATGTTTGCAATTGTGACAACGAATACTTTCGGAGGGATGAGGATCTTTATGTAATTTGGTCTAAGGGTAGGGCAGATCTATAAGAGTAGGATTGGGTTTACAACATAAGTGGAAAGTTAGGCACGGGATAAGGGTTCGTTCACAGTTTAACACTATTCAACGGGTTTAATTGAAATTTAGGTTTGAGCAGGGATATATTTGTAATTTTGTACTAACTAAGGGTTTATTTGCAATTTGGTATTGGTTAGGGTTTAAGTGCATTTTGATATTGATTAGGGTTTAATTGTAGTTTGGTTTTGGTTAGGGTTTAAGTGTAGTTTGGTATCGACTAGGGTTTAATTGTAGTTGGACATTGACTTTTGGTTCTTGTCAGTTCGGACGGAGTTTATCCTCATCAGACTTTTGAATCTTCGCCAGAGGATTAATTTTGGTCTTTATCATAATCTAGCCGTCGGATCGTCGAGATGATCATCGTCGGACCATTGGATGAAGACCATAAGTTGATCTCCATGAGGTGAGATCATATGCACAAGACACCCACATATGGGAAGGATGTTTACACAAAATTTTTAAAAAAGGCTCATGGTATTTTTGTAAATTTTGGACATTTTTATAAAGTGCAAGACATTTTTTCAATTACAAAAGTTACAGGACTTTTCTAAAAGAATAAAGGACTTCTTTGACAAATTGTAGACTTTATCGGACTTTTTGCACAAAATGTAGGGACATATCTACAATTTCTAAAAATTACAAGACATTTCTACAATTTTGTAACCTTGCATGGATTTTCTTGTAATTTTAGGAGTATTTTCGTAATTTATGAACTCTAGGGATATTTTGGTAATTTCTTTAAGATTCAGGGGTATTTTGATAATTCTTGAACTCCAGGGGGATTTTGGTAATTTTTAAAAGGTGTAGAGATATTTTGGTAATTTTTGAATAACACAAGGGTTTTTTTGTAATTTTTGGAGAAGCCATGATATTATATAATTTATGAATTGAGCAGAGACTTTTCTGTAATTTTGGGCAAGCAAAGGATATTTTTGTAATATCTAAATTGAGCAAGGGTTTGTGTAATTTTAACACAAGGGACAAGTCTATCCTTGGTGGAGCCGCACAAGGGAAAAATACTTGGGAGATTATTTCTCCTTGAGCCCCATGGGTTGTGATATCTCATTCTCTCTTCAAGCGTCTGTCAGCGCACCGTCGCGAATTGACCTACCCAGTCAGGGAATCAAGGGGGCATCACCCCCTTGTAGGGGGTTTCGGGGGGTACAATATGATCCCTCTCCAAGAAATGACACAAGGGGCATAACCACAAGGGCATATATGCCACACAAACTTGTTGGGCCTCAAAAAATAACTTAAGGCACAAAAAACTAGGAGATTGCTTCTCCTCCTCTTCCTGCTTCCATAAGTTTAAGCATCCATTATATGATTTTCCCCATAAAATACAAGGAATTATATTACAAAAATACACAAGGGCATAATCGCCGTTACACGGGTATTATTGTAAACATACCCTCAAAACATAGCACCAAAGGCATATAAGAACTACGAGTTTGCTCTGTAGTTTGTCCTTGTGGGCCCCCTCGGGGATATTTATAGGCCAAGGATGTTTAACCGGGCCAAGTGATGGGTTTTAGGGCTTAATTGGGTTAGATAGGCCCCTTTGGGAGCTTACCCGGGCCGGGTATCCACGGGCGACCTCCCAGCTCGGACAAGCCATTGCGTGACCCACCCAGATTGGGCTGGCTACGATTGGCATGTCTGGATCGAACAGGCCTCCTGTGGAGGCCATCTTGGCCCAGACAAGGCTGAAAGGGCCTGTCCGGTCTCGGTGGGCTCTCGCGGAGCCTTCCCCGGTTTGCGTAAGCTCTCGCGGTTTACCCGGTCTAGGTGACCCATTTGAGGCAAAAAAGGGGGGCGGCCTATAAATAGGCCACCATTTTTTTATTTTTTGTGTTCTTTTTGTGCTTCCACGTAGGAGGAAAGTGACGTGTCCGGGATTTGTGCTTTGGTTTCCTGCGTCATTTGGGCGCGAAGACTACCCTTGAAGGATTTCTTTCCGCTCGAGCTTGAACACTTGGTGAGTCACTATAAATTTCTTCGAGCACCCATGTTGCACTTATTTATTTTCTCGAAATAATCGAGATAAACGAAAGGAGAATTAATCCCGTGAAGGTCAAGAACGGCACAAAGCTGAGGCCGCTCCAATACCCGGGTCAAATACAGCACCTGAGCGTCTCGCCATAGAGATGGCATGAAGTAATGAGGTTTCACAGCAAGCGGGCGGTCATAAAGATATTCTGTAATACTTACAGACAAGGATGGCAGTATCGGTTTCGGTACCGGTTTCGGCTGGTACCGAAACCGATACGTACCGGTTTCGGTATCGGTTTCAGTTTCGGCCGAAACCGGTGGAAACCATTCAAAAAACTAAAAAATTTAGTGATCCTCCCTGGTTTCGGCCGAAATCGTCCGGTTTCGGACAGAAACAGGTCAATTTCGATAGAAACCCTTAATGGTTTCGTCGAAACCATTAAAAAAATATTTTTTTAGGTATCGGACCTGCTACAGTGTTGGGGTCTGGTTTCGGATCAGTACCGGCCGAAATCGATACGTTTTGGCCGAAACGTATCGGTTTCGGCCGATACTGCCAACCAGGCTTACAGAAGGGTCAAGAGAGGAACAGAAGCAATCCCGGCATGAGCGATGCGAAAGGCGGCACACAAAACAACCCCGGATGCGTCATCTCTTTCTCCACGTGGCAAGAACACACTAGAAAATCAGAAAAAATAAAAAAATGGGGGGCCTTGATAGGACCTGCCCCCTTTTGCCAACCGAGTAGACGCTACTTGGGACTACCCAGACCGAGTAGACCCCCCCCCCCGCAGGGTCTGTCATGCAAGCTCTTGAGGGGCTAACACCTTTCCAAAAGCTACAAAAGCTCATTGATGAGTTGTAGGAATATGTTCCTCCTCGCCCCACTGGGGTGGTCTCTTTCGACAAATACCTCCCATAGGAAGAGATTGAGCGTAAAACTCGTCTGAGGAGTTGGCTCGGTCAAATGTACCAATGGGTTAAGGAGGGAGTGAAACTCTCGACCCCAGAAGAGTTGTCCTTGTTCTATACAGATGAGGAGATTGCTATTGAAAAGCTCGAAGAAATGATCAAACACTTCTCCTGCAACATGGTGGCGATCTCGCTACCAGAAAACATGAACTCCAGCTCAACATAGGAAGCCGCAGTAGCTCGACCCAGGCGCAGAGGTGCCATGGCTGCCTATCAGCGACAACCCATCGGGGAAAGGGGGCGAGGCCATGGTCGAGGCCGGGGCCGTGGAAGAAATCTCGATTCACCTCTTCGTAGGCCCGTTAACTTTGTGGACCCTGATAGGGTCATAATCTTCTGCGGGGAGGACCACGTTCCCATCCTTGAGGTCGAAGTGAGGGAAAATGTTTATGAATTTCCTTCCAATGAAGAAGAAGAGCTAGTAGATCTAGCGGCTTAAGGCCGGCCGGCTGATCAAGCTGGCCCCTCTAGCAAAGATGATCTTGCCCAGCCACCATCGGCAAAGGACCAGCCCTTTGCCTGGCTGTTCCAAAAAGCATCCGACGACCAAGATGGGATGGGTCATCAGCTTTCCAAAGCCAAGGTCGATCCTCCGGCAAGGAGAAACTTGAGGGTCCACTAGAGGCCTTGGCAGAGATATTGCCTCCCATGGAGAAAGCTCGTGCCTGTGTCGACGGCAATATCTTTCAACACTTGAAGTAATTCCCAGCTAACATCACAATGTGGGAGGCCACTGCTTGGAATAAAGAGATGAGGGAGGCTCTTATCAAAATACTTTAGGAGCCTGAAGTTTACGAAGCCCATGCCGCTGAATTACAAGCTCAGGCATATGAGGTGTTCGTGGCAAACATCACATTCTCAGAGGAGGACATGTTGTCCTCTTCATGTTACAACCATCCTCTCTATATGTGAGGGAAAGTCAATGGGCATGAAATCAATTGAATCATGGTGGATGTCGGTGCAACTCTCAACCTTACACCCCTAAAGACCTTCAAGGCTCTATACCTAATGCTTCACCTACAAAAGGTTAAGGCGGTCAAAATCTCATGGTTCATCCTGCACACTGAGGATGCATTAGGCGTAGTCAATGTCGAGATGGTCCTAGGTGATTTCATCACTAAGGTGACATTTTACATCATTGACGTCAACACCTCATATAAGGTGTTGCTGGGGAGGCTCTGGCTACATGAAAATTAGGTTGTTCCTTCGACTCTCCACTAATGTCTCAAGTACACCAAGGATGGAGAGTAACATACTGTCTTTGCGGACCAAACTCCATTTACTCCCAATGAATGCAACCTGGCGGATGCTTTCCTTTACTTCAGTATGCCTAGCTCGTATCTGTCTGTCAAGAGAAAAAGTAATGGTTGGCTCTCTGAAGGGGACAAAGAAGACCTCTTTGGTGTGAATGAAGTAAAGGCAAAGTTGCATAGACTGCGTCTCGATGCTAGTCTCAAATCAACCTGTCCTGAAAGATGAAGTATCAACTTCGAGGCTGATCTCATTAGCCAAGCCATTGGCACAAGTATTTCTTTGCTGTCGGAATGCATACAACTCTCGTTTGTGCGGGAAGAGCACAAGATAGGGCAGCTGAAGACTTTTGTAGTCATCTATCAAAAGAGGAGAAGAAACAAAAAGAAAGCTAGCATGGACAAATCATCATCTTCTACAAAGGATACATGGTCCCCTGGAAGATGACTTCAGTTGGGGCATCCCGACTGATGATGCCTAGGAGGTGGTCCAAGAGATGGGCGATATGCCTCACTATATCAAGGAGATGTGCAAGAAGTAACGAATTCTGCAAGTTTAAAACCCAGCCCGACGTGAATACTTCCGCTAGCTGTGGAATCCATCTCAAGTCTGGGGCAACCCCCTTTCTCTAGCAAAGATACCAGGGGACTCAGATATCATCAAGAAGGGGATTTCTAAGTCTACTGTGCATTCAACATAGTAGGAGTAATGCCTCCAACTAATGGCCAGGCAGACTCGGAAACAAAATTTGACAGCTCCGAAGAGGAAGAGGAAGAAATCTTGATGCTACCCTCTTTAAGCCATGTTGATCATCCCCAAGGGGATGGAGGAAGCTTGGTTAGCCTATCTACTTATTAGGAGGTCGAGGAATAGGCAACCAAGCCAGCTCTTAGCAAAGAGCCCAGTGTTGACACAAACCTCCACGGGGTGGAAACCGCTCGAGGCAATGAAAGAGAAATTCTGTCATCGGCTATCAACAACCCTACATGCTATGATGTGTACGAGGCCAACACCGACGACGAAAAGGATTTCATTGATCTGCAGCCTGTGCCGCATGAATTGGAAGATGGTGGACAAACTGCAGTAGACGAACTAATTGAAATTAATATGGGGGAGGCCCGAGAACATCGGCCTATCTTCGTCAACGCTCTACTAAATGAGGCAGAGAGACAAGCCTATTAGCGACTATTGCTAGAATACAAAGATTGCTTTGCTTGGACCTACAAGGAGATGCTAGGATTGGATCCCTCTGTAACCGAGCACGAGTTAGCAATATCCCCGATTGCAAACCCAGTCAAACAATCACAAAGGCGCATGCGCCATGAGCTGGAGCTGCAGGTTACAAGGATGGCAGTATCGGTTTCGGTATCGGTTTTGGCTTGTACCGAAACCGATACGTATCGGTTTCGGTCGAAATAGGTTCAAAACAGTCAGAAAAGGCAAAAATATTATTGAGCAGGTCTGGTTTTGGACTAAATCGGACGGTTTCGGTCTGGTTTCGATCGGTTTCGGTCCGAAACCATTAAAAAAATTAATTTTTATTGATATCGGACTTGCTACAGTGACAAGGCCCGTTCGGTTTCGGTATAGACCGAAGCCGATACGTTTTGGCCGAAACGTATCGGTTTCGGCCGATACTGCCATCCATGGCAGGTTATGGCGGAAGTAGACAAGATGGCAGACGCAGACTTCATTGAGACCGGCAATTACTCGATCTGGCTTGCCAACATCGTGCCCGTGAAAAAGAAGAATGGTCAGGTCTGAGTCTACGTCGACTTCAGGGACTTGAGCAGGGCATGTCCAAAGGACGGTTTCCCGGTGCCAATCATTGAAATCATGGTCGACATGACCACATGCCACAAAGCTTAGTCCTTTATAGTCGGGTTGTCAGGCTATAATCAAATCTGCATGGTGGCTAAAGACAAAAATCATACAACCTTTTGGTCTCCCAATTGAATCTTCAACTATAAGAGGATGCCCTTCGGCTTGAAATGTTGGTGCTACCTATCAAAGGGTCATGACCAAGATATTCGACGAGATGCTGTATGATGTAGTTGAATGCTACGTCGATGACCTGTCGTCAAAACAAAAAGGCGGGAAGACTATCTAGTCAACCTACGTCGGGTCTTTGAAAGGTTGCGACAATATGGGCTCTAAATGAACTCGATGAAGTACGCCTCTGACGTGTCAAGCGGCAAATTTCTCGATTTCGTGGTCAAATATCGGGGGATAGAAGTAGATCTTGACAAAATCAAAGCAATCCGGGAGCCACCGTCGCCTAACAGAGCTCAGGTCCTCCAAGGAAGACTTGCTTACATCAGGAGGTTCATCTCCAACCTCTCTGGAAGATGTGCACCCTTTGGCAAACTAATGAAAAAGGGCGCCCCCTTTGTATGGGATCAAGAATGCCAAGATGCTTTTGAACAAATCAAAGAGTACCTGCTTACCCCTCCGGTCTTGGGGGCACTGGTCAAAGGAAAACCCCTCGTATTGTATATTGTCGCCATGGATGTTTCCTTGGGAGCTTTGTTGGTACAAATCAATGACGAAGGCAGAGAGTAGTCGCTCTACTACCTCAACAGGAAGCTGGTTGGGCCGGAGCACCGATACTCCTCTATAGAGAAAGTCTGCTTAGCATTGGTATTCGCTGTCAAAAAGCTGAGGCACTACCTCTTAGCCCACCGAATGGAGCTCATATCCAAATGCGATCTTCTCAAGTTTCTTCTTAAGCATCCCGTCCTCTCAGGAAGACTGAAAAGTGGGCACTCCTTCTAATGGAGTTTGCCATTACATACGTCCCGCAAAAAGCCATCAAGGGACAAGGAATGACGGAATTCATGGCAACCCATTCGGTGCTGGAAAACTTACCCCTCAACACTAAGCTCCTCGATGAGGAAGCACTCATCCCCCAACAAGGAACGACATAACAAACAGAAGACATCCTACCTCACAAAGAGCATGATGCCCTTATAATGAACCTGCCTTACTGGGAGTTGTACTTTGACGACGCCTCTCAGAAGGTCAGTAAGATCGACGGCATCACAAGCTTCACATTCGGTGATGGGGTTGTCTTTGTAACACCCCAGGGTGGCATTCTATATAATTCTTGTGCTCTCATGAAGCCCTTGACCAACAACAAGGCGGAATATGTGGCTCTAATTGTTGGGCTCCAAATGACCCTAGAAATGGATATTAAGTGTGTCAAGGTCTACGAGGATTCACAGCTAGTGGTCGAGCAAGTCCTTGATGATTATGATGTCCGGAAGCAGAAACTAATCCCTTGCCATGCCGCAGTCATGAGGCTTAAAGAAAAAATGTCTATTCGGAATAGAGCATATCCCCAGGAGCAGCAACTCTCAAGCAGATGTATTAGCTAAACTAGCTTCGGCTATAAAGCTTCTGCCCGAGGGCAAAATGGGTGTCACCGTCAAGCACCGAAGATTGATGCAAAGCGTGCTCAATGGAGAATCCGACCTCCCTGTATATGAGGTTGACAATATCGAAGAAAGCAATGCAGCAGAGTAGGATTGTGAGAGCCCATCGTCAAGATAAAGAACGACTGGTTTCCTCTCAAGCGGGCCCAAAGAATTCAATTATTGCACAGGGCAGCATCCTACAAGCTAATCGAGGGCTCCCTCTTCCGACTCCATGAAAAAGACAGGTCCTTCCTTCTAAGATGTGTCTCATCGGTACAAGCCAAAGTCATAATGCGTGAGGTCCATTTAGGGCTATGTGAGGCTCATCAAGCCAGAGAGAAAATGAAGAGCAACATTAAGCTTAAAGGGTTCTATTGGCCGAGCCTGTATGTTGACTGTAATTAATATGCCCGTACCTGTCATCAATGTTAGGTCTTCAGCCCCGTGCTAAGAACTCCTAATCCACTGCATCTTACGGCCTCCTACGTGGCCATTCGCAGAATGGGGAATTGACATTGTACAAATTCATGCTGACTACTAATTACTTCTCCAGGTGGGCTGAAGTTGTGCCGCTCAAAGAGGTGAATGCAGAGGTTGTTGCCCAATTCGTCATGCATCACATAATCTATAGATTGAGCACCTCCAGTCGGATCATGTCGGACAACGGCACTCCATTCAAAAACAAGACAATATACCAGTTGGCTGCCAAGTTCCACATTGACTGGAGGATGTCGTCAGTCTACAATCCCCAAGCCAATGGCTTAGCAGAAGTCTTCAGCAAAACCTTATGCAAACTCTTGGCCAAGATAGGCAGTAATCGTCGACGCTATTGGGAAGAAAAGATGCAAGAAACACTGTGGGCTTACAGAACGGTCTATAAAACGCCCACGGGGTGTTCGTCGTTTTCCTTGGTCTACAAGGCTGAAGCAATGGTCCCAGTCGAAATTGAATTTGCATCGTACCCTATGGCCGTCCACGTCGGACTACCAGGTTAAGAATATGATGAAATCGAAAGAAGACTAGAATAACTCGCCAGTTTGGAAGGCAAAATACTGAAGTCTTATAAACACCTACAAGTGTATCAAGCCTGATGACACGAGCATATGGAAGCTCATAAAGCAAAGGGCATTCAAAAAAGACGACCTCATCATGATCAAAGAACAAGAAGTCTTGGTGGGAAGGTTTAACAACAAGCTCCAACCCAATTGGCATGGGCCTTACATTGTTCAGACAACATATGAAAGGGGAGCATACACAATCGTTAATCATAAAGGGAATAAGCTGTTCCCTCCTCAATGGCAAGCACATGACATTGTACCATGCACCAGAGCATGAGTTCACGCATCGGTCAACTCGGGAGAGTTTGAAAAAAAAATGGGGCTTAAAATAGAGGTGTTCCAGTCGTTCCTACCATTGGATCATTGAGGGCAAAAATGCCTTAAACCTGGCTGAAGTGAAAATTCGGAAGGGCGCCTTAGGAAAAAATGGATAACCTCTTGGTGTGTAAACCCGAAAAGGTGTACTGAAAAAAGCTGGAGGGGGCCAGCCTTGACGAAAATTCGAAAGGACGGTAGGATTGATAATGTGAAAAATATATAATAAATATCCTTTCATTGCAAGCCATTAGCCCGGGCAAGTCCTGTTCAGTGGCTCTGTCCCGCCATGGCATTATCATTACAGAAATTGGCCATTTGAATTTCAAAATTTGTGGCTACCTCGTCGGAACCGGCCAACAATTTTCGTCCCACCTTGTCAAATGCGTCGCTGCCGCACACTCAAATTCAAACCCATCGGTTACAAACCACAAAGGTTAGCCAGCCTAAATTTCAAACTCGTCGGCTACAAACCACAAAGGTTAGCCAACCCAAATCTCAAATTCTTTGGCTCCAAACCATATAAGTCAGCCAACCCAAAACCCAAATTTTAAATTCCTTGGCTTCAAACCCCACAATCTTAAACCCTGAGCTCCTGGCTTCTTAAACTACAAATGTTAGTCAGTCAAAGCTCTCAATTACTTGGCTTCGAACAGCAAATGTCAACTAATCCTAAACCTTGAACTTCCTGGCTTCTTAGACCACAAAGGTTAGCCAGTTAAAGTTCCCAATCCTTGGCTTCTTAAACCACAAAGGTCCGCCGATTAGAGCTCTAACTCTTTGGCCCGGTAAACCACAAAAGTCGGCCAATTTATATTCCCCAGCACTTGGCCTCTCAAACCACAAAGGTTGGCTCGTCTCAAATCTCAACCAAGAAATTCTGCCAAACCAAGAAATTCTGCCACCTAACACTGAAAACCTGTGACTATAAACCACAAAGGTCAGTTCGCCTCACTTACAGCCCTAAAGTCACGAAAGTCGGCCTGATCGTCACTAGAAAAAAGAGCTACCTATGCAAACTCGTGGTACTAAACCCACTTACCCATTTTTAAAGGGAGTTTGTACCCCTTTGTTGCACCACTCGTTGCTAAAAAAATGGAGCTTAAAATAGAGATGTCTCGGCAGACTCAGTCATTCTCACCAAGAGATTATTGAGGGTAAAAAGGCCTTAAACCCGGCTGAGTTAAAACCCTAAAAGGGTGCCCCAGGTAGAATCGGGTAACCCTTCAACGTGAAATGAAAGGGCACGTTGGATAAAGTTAAAGGGGGCCAGCTACTGGAAAAATCTGAAAGGACAGTGAAGTTAGTAATGTGAAAAAAATAAGAGAGAGAGAAGAGAGAATGAGAAAGGAAATGCAATCATTGCATCCTCTAGAAACAGAGGGGGTGAAAGGAAATTCATGTCCCAAATCAGGGGATTTTGCCATGGCTCTTGTCCTACTGCCTCTGACGGACCCTAGCACCAGGGTTGGCTTGGTGGAGCGGGTACATGCCACTTCTCTGAAGTGACGTGTGCTCTTCTAGGTCCTCCCTTAGGGATATTCATAAAAAAAAGGGAGAAGAGGAAGAGCGAAGAAGGAAATGGAGACGACAAAAAATCAAGATAAGTCTGTCACTTTTTTCTTTCATTCGTCGGTTAGAAAGAATCCGAGACAACCCCTCGGGGTAATTGTACAACTGATAGATACTGAATAAACAAAATGTTAGCAAAAGGCATCCAATCTTTGCAAAAAAATGCTGCATGAAAGGAGAAGTGAAGAACATGAGTATCAAAGAAGTCGAGGCTCGCTCCTCCTCAACTTTGCAATGCGAGCCCGCCTCGAAAGAGCGTCGCCGTAAAGCGTAGCCACGTCTCGAGAGAGGGTCTCTTCCTCGGCCTACTCCTGGCATCCCTCCTCCTCACACCTCCTAGAAATAGCAAGTCGATCCTGGACCTTCTCCATCAAGGCATGCTCCTTGGGCCTCAGCTCCTCCACCTGGGACAGCCGCTCTTGGCCTCGGGCACAGGCAACCTTCGCTCAGAACCCAAGCTCGGCTGTGACCGCCGCCGCATCCAACTCGGCGATCTTTTCCTTCTCCTGTTGGATCGCAGGTGAAGTTCTTGTCTGCCACTCCTGGACGACATGAAGAGGTGCAAAGCGGGTCCATAAATCGGCCAAGGCGGCTATCTAGGGATCCCCGGGAAACCCAAGATCGTGGTAGCTGTGACTGTAACTCTCGAGGCTGCTCCTCAGGGCCTCAACCGAGGGAAGAGAATCTCTTTGAATTTGCAACTGAAGAGCCTCAATGATGATGACAACATTGTTTTCAAGGAGTCGCCTAGGTGTCACCTATGCAACGAGACGCTCCAAGGCACCCAAGGAGACCAGGCGCCTAGGCGAGTAACCCATAAGGTACTCACTTGACTATCTTGGTGCACATAAGTCACTTTGGACCCGTCTAGCCTACCTTGGCAGGACATCCACTCCTTGATTTGAAGCTTGTTTTAGTATTTGGGCAAAAATTCAAGTTAATTTTGAAAAATTGACGAATGATATGTCAAGATTGGAAAGAGAAGATAAGACTTTCATTTCTCTTTCCCATTTTTCTCAGATTCTTCTCTCTGTCGGTTCCTCTTCCTTCCTCTTAAGGACATTGATTCATATTTGCATGGTGTACTTTTTGAAGCTAGTATTATTTTTGTGTCTCTTTTTTAATAATTCACAAATAAAAAATATGAAATTATTATGTTGATGTGCTTATAATTTATCCAAAAATGTGCCATATTTATGCTTCCTTTTAATATAGAGAAGAACTATTTGAATACCGAATTTTAGATTAAATTTTTTATATCGATTGACAGGTATTCACGAATTCTTATTAGTATTCTCCTTATTAATTTGTTATTGCTTATCATTTATTCTATTTTTGCTTTTTAAAATATAGGTATATATTGAAGATTTTTGGATATCAAATTTTTAATTAACTAAAGATAGAACTTACATGTAGAAAATGTATAGTAGTGGTTCTCTTGCAAAGTACTTGGTTATATAAAGTAGGTTTCGCCTAGGCGTCTTGCCTTGTCGCCTAAGCAGTAAGGCCGTTGGCCACTGCCTTGATCTCCTTGGACGCCTTGACAACCATGGGTGGCAGCCATGCCCGCACAAACAAATGGCTCTGCTGGTTGGAGACCCTCCGGCCACTCGACGCCCAGGGCGGGGAAGTCTTGAGAATTCGGCGACGTCTCATCAATTGCAGCTGTAAATGGGCAGACAGAAAAGAAGTAAGAAATTATGATAACGCTGCCGGGAAGGGAGAGAACCAGGGAAAATATACATAGCTCAGCCCAAAGTTCATAAACTTATACTTCAAGCGGATTTGAACTCAAGCCCAAATTATAAAGGGGCTTGGCCTCGAGACTTTGAGGGAGGAGCACTGGCAAGGACCGGCCCAGACCCCGTGGGTTGGGCACCCATGGCGACGCTCCCTGCAAGTAAAAGAGTCCACCCTGCTCAGTAAAGCACACTCACCAAGAAAAGAAATGGTGATGATAAAGGCTACGGGACGAAGGGAACCTGACTCCCTGGCATTCCCCTCTCTAGAAACAACGAGAGGGGCCAACTCTACTGTTGTACCCAGACTATTTCCCAGCCAAAACGACAAGGAATAAGGGTTCGGGCATTTCCCCGAACACCTTCAAGGCACGGGCTACCCAGCCCTTTCTACAATCCTAAAGGCTCCCACAAGGGTCCCGACCAACTCGCCGTGACGCGCGGCGGCACAAACAAGTGTTCGGGGTCAATCCCAGCCACTCTCATACGGGCTTTGCCCGCGTTCTATATGGCCGCCCGGGATCACCCGAGGGCGCCCCGACGTTAAGCCACGCCACGTGGCATCCAGCAAAAGAGTCGCGGGTCCACTCCAAGACTCTTCATTCAACCCTCCAAGGTCAAGGGGAGACCCGAGCAAGTCAACCACAGGCTTTGGAGGCCCGCAGCATGTACGTACGGCTCACACACGTGTGTTCGGCATTTTTCCGAACATTTTGTGGGCACGTATATTTCAACCCTTCAACACAAGATCACGGGCCAACCCGTGGTTCCAGTACACCAGTTGGGTCCTACAACGACCCCCCAGCAAGTCGGGGCCACCCCCGACCCTCAGACACGTGGCAACAAGCCACTCAACTTAGCTCTCGGGCCAACCTGAGGCTACCCTGTCAACCCGCTGTACAATGTGGCACGCAACACGAGACAAGGCCCGTGGGCCCCAAAATGCCTCCCTCCAACCCCTACGGACTTCTACCCTTGGCCTTAGGCCAAATCCAAGGCCCGTCGGCCACTCACATAGCTCGTTCGGCAACCCGGGGTGTGTCGGGCATTTGCCCGAACACCTTGCGAGCGGCTACTCCGACTCAAAGAACAACGGCCCCACGGGCCCATGCCAGCCTTCCGAAGTTCAAAGTCCGTCAAGGACATCCCCAGGCAACACAAGAAGACCCTCGGGGGCCATCCTCCAGGGTTACGGCCGGCCCGGGGCCAATTCGCCCCAGGGCGTGGCCGCACCCCCGGGGAGGGCGAACTCCCCGGGGGGCCGCGCCCTCTCTCCAGCCCGGTGGTCCCACGACCCCACTCAGCCCCGGTTCGCTCAATTACGGCCCTACGACGCGGTTCGTGTGCAGTACCAGTTCGAGGGGTCAACGCGCGGACGTGGAAGCGCAAAGCGACAGCACGACGGGTTCGTCTTCAAGTCAACACGCACAAGTCTCCACAAGCCGCCACGTAGCCTTCACCCCCTTGTATTTAGCCAAATTGGGAAGAAAAAACCCAAAAAATCAATTTTTATAGGGTGGGGACCAGCGCCCCCTCTCTCTCCTTGCGAACCCGGCTAAACCCCCCTTGGGGGGGGGGGGTTAGGCGGACCAGCCAGGACCCCCGAGCTGGTCCGCGTAAACCCCCAATCAAACAAAAAACATTTTTTCAAAAAGAAAAAAAACCCAGCCCGCCTAAACCCTTGGGGGTTTAGGCGGACCAGCCAGGCCCCCCTAGGGGGCAAGGCAAAAAAAGGGGGGGGGGGCATCTCCAAAGGATTCAAGGCAACTCAAGCGCTTTGGCTCCGAGCAGGGAGCTAAGGAGAATTATGTGTGGGTGACTTGTTCGGCGGTCTACTACGCCGGGGGTATGTCGTTCGCACTCCCCTTACGCCGTATGCAGCCGTCACACACGAGTCGACACCCACCGTATGTGAGACGTTGTGATATGGGCGGACGTCCCCTCATGCCGGGATTCCCCCTCGCACGCCCGTCGGTCGCAACCACCCGCGTGCCATGATGCCATGCTCACTCGCAGTCACGAGGCCACGTCCGACCGCTCAACTCGAGTCGCGACCGACGCTCGCCCAGATACTGGATCGACGTATCCCCCAGTTATCCAGTCATAGGCCCCCCCTTTCGGCACCACGGCTATGGCCCACGTCACGGGAGGACCCCTCTGTAAAACGCACATATATGCATCCATCACGCATCGACCTGGGGACCGATTAGCACGTCGGAATTGTCCCGTGGCATGCGCCAGTTATACTTTGGCTGTTACGGCTGTCCTGTAAAGAAATATACGTCTCAGCACAACACTGCCGATTGGACGAGTGCTCTCGCACCCGCGTCCCGGCCTTCAACCTTCTATCCACATTCCTCGGCATTCGTGCCTAACACTCCAACCCCCAGTAAACATCCATCGGTCCAACACGCACCCCTAGTTGCTGAATGCCCCCAGCCCTCCACCCATGGCTTCAGACATACATATAGACTTCTCTTCAGCATGGAACGAAGGTATTCAGATTCAATCCGATGTAAATAAACACCGGTTGCTTGCGGCCGGTGGGGAAAGACGTCCTGTACACTATTCCCGCAATCGCCTACGCACTCGCACCCATGGAACCCCTTCTCTCCACGTGTCGCTCGATCGCCTGAGTCCACGTGCCGCGCCCTGGTGGCGCTTCCCCGGTCAAACTTTGGTTCCATAAGTGATTGTCGAGAGATCGACTGGCATGCCCGCATCTTGTCCGGTTAACCTTTATCTCGACACTTCCGTGCTATTCGACCCTTTCCGACTTTCCGTGAAAGGAGAGTGCCCAATACCGCCGTGAGAGGCATGCACCCGTAAGGAGGATACCCGAGATACATCAAACTCCCGTATTTTCCTTCCCCGCTGTATTCCTTCCCTCACCTCGGTTAATCGGCATAAAAACCCGCGCAACAGAGAGGATGGCAAGCCCGGTGGGACGTCTCCCGCCTTCCTTCTTTTTGCTGAAGAAAAGTCTGTGCCAGCCCTGAAGCCCGGTGCCCTTTCCCTGTCCTTGCAGGAGAGGCAGAGGAGGGTACTCGTGCGCATTCTCCAGCAGCTTCCGGTCCGCGTTCCGATTGTCGTGCCGCTCCAGGCGACTGTCAGCGACCGTCGCCTCCGCAGCACTCAACATTCCGACAACCATGGCGGCCGTCACCTACGGCTCCAACGTCATTGCCACCCATGCCCGAGTGGGCTACTTGGCGACGCCGATCGCTTTCGGCAGTTTCGCCCCGGTTATCGGATCGCCCTACTTCTTGGGTGTGATCCCTGTGGCTGCTCCTCAGCCAACCCCAGTCTCTCCAGTGGCCCCTGCGGCCAGCGCGCCATGCGCGCCTCCAGCTCCAGTGTCTCGCCCGAGTGCCGGGCGTCGGACTGCCACTGCAGGCCCCTATATTGACGCCGGCCCGGGTGAACGTCAGCTCCCGAGGCCAGCTTCGTCCGATCTCCAACACGGGCCCTGCGCCCCGGACTTCGGTCACCATCACAGCATCCTCCTCGGGTCCTCAACCCCGAGCCCCAGCAAAGCCGGCACCCAACACGGGCTCCCTGCCCCGGGTCCGCGGCTTCACAGCATCTTCCTCGGGTCCTCAACCCCGAGCCCCAGCAAAGCCGGCACCCAACACGGGCTCCCTGCCCCGGGTCCGCGGCTTCACAGCATCTTCCTCGGGTCCTCAACCCCGAGCCCCAGCAAAGCCGGCACCCAACACGGGCTCCCTGCCCCGGGTCCGCGGCTTCACAGCATCTTCCTCGGGTCCTCAACCCCGAGCCGCAGCCAAGCCGGCACCCGACACGGGCTCCCTGCCCCGGGTCGGCGGCTTCACAGCATCTTCCTCGGGTCCTCAACCCCGAGCCGCAGCCAAACCGGCACCCAACACGGGCTCCCTGCCCCGGGTCCATGGCTTCCCAGCATCCTCCTCGGGTCCTCAACCCCGAGTCGCAGCCAAGCCGGCACTCGACGCGGGCTTTCAGCCCTGGGTCTACGGCTTCTCAGCATCTGCATCAGGTTTCCGACCCCGAATCCGGCGAGGCCGACACTCGACACGGGCTCACAGCCCCGAGTTCGCGGCTCCCCGGTAGTGCACTCGGGACCCCGGTCCCGAGCTCCAGTTGAACCGGCTCTCCCCGTGGGTCTTCCACCCAGAGGGCTGCGTTCCTTAGCACCTCCCTCGGGCATCCCGACCCGAGCCCGGACTACGCCGGCACCTACCCCGGGTCCTCGACCCAGGGGCGTCGGCACTCCAGCACTTCCAACGGCTTTGCCTTCCGGCGCAAGAGTGTCATCTCGAGCCTCGGCGACACTCTTATCGGCACGGGCGAAGGCTTACACTCGAGTCACTCAGCCATCGACTCCCGGTGCGGGCTACCTGCCCCGGGGGCCGATCCCGACACTTCGGACTGACGGCTTCACGTTGTCGGTCGTTCCGGGCCATGTCTTCTCAGTCTACCATCTTGGGGCAGAGTCTTTCTCAGCTCCTCAGAAGAAGCCTCGCCATGGCCGTAGAGGCAGGCGACTCACTGCTGCAGCCAGCAACTCCGGCAAGACGGTCCTTGTCGGCGACTTGCGGATCCGTCTCGACGGGGGTGAACCAATCATACCCCAGGAACGGACAATTCCCACCATCCCCACTTCCAATCGTTTTGACCTATTGCGTCAAACACGAGAGGATGGGGCGAAGCTCAAAGGAGCGGGTTCCTCGGCGGCAGCTCGGGGGCACCCACCGCAGTCCGGCACACAGCCTCCCAAGACAACTCGCCGGAAAAATGGCGATAAGGGAGACCAGCAACCTGACCTGAGAAGAATCTGGGTCACCTCAGAAGAAGCTCAAGCTGTTCGAAGGGCGCGTATTACAAACCCCCTGCGAGCACTCACACGCGGCATCAGACGGGATGCAGTTGGCCTCATAGTAGCATCGTTTGACGATGCCCAGTCGTCCAATGTCCCCCGCGCAAGCAAGCGGAGGCAAAGGCGAGCCCATCCTCGGGCCCTCCAGCAACCTGTCCAGGGTTCTCCTCCGACCAACATCGGGAATGAGCCCTCTCAGCAACGCATCTTGGTCTTTGACAGACTAGGGACGCCTGTCCGCCTCGAGCGACACCTGCGAAGGAAGCGGACGACCCGGTTTATCAATGATGCGGTTGGAGTGTTCGCGTGCTATACCACCGGACACCAGCCAGACACCCAGTCTGACGACTTGAACCAGCCTCTGTCCCACTTCAGGAGGCCACGCCATCCGGCTCCGCCGCCTCCCCCAACATGTCATATCGGCACTTCTGCCGGACCGCAACCGTCGGAGCGCGTAGAAGAGGTCCCGGTGGAAGGCCGTGACCCTCCTATCAACTCAGAGCCGGTCAACAACGGCCCTCCTGCGAACGAGGTTCAATAAGTGACTCTCTACACTCTCATGAAGGAGAACCAGCATCTGAAGGCCCTCTTGCAAGACCTTCTCCAGGAGCAAGACCTTCATCCGCAGCAACCTGACAGGCCTTAGGCTGAGGCACCGGTACCCCCAGTGGCTCGCGATGCTGCCAACACCTCAGCGGCGATTGCTCGAACTCCGTTGGCAACGGGGTTTGGCACGCCTCCGGTCGAGGCTCAACCACGAGCCTCCAACACGCCAGTGCCAGAGAATCTCTTGGCGCAACGCCAGATGATCGAGCGCATTGTCGAGACAAAGCTCGCCCAGTATGGTGAAGGGACGGTCACGGTGGATCTCTACAGTGTACCCTACCCGCTTCACCACCAGTTGAAGAAACTTCCTCCAGAATACTCCAAGCCCCCGAAGCTACAAAAGTTCGACGGGCAAGGGTCGCCACATGAACACTTGGCCTACTATGTCACGGCCATATGTGAGACGTTGTGAAACTTCCTCCAGAATACTCCTAGCCGTCACACACGAGTCGACATCCACCGTATGTGAGACGTTGTGATATGGGCGGACGTCCCCTCATGCCGGGATTCCCCTCGCACGCCCGTCGGTTGCAACCACCCGCGTGCCATGACGCCATGCTCACTCGCAGTCACGAGGCCACGTCCGACCGCTCAACTCGAGTCGCGACCGACCCTCGCCCAGATACCGGATCGATGTATCCCCCAGTTATCCAGTCATAGGCCCACCGTTCGGCACAGCGGCTATGGCCCACGCCACGGGAGGACCCCTCTGTAAAACGCACATATATGCATCCATCACGCATCGACCCGGGGACCGATTAGCACGTCGGAATTGTCCCGTGGCATGCGCCAATTGTACTTTGGCCGTTACGGCTTTCCTGTAAAGAAATATACGTCTCAACACAACATTGCCGATTGGACGAGTGCTCTCGCACCCGCGTCCCGGCCTTCTACCTTCTATCCACATTCCTCGGCATTCGTGCCTAACACTCCAACCCCCAGTAAACATCCATCGGTCCAGCACGCACCCCTAGCTGCTGAATGCCTCCAGCCCTCCACCCATGGCTTCAGACATACATACAGACTTCTCTTCAGCATGGAACGAAGGTATTCGGATTCAATCCGATGTAAATAAACACCGGTTGCTTGCGGCCGGTGGGGAAAGACGTATTGTACACGATTCCCGCAATCGCCTACGCACTCGCACCCATGGAACCCCTTCTCTCCACATGTCGCCCGATCACCTGAGCCCACGTGCCGCGCCCTGGTGGCGCTTCCCCGGTCAAACTTTGATTCCATGAGTGATTGTCGAGAGATCGACTGGCACGCCCGCATCTTGTTCGGTTAACCTTTATCTCGACACTTCCGTGCCATTCGTCCCTTTCCGACTTTCCGTGAAAGGAGAGTGCCCGATATCGCCGTGAGAGGCATGCACCCGTAAGGAGGATATCCGAGATACATCAAACTCCCGTATTTTCCTTCCCCGCTGTATTCCCTCTCTCATCCCGGTTAATCGGCATAAAAACCCGCGCAACATCTACGAAAGCGGGAGCCACAGAAAAAGTCTCCCTCTCCTCACCAGCCATCTCAGGAGGAGCATGGGGGCCTGTGACCCCAAGAGTTCCCATTGCTAGCTCCGCCACGGGCGAAGGAGCTATAAGAAAAAGTTGCATGCAAAGGGTGATTAAGGTCATAATGAGCCAAGCCTTCGATACACAAAGCCAAAAAAAAAAGAAAAAAGGAAAAAGGTTTACATGTAGAAACACCCTCAATGGGAGAGGTTGCGGTTGGAGACCCTTATGAAATTTGAGGTTCAGGAGTTATCTAAATGTCGGTAGCTCCGCCTTGACTCACCGACAAGGTCTCGAGAGAGGTCCTAGAGGTGCTCTCACAAGTATCGGAAGAGGATGATGACGTCCCTGTTGGCATAAAAGATAGCAGGCACAAAGTTGTGAGAACAACAAAAAAAGAACAGATAGAAAAGACGATGCTCACCGGTAGAGGCACCCTACCTGGAGATGGTCTCGATATCCACTTCATCCTCTGTATCTTCCACAGAGGCTTGCATCGCGGATCTCCCGCCTGAAGCTACACTAGCCAAGGGGGTTTGCCCATCCTCAGGGGGATCAGCCACTACTGCAAGAAAAGATAGGTGCGGTAAGCGTTAGGTAAAAAAAAAGAAGGAAAAGGAAAGGCAGCCAGTAAGGCCAAAAATAAGTCAGTCACCCAAGGCACCTCCATCTCAGGGATCCACTAAACTGACGGTGCAAACTAGGAGTCCAGGTGCAAAAGTAGGGATAACATGACCCGTCGCTCCAGCCCCCACATGCCTATCTTCTGCAGTATTGCTGGCGTTAATCCCAACGCCACTCCCCGACCACTAGGTCAACCCCATAATCGGGGATCTAAACATCCAAGTCAGTTGTGACGAGCTCGGAGATCATGTCCATAGCGACTATCACGTCTGCAGCTGTCTAAAAAAAGAGGGGGAAAACCTCAAGCATGAGCAAAATGGATGATGAAATGAATTAGGGTGAAGAAATCACCAACATCTCAAGTGTCAGACAAACACTTACTTGGGCTGCCCCTCACTTCGCCGCTCTCTAGCGAGTCGGCGGGAGTGGACAAATCTTCCCCTACCGGGGGAGGATCATGGATACTTCCTACTCGCTCACCTGAAAAGGCAAACGTAAGAACCCTGTTAGTTACCCTCGTGAAATGAGAAAGAAAGGGACGAAAAGAAAGACATTGCATCAACGAGAGGTGCTACACCTAACATCCCAATCATAGAAATTTCTTCTAGCTCAACAGCCGAAAGGCACCTGTCACTGGCACAAAATCGTTAGTCAGACGAATCAGCTTGTCAAGGTCTATATCGCAATCCCCCGCTTTTGCCTGCACGGGAGCTCCACTAGGGGTAGAGGAGAAGGACATCTCCGCCTTAGCCTCTGGCATACCTGAAATAAAAAGAGCAGGTGGGGAGAACAAGCACGAGATAAAGTCAAATGTCAGGGCTGAAAATAACGACAAAGGTCACTAACTTACTCGGTGGCTCGGTGCCTCTTGCTCATCCAAGATCACCTCCCCCGTCCGTGCCCGGAAGGGCGGCCGACCATCCTCGCTGTTGCCCTGGCCCTCGGCCATTTAGGGGGAAAGGAGGAAGCACCAATGACAACATCCACATGTGCTCTCGTTAAAGGGGTGGTCTCCGAAGGAAGAAATACTACAGGGAATGCAACGTTAGGAAAAGAAAAGAGGCCCCCCAAAAAAGAGAGGAAGAAGACATATATATGGAAATGAGACAAGAAGCCACAAAGGCAATGTCTCACCGGTGGGTCCCAAAGGGGTTGGCGACATTAGAACTATCTGCTCCAGTTTCACCCCAATGACCAGAGTGGCCTTCATTGCCTCCTGAAGTTCCTTCAGTGTGTGGGCCTACTCTACGTGGGAAATGTATTCCACAGGGCTTGTTGTCCCAATGGCATTAATGATGTGCAATCTCCACCAGGTGATAGCATTGTTAGCAAAATTGCCCTCATGCAACAAGCTTGAAGGGGAGCTCTTCTTCATGTAGCCACAATCTGTAAGGAAGTGCTCTCACAAGGAATATGCCTTCGGAGAGCTAGCGAAGGCGCTCTTCTGAGAAGAAGGAGATGGAGTTGATAAACGCTTCGGGGGTTTGATAGCCTCGGTGTAAGAGCACCGCTCAACCGTGGAAGGGCGGTCAACCCACTGCCAAAGCCTGGAAATCTTCTCCATGTCCTTGTGGACCCTAGGAAAATAGAGGCGGACAAACTCTGGATCAAGGGGGATAGGCGGGAAGTCATCTCTCAACAACCGCTTTTCCTCGGCTTTTCTCAATGCATGCGCCTTCTGTCTGAAAAGATTGCTGTGGTTAAACCACCACTTGGCAAAATAAATGTCAAATTGGCCCCAACGATCTTATGTAGGGACAGGATAGCCTGTATACCGGTCTCTGTACATGAAGTCATACCATGAAGCTACTACCAGGTGGGTATCCTTGTTCCTATATTGTCTTCCTGCCAGTGGAAACTCGGAATTCAGCGAGATAGTTTGGTCATAGCCAGAGTTCCGGGGAAATAGGTGCGGATAGTATAGCTCTAGGACAGTAATGTTGGCTCTATGCAAAACAAGGACACTAGGGTGGGTACTATGCACCCACTCGGCAAAAACAAAGGAAGACGGCTCCTGATGATACGACAACGTGCGAACCACCTAGCCCCCTACCTGTACAACAAAAGGTCAAAACTGCAACGAACAACAATCAAAACCCAAGCCCTCTCGGTCTCTTCAAGGGGGAAAAGATATCACCTGGCGGGCACTGTGACGACCCGGGGATCCGAGTACCGGAAAGGAACCGGCGCGTCTCGAATCTCGGTCCGCCAACCCACGAGCCCGTAGACTCGGAAGGGTAGAAAGGAGTGGTGTGGGGGTACAAGAGAAGTTGCAACGACCACAGAGATAGCACAATAATCTAAAATAAAATGCACATAATAATATAAATAAATAAACTGCTACAAGGTCCACAGCGTCTCATGTCCAAAGGAAAGTACAGTCAACGGGAAAGAAAGTACAACAACACGGGACATCCCCCGGAGTACAACTACACGGGGCATCTCCCGGCTCTGGCAGACTGGCGACTAACCCTGGCTAGAGGAACCACGCTGAAACTCGGCCGCGCCTCCCGTCGACCCCGCCTCACCTGAAGAGCAGGGGTGAGCCTCATCTCATTGGCCCAGTAGGGATCCCGCGAATCCCCACCTCGCACGGAAAACGAGAAAGAAGAAGATAACCCTACCAAACAAGAGTACGGTAGAACCGACAAGCTAAAATAAATAAACGGAAAAGCCGACTACTCTAACAGTACCGCACTACGGAACCTCGGTCCCACAAAACGCGAGTCCACGCCTGTCAGTGAACAGGAGCACCACCCACTAGAAGAACGACCGGATGCGTCCCCTGACGTCTTATACCGCGTCACAAGTGTCTAGCTACTACGCCCCTGGCGTGAGACTCAGGCACACTCAGTAACCAGAAGTAACCGTAAAACAAGGACTAGCTGAGGTCACGCTCGTCAGCGCGGGTCCGAACCCTCAGCCTCGTGTGCACACTCATACCGTACGCCGTAGGCCTGTCCTCTAGCTGGTATTTCCCCCTAAACCCGGACTCGGAAGTACGCGGGGGCCCTGCGGTAACCAGCCTACTCACCGTCTCTCGGGTACGCCGCTCAGCCACTCCCAGGCGAGTCAGCACACGCGTGCCGTGGGAAAGCTACGACTAGTGGTAGGGTCACTGGAAGTAAGGACTAATCCACGGAAACCACCGACCAAACACTAGCACAGACTCACGATGACCATACGATAGGCTCAGGTGCCGGGGACACGCATGAGGTCCAACCGTCCCTCAAGTCACGCGGCACCCCTACCGAGGTAACTGACTCTCCGGGGAACCCCGGGCGCCCCTGTGGCTCTCACTGGGTGCCCACGGCATCCCTAGGGCCACACGCCACAACCGGGTCCGCAACTCACCCAACCGGAGGTCACGCTACCCGCAAGAACACGGTTCGGGGGAGGGGGATGGTCGCGCTAGGCTAGCGCGATCTTCCATGTCGCGCTGCCCAAAGCTAGCGCGTTCACACCTGAACGCGCTAGTCTTGGGTAGCGCGATCTGGAGATCGCGCTACCAGAACCAGGCGCGTTCTCCACCGCCTTACTGTTCGTCTTCTCAGACAGACACACTCGGACGACACGGCGCGTTCATCAAGAACGCGCCACTGGACTATAGCGCGACAACGGGCCGAGCCCGGTTCGCGAAACACGCCCAGAAAACGTAGATCCACGCCCATTCACCACCCCTGGTGAAGGGAAAACAACGGGGGATCACCCCACAACGTCCTAGCATGCATCTAGAGCCCCCAAATCGATCAAAAACTCCACGAATCGACGGATCCGGCGCTCAAACCCCAAGCATGAAAATGGCCCTCCCGGCATGGATTTAACCCCACTCGGCCTCTCCACGGCCTAGAAATCACGGGGAATGCTATGAAGAGGGCAATGATCCGTCCCCCCTACCTCAAGGAAGCTCGAAATCCACCGAATCACCGCCGAAACCAAGGATGAAGCTTTTACTCCCACGAACGCCCCACCTCTCGCCGCGAAAAGCACGCCACCGGGACCGCCTTGCCGCCGCCGCCGCCGCTGTTGCCACGCCGTTGCCGGAGTGAGGGGGGCCGCGTCTCGGTCGCCCGGGGAGAAGAAGATCGGCCGCGGGGGAGGGGGAGCTCTCACGGTTGAAGGAAGGAGGAAGAAGAAGAAAAGAAAAAGGTAAAAAAGAAAAGAAAAAGAATTGATATATATAGAAAATCCGGAAAATCGGAAAAATACCGAAAAATAGAAAAATACACCTCCTCGACCGTCTCGACGCGCTGATCGCAACGGTACCACTCGCGGGCTGGTGAACGACCCAGTTCACCCGCTACAGGGTTCCGAAGGATTCGCCGAAACCCGTACGCGGAAATCGGAAAACACGCACGGAAAAGTTGCGGACACACTCCGGCCTCCGAAACGACTCCGGATCGCGTCGATCCGAACACGAAAGATGTCCGAAACGAAATTTCGGACACAACAGGGTCGGACACTCCGATAAACCAGATCCGGGACCCACAAGGAAGGATCCGAAAGATCCGGGACACTACAGGCACCCTCCAATTGTATGGATATGTCTCCATGTGGCTGATTGATGAAAGAGAATATCAATTGGGTTGCTTGGTTTTCCGCCTTTAGCAAAAACCAAGGAAAAGCAAGCCGGCCTAGGCACTCAAGTAATGTGTCGGCATCAAAATACTCGTCTCGAGGAGAGACATGGGTGGTCAAAGTCTCGAAAGCATGATAAATGTTGGCTAGGGCCATTGGGGCGATGGCCAATTGCTGTCCACAAGCAAGCAAACATGTCAGATAGATTAGCTCGACCTGCAGAACTCCGTCCTCCTCGTAAGGGACCGCAAAGGTTGCCAGCCACTACGCCAAATAAGCGGCAAGATGAGTGATATCTGGAATATCATGCGGGTTCCATCCTCCCTGCGGTGCGTATATATATTGTTTGTAACACCGAAACCTGATCTCCACATGGGTGTAGCGGTCCAAAGGGACCCCCTCCTTGGCAAACTCATTGTAAAGGCAGAATGGACCGTCGAAAAAATGACGGACCTAGACCTTCAAAGAAACTCTCTCGGTATGTGTCGGCTTGTCCTTGCCTTCGCAGGCTAGCTCCCTCTAGGTCTTCATGAAATTCTTGTAGCAGTGAGGCATCCGGTACTTCCCTGCTCCATCGGTGTGGCTGTAGTGTAAATCATCAAGAATCACCTCCTTATATGCTCGGCCGATGATGGGCAAGCCAGAAATGCGGTGAAAAGCCCACAAATCTAATGTTGTTTCACCCTCGGCAGTGACAAAAATGTTCCAGCGGCGGTTAAATTTCTCCGATAGGGCCTGCAGCAGTCCAGTGTAACAGGGATAACCATATAAGGCAACAGTCACAACATGTCTAATTCCAGCCTTTCCCAGTGGCACTTTGAGGAAATGAAGGATGCCCATTAGCCATTTAGTAGCCCCGCGATGGTAGCAGTGCAAAGGAAGTATAGCCCAGTCACCATACCAACTCGACACTGTCTGCTGTAGGATGCCGTCAACCAAACATTGATGGTCATAACTATCCTAGGTGAAGTCCAGGCCAGATGGAGTCAAAATCATATCATCAATTGAATCTAAAGCAACTCGATGGTGACCGTGTATATCCCATGTGGCCGATGTCCAAGAAGCAACATGCGCTTTGAAGTCTTCAAACTTGCTAAAGAAGCCCAAACAATCGTCATTGGGTCCCTCGCCAATGGCGGAGAGGACACCCTCCCCCTTTGCAAGGGGAGGTCTCGGGTTCAATACTTGGTTCCCCCTCCCTTTTTAAAAAAAAACATACCTACCAAAAAAAGCGATCGGCATTGGGAAATTGCCGCTGTCGTAAAAAGTCCTATGGATAACTCAGGTATGAAAAGGCATAAGTACCCGACATACTGTCCCAGTCCTACAAGATGGCCCACTCTAGCTGACAACGCTCCTTAAAAAGGGGGTTTCCAATTTCCATATTTGCAAGGACATAACTGTTAATGAAATAAAAAAGGTACCGGTTCAAGGGGAACTCCTGCGGATATCCACCTAAGCGGTCATAAGAATAAACTATGTTCCCCCAAGAAATGCGAGCTAAGTCCACAGCATCTTCGTCATCTGCACCCTCGCCTAGGGGCCTCTCGGCAACCAAGGTCAAGCCCCGATCAACTGCATCAAAATTATCGAAAGTGATCGTGGGTGGGGTAAATAAAGGCATGGGCTTCTCCGTTCGTAAGATCCACGAATCCTTCTCAGAGGCTTGTTCCACACACTTCCGAGCACGCCCATCCTCGCTGAAGCGTGCCATGACAACAAGACCACTGCAAAAAAAGGAAGGATTCCAACAAAAAATATATCAACATACAAGCAAAAAAAATGTCTGCCTTGTCGACAAGACAAGAGAGAAGGCGAGAAATCGAGGAATGCACGAGCCGTCCGTCATCGTCCCCGACTCCGACGGACGTCCCGTGGGGGACATTTGTTGCACCTATTTATTTTCTCAAAATAATCAAGACAAACAAAAGGAGAATTAATCTCGTGAAAGTTAAGAACGATACAAAGTCGAGGTTGCTCCAATACCTGGGTCAAATACGGGTCCCGAGCGTCTCCCTGTAGTGAAAGCAACGAGGTTTTGCAGCAAATAGGTGATCATAAAGATATTCCGTAATACTTACGAAATGGTCAAGAGAGGAGCATAAGTAATCTTGGCACGAGCGATGCGAAAGGCAGAGCACAAAGCAACCCGGAGGCATCGTCTTCTTCTCCACGTGGCAAGAACACAATAGGAAACTAGAAAAAATAAAAAAATGGGGGGGGGGTTATAGGCCCCACCCCCTTTTGTCCCCTCTCCCGGTGTGGTGGACTAGGTAGACATCCCCGCGGGGTTTGCCCAGCCCGAGCAGACCCCCCTCATCCTAAACCCTAACCCCCTCCCCCCTAAGGGTTGGAAAGAAGAAGAAGAAGAAGAAGAAGAAGAAGAAAAGAAGACACTGGACGTGCAACTTCAGTCCCGGACGTACAACTCGGGTAGCAAGTTTGTTGCTTTGTGTGCTTAGAGTATGTTACAAAAACACCATGTGATAGCACTTAGGCAAATTTGCCTCTGGCCATGTGAATTTCTTGGAGAAATCTCATAGTTTCCAAACTTGCAAAAACTCCCCTGAATTTACAAGAAAGTCTCTGGAAAACTTGTGTAATTGTGGAAATTGCCGAAATGTCCCGCAAGTTATGTAAATCATGTATACGAGCTCGATGAGCCCTTGTAAAGCTCTTGCAAAACCCCGTGAGGTTATAATTGATGAAATATTTTGGGATTTACAAAGACACCCCAAGTTTTCGGTTTATTGTAAACTGTCCCTTTTATGCAGGGCCTTTACATATGAATCCTCTCCTCAAAGAGTAGAGCCTCTGGCAGTCCTTTCGTGGTGGAACCAGCATCTGGTGGTCCCCTCGTGGTAGATCCAGGGTCCAAGCCTCCGATGACGCCCAGGCAAATCAATGAAGCCAAGTCATGTATCGTCCAGTTGGGACGCGAGCTAGTACCAAACTATGCTAAATCCTATCTAGTGCCAAACTGCACCCAACCTCTAGCCAGTGCCAAACTACGCCTAAACACTAGTCAATGCCAGACTGTGCCAAACCCTAGTTAGTGCCAAACGTGTTGAAACTCTAGCCAGTGCCAAACTGCAACCTAAACCACATTCGACACCAAACTGCAAACAAACCCCTACTAGTACCAAACTACCCTCAAATTTTGACTTGGGCCAAAATCACCCTAAGTACCCACATTAATGGCACAAGCACCCTCATCCCCTTTTAAAGTGTTTGTCAACGCTGTCGCGCATATTCCTTCAGCATCATGATAGATATTGCCAAGGTTGATGACTTCTTCGGCAGTTAATCAAGGGTGTTCTGGCTTCACTCCAGCACCCGAACCCTAAATGAACACTGACTGCGGTCAGTGGGGAAGTGTCCAGCACCCGAACCCTAAATTGTTTGATAAACCTAAATACACAGAGTTAATAATGCACACACTACTTAAATAGCTACAAATGTGCATCTCTATATCTTTTCAAACATTATCTCCTTTGCGGTTTGTTGCGAAGACAACCCACTTGCTGCGAAAGTATTTTGTTTCAGGTCGACTTTCTGATGGGGGTTTCCGAAGGCCCGCGGTTGACCCCGTCTCATGATGGCCCCGGCTTTTCATCCTTTTTTCTGGTTGTCGTTCGACGAATTTAATCTTATTTGTCTCGATGTATTCGAGATAAATCACAGGTTCAACACAACCCAAGAAGAATTTTTCTCTAAAAGCAGGTAGCTTTTGAGGGAGGACAACTGATTGGAAGAAAATTTCCATTATGCCCTTCATATTCTCCAAGAATATGATGGTCTTTCACATGATAGAGAGTAAATAGGTAAAAATCATTCAAAGAATCCATCATAGGTTTGAAAACTCCAAATGAAATTTTCCTAGGAGAGGCCATCATCAGAAACTCTACCTGTCTGACACATGGCAGAAATTCTAATTTTTCAAAATCCCCCTTTCCTAAAAGTGCATCCAAACGATGGCTAAATCTCCAATTTCTTTCGCATTCATTATCTCTCTCATTTCCAACTTGAGATCTTTTGAAGTTGATTCATCTCTGTCAATATGGTGGCAAACCGATTATTTACTGTATAAGCTAGTCAAGTAAAGCTCTGGTCAAGCCATGCTATTTTTTCTTGCTTCTATTTGTTTTGGCTTCTTTTTGAATCCCTACGTACAGCCTTACTTTTCCTCTTTTGATTTTCTTTTGTCTATGTTGGTTCAACTTATTAATTATCTTATTACAGCCGCCATCTATAGTATCTGATGAGGTCTGCACTGCATGTGATTTCAATCGTCCTGGGAAAACCTGTCTTCGGAGGCTTGAATGGGTTTGGCGAGGGGAGACCTTCATGGCCAGAAAGAGGTTGCTTTTTCCTTTTTTCTTTTCTTTCATGTAATTATGTTAGGTATTGATACTGCTCGCTTTAATCTATTGTTATATTTCAGCGATTATTATCACTTGAAAAAGCAAATTGAAGCTGAGATGATTGATTGTGGTGATCGTCAAGTGTCAAAGGCTTTTCTTGATCTTTCAAAAGGAGAACAGCAGTTGAAGCTGAAAGAACGTTTAAAGAAATATTGTCAAAAGGTTAGTCAAGTATAGGTCACACATATGGTCTTTTTTAGGAACTGATTATTTACTTTATCTGTGTAGGCATATAAAAGGGTGCTTGACAAACCGATTACTGAACTTCGAGAAGCTTGGATATGCATGCGTGAAAATCCTTTCTATGTAGACACTGTACGAAGGTTTGAACTTGAAAACATCCTTCACTGTCTTTGTTTTTCTCTGAGACAGAAAGCAGTAGTACTATTAGTCTTTCAAATGTCAAGGTTAAGTATATCATTTGCCTAGACTCTTTTATGCCATCTGCAAATTTCCACGTGTAACTTCCTTTGGAGTTTTAAGTCAGTCTGAAAAGGCATTTACATTCCTTAATGCTTTCCCATTCTCTGTATATTTCAGTTTCCGGGATAGAAGATATGAATACAAGGGTCTTAACAAGGTGTGGAAGGGGAAACTGGCAGATGCAAAAGCTAGTGGAAATCCGATGAAAATTCAGGAGGCACAGGTGCCTTTAAGATTTCTTGATCGTTCCAAATTGGGGAATTGACTAAAGCAACTGTTCTTATCAGTCTTCTACTTGTGTTGTTGACAGGATATGGTCGTTCTTTATGATTCTCTACAGCTTGCTCATAAATGTATTCTAAATTCATTTTACGGATATGTCATGCGCAAGTATGCCCCTTACTTTGAATTGATGGTCAAACACCTGTTGGTCAAACACTTGTAATTGGGTTTTTATTCTTCGTAAACTTTTTTGCTTGCTGCTTTCACCTTGATGTTTTAATGGGCTTCATGTAGGGGTGCACGATGGTACTCCATGGAAATGGCTGGTGTAGTCACTTACACTGGTGCAAAAATCATTCAGAATGCACGGTTATTAGTTGAAAGGATTGGAAGGCCACTGGAATTAGATACAGACGGCATCTGGTGTGCACTTCCAGGATCTTTCCCAGAGAACTTTACCTTCAAAACTAAGTAAGAGGCATTTGCACATTTGTTTCATCCTCATGGCTTTTGAAATTTGAGACAATTAATGAACATATCTACAGTGATGTTTGTATCATTGTCTTAACCCCCATAGTTTCATTGAAAACTGGGAACTATTTGTTCACTGACCATTTTAAGGTTAATGCTATTATTATTGTTTTTGTTATTAATTTTATTATTTCTTCTTCAATATCTCTTTTGTTGTGTAAGAGTGTGAACCCAAAGCCTCAGTTTTGCTCCAGGCATTTTTTCAGTTTGAAACTTCACTGGTTGTTTCCTTTATATGATGTTGTAGTGAGGGCATTCGACTCAATGGATGGTACAGTAGTTGGAGGAACTTAACTAGGGATGTAAAAGGTTACTTAACGGTGAGGATAGTAGCTATATCCTTATTCTTAAAATAAAAAGACTATCCTTAACCTTAATATCCTTATCTTTATCTTTAAAATTAACGAAAATGACTACATAAAGGTTAAATTATCGGACAATGTTATTATTCACTTGATAGTAGAGGCAACATAAATTTACTTAAATAGTTCATCCAATGTTGATATAACTGTCAATCTTCATATCTGACTCTAAAATTTAATAATCCAGTGTCCCCAGTAGGAGGGAGCTAGGGCTTTAGAAAAAGGAAGTATTGGACGATGGTGAATTATTGACTTGAGGTTTAGAGGGGACTCAGTCGTTTAGCTCATTCTTGGTTTCATTAGATGATTTATCTTTGTGATAGATAAGGATCAAATGATCAAGGTATTTGACTTGACCCATTTGTCAAAGAGTACTTATTTTCAATCTCCCAATTAGCTACCTATGACACATTACATATTTTAAAGATTTTGTAAGGATTCTCTAAAATACTTATATATGAAATAAAAGGATGGACAATTGGGTTATAGGATATCGAATAGAAAGGATAAGGATAATATCCTTTTCCCTTAAGTTGTATCCTCGTATGTCCTCTAAGCTCTGGATAAGGATGGATATTTTGGATTATCCTTTTCCATTTACATCCCTAAACATAACTAATCTTGCAACATTTTTTTTCTATAAGATGTATTTCAATAGAACCCTATGTGTTTCTGCTCATCTCAGATAGAGGTCATCAAGCACAAGCTTAAACAATCTAATGCTTGTTGGTAGAATAGTCCCGGATTGGAAACGGGATAAAAAATATAATATGTTTATAATAGTGGAGCTCTCTCCACTCAATACCTTAAGGTTTTGAGTTGGATGGCCCAATCCAATAATTCTAATATGGTATCAGAGCCCATGGTTATGATCTGGACTATCCCCCATGTTTATGATAGTTCACGTGACAGATTCTAAATCAGCCTGCACGACAGGGGGCGTGTTAGAATAGTTCCATATTGGAAACGGTATAAAAATATAATATGCTTATAATAGTGGAGCCCTCTCCACTCAATATCTTAAGGTGTTAAGTTGGATAACCTAATCTAATAGTTTTAATATTTGTCAAACATGAGAGTTATTTTTTGACCTGTACATGTCACTTTCTTTTTTAGAGAATGAGCTCGTAATATTTTCAGCTACTGATCTTCAAAACTTCCAAGGCATTCAATTTCTGCTTTTATGGTTTTTGAGTGAACAACGCAATGGTTCCATCTTGACTGGCATTACCATCCTTTGATCCTGCGAACATTATTGCCATTATCATTATCAACTTTTTAACACCACCATGTTCAATCTGTTGTCGCAATAGGTTGGTAGCATCTCTAGCGGTGTTCATGGCATTGCCAGCTTAATATTAATAGCCATGTAAAATTTTCCAAAATGACAAGTCATTGTGGAACATTCCTCAATTGTCTTATTAGAAATGTGATTGTTTTACTCTTATTTCAAGGGAAATTGGATGTTTTTTGAAGTTGTTGTGGTTTAGTCCCATATCAGAAATCCATGAGAATCTTTTGTCTATATATGTCGGGGATTCCCTCAACTCAATACTTAGGTTTTGGGTTAGAGTTTGAGCCTTTGACATGATATCAGATCTTGGTTTACCCATTGGATTTGTATCCATATGTGGAAACTTGGCCTACCCATGATGCGCTCCAAACCAGTTGGTTCGGCATGAGGGGGGGTGTTGTGGTTTAGTCCCATATCGGAAATCCATGGGAGTCTTTTTTCTATATATGCGGGGGATTCCCTCAACTAAATGCCTAGGTTTTGAGTTAGAGGTTGGGCCTCTAACTGAAGTAAAGGGGGAAATTGAATGTTAGTGCTAATTTACAAATTGATGACTTAATTTATTCCCATTAAAAATTTTTTGCTGAGAAATCATGTAAGCTTTGTTTAATTTCACATATATGCAAACATATCTAGTGTTTCATTTACTGATAGTCTATCCACCCTCATCTTTTCAATAGCTAAGCTACCTCAATTTTGCTTGTGGTTTAGCATTCTTTATGTTGCGCAAGAATCCAGTCATACTTTTCTTCTTGCCTGCTTTCACATGGACCTTCCTGTGGCATCTTTGCTGGTGCTTAACATCTTCATGCATTTTCAGAGACTCTACAAGAAAGCTGACAATCTCATACCCCTGTGTTATGCTGAATGTTGATGTAGCAAGAAACAACACAAATGATCAGTACCAGGTGCACTTCATGGCCATCTTACTGTTTGCAATTTGCTTGGTAGCATTCTTTCTAATATTTCAAAAAAATTCTAAAACTTCCACATCTTCGATCAGACGCTAAAAGATCCGATTACAAAAACATACACTACACACAGTGAATGCTCCATTGAATTTGAAGTGGATGGACCATATAAGGTAAATCAGACAATATACTAGATAAAATTTAGATTCTTGACTTCTTCATTGCATACAGCATTTTATCTTGGTGCTGTTTCCTTTTGAGCAGGCAATGGTGCTTCCTGCATCTAAAGAAGAAGGGATTTTAATTAAGAAACGCTATGCAGTTTTTAATCATGACGGAACACTAGCTGAACTCAAAGGTTTTGAAATCAAGCGGAGGGGTGAGCTGAAACTTATTAAAGTTTTTCAGGTATCCTTTTCTTTTGAGATTGTATTTACTATTAAATGAATGAATATGAAGTGATTCTAGTAAAAAGCACATAAACAGACTTTTAGCTCTAGAGAATAGGGAGTGTGTTGACAAATACCTGTGTACTTCGCTTGGTACCTTTGTGAACGTTGCTTAGCCTTTCAAATATTTTCTTGAGTTTCTTCTGTTTTTTTCTTTTGAAAGTGGTTGGTACCACAAATTTTATAAAAAGTAAAAGAAGGAATATACAAAATTCTTACAATTCAGACCCCCCAACAAAGCCAAACTCTCTCTAGCTTTCTAGAGTGAGAAGCTCCGGGGAAATTGTGTGCCCACCCGAGGGTCTGTACGGTGCTCGACCTTCGTTGGTCACTGGAACAGTCCCTCACCGATGACAGAGGGGGTTCTTGAGGGCCGGTCGGTGATGGGTGAATGGTGTGCTACCGGTGCGGGAGATGGGCATGCTCAGAGGTATTGCAGGCTTCAACTGTCGGAGGGATTGGGTGTTGGGGGACAAGCACCCCCGGCCCGGTTGTACGCCAACGTTGTCCGCTCAAATGCTTAGGGTCTGCCTAGGCATTGCAAGGAGGAGATAGACATCGGCCAGCTCCCGTACGATCTGGTCAAGGACCGCATCAGCTGGCAACGACGGTGTATGTGGGTGACACCAGTCGACGGGGAGGTGGGGGAGAAGGTCAAAGAGATGCTGGCCATGTAGGGAGACGGTTCGGAGGCTCGCCGCATCAACTTGACGGGCTTCGTTGTAGTTGGTCGGAGGTGATGGCGGAGACATTGGAGGTGGCGCCGCGGCAGGTTATGTAGCGGGGGGAGGTACCTTTCTACGGATCCAACAATGGGCACTGGATAGGGGTACCTTCCCATACCCCAAAAGTTTGTAGCTAGGGATTCGTATTGAGGTGCCCCCCTCATTCTTTGCAACGAAGAAGGGGTGGAGATCTGGTGCGAGCTTTCGGGGGGGTCGGTGGTGCCAGGGACCACCAGCTTTTCTATGACGAGGATCCTCATGGCGGTCCAAACCTCGGTAAGGGTAAGCAGTCTTGCGATGGTGCCCCCCGTCATCCTACTCACGGTGGAGGATAGGTAGTTCACGTCCAGGGTGAGGTTTTTGTCGGAAGGCGTAGGGTGGCGGCGTCTGAGTCTAGGGCATCCAGGCCACACGTGGGAGGAAGACGGTGGAGTTGGGGGGTTATGTGGCAGCCGTGGAGGCCCTAGCTCAAATTTGAACCATGGTGGGATCCTAGCTGGGTCCGGTTGCCCGGTCCCCTTGACTCAGCCGGTGGGCCGTGGGCCAAGACCGGCTAGCGAGCCGGCTAGGAATGGGCCGCTTGACATTGGGCCTGAACTGCCTTCCATGGGCCATCAATGGGCATTCACGGACCGTGTTCTGGGTCAGACTATCAGCTTGCGAACCCAGAACTTACCCGCGACCCAAGGTCATGGTGACTCCGGGCCTGGGGGACCCACCTCGAGTCTTCTTCTCCACCCGCCTTCTACATTGCCTCTTGCTCAGCTGGTCGACGGACATATCGATGCTAGGGTGCTGCCGGTGTCTACCTCCCACTGTAGCTCCCTCGACAAGATGGCCGCTGGCCAGGTTGCTTGCCGCGACCAAGGATCGTTCTCCAATTGGAGGAGATTTTCGCAGGACGGCTCAGGGCCTTTCCTAGTAGCTACCGAAGACACCTCTCTTGTAGGTAGCCCTTTGTAACACCATCAACGAGGGGAGGCAGCAGCGAGAGGGTCTCCCATTCCGGCAGGGATGGACGGCTAGGGAGTTGGAGGGCTTGCTAGCCAACACCCCAACGACATTTGTCGGGAGGGAAAGCAGCCGCCTCTACTACAGGACTCGATCCGGCGCCTAATGGAGGAGGTAGCATAGGGCTTCTCCGATGCCTCGCTCACTGCCTGTTGTCACCAGAATGGGGTTCCAGAGTACCCTACTCTTTTCATCACTGCCGAAGGTGCATACACATTGGCCTCCCGCACTCAGGGGCTGGGGCACTCTGGTTTGGGTGACTCATCACTATTGGCCCAGCCGTCGCAAGTCACTGAGGAGGCGGAGGGTGATCGTGAAGCCTAGGAGGGAGGGGAGGAGGGGTGGTCAGAAGACATGGGGGCCATCCCAGAGACACTCTAGGGGGGGTGTAGAAGGGAACAATCTGAGGGGGAGCAGTCCAATAGATCCACTCTAAAGGAGGAGGTGGGGGAGTTGATGGGGGTGTTAGAGAGGATGTCGTCTGAGCATATATGGGATTTAACCACCAAGGTGGGCATCTCCTTTACAAGGTTGGAGAAGGATGCGAAAGGAGCCTTTGCCATAATTCAGAAGAGGTGGTTCCTGTACATTATGAGGAAGGCGAAGGGGGAGAAATCACAATTGAGGGGGAGAGGGAGAGTGAGGAAGGGAGGGAGGAGGGGGGCATCCTAGCACCCAAATGAGGATTGTCTCATAGAATATGAGGGGGAGAAGAGGAGGGTGGTGAAGGGGTTAGTGAGGAGATGCAAGATTGATATCCTTTGCTTGTAAGAAATTAAATGTGAAGGGGAGGGGATGGATGTGTTAAGGGAGATAGGGGGTACGAAACTTGCTAAGAGGGAGGCATCTTCGGCAGAGGGGAGGTCAGGAGGCATTGTGATTCTTTGGAACCAGTTTGAGGTAGAGGAGGTAGAGCAGGACAGGCGGGTGAGCCGAGGGGCCATTTTCTTACATTTTCGGAATGTAAGGGACGACTTCTTTTGAGGATTCACGGGGGTTTACAGCCCCCAAAGTCGGGAGGAGAAGAAGACTCTATGGGATGATCTGGCATAGCATCACTTTAGTTCAGGTAGGCCTTGGTGTCTAGGGGGTGACTTCAATGCTATTGCTGCTCCTTGGGAGAGGATGGGAGCATACTTTCGCTTGGGTGAGATGAAAGACTTCATTGACTTCATAGAGGCCACAACTCTTATTGATGTGGGCATGGCTAATGCTCAATTCACTTAGTCTAACTTGAGGGCAGACCCTTTTTGCTCCAGGTTGGATATATTCTTTGTGTCTGTGGACTGGGAGGACCACTACTTCCTAGGTGCAAGTGTCTTCCTTGGCCAGATCAATGTCAGACCACAAACCCATTTTGTTGAAGACAAGCCACTCACAGAGGATGAGGATGACTTTTATTACAGAGGTCCTAGTTCAGAGAGACATACTTTATGGAGACTGTCACACAAGCATGGCAGATGTGTAGATATGAGAGTTTAGCTATGGCCCGACTGGTGAACAAACTGAAGCAGGTGGCTCAATCTCTTAAGGCTTGGGGTGTAGATAATGCTATTCCTGGTAGGGTTACAAGGGACAGGATTCTTCAACACTTTGAAGGGCTAGATTGCTTGGAGGAGGCATGGCTACTTGATGAACTAGACAGACATCTCAGGGACTCCCTTAGGGCTGAATTTCAAGAAGTTCTCACAAAAGAAGAAATCTACTAGAAGCAGAGGTCTAGTGAGAGATGGATTAAGGAAGGGGACGAGAACACTTATATTTTTAGTGCATTACTTCAAGAAGGAGAAGACATAACTCCATCACTCCCATCAAAATTGGAGATCAGCTTTTCTCTAGGGAGGAGGAGATCACGGAGAAGACGAAGGAGTACTATGCCACGCTTTTCACAGAGGAGGATCATAATAGTCCGGTGATTGATTATGATCTCCTCCCTTGTCTTGCCCCAAAGGATAGGGAACCTCTCTCACTTCCCATCTCAGGGGAGGAGGTCTACGTGGCTGTTTTCTCTCTTGCAGGTGATAAGGCACCAGGCCCAAGTGACTTCCCTATGGCATTCTTCCAAGTGTGTTGGGACATAGTTAAGGAGGATCTTTTGGTTGCTTTTAGAGAGTTTTAGATAGGGAGGGCTCACCTTAGGGGTATTCTGCATGCCCTTTTGGTCCTCATTCCCAAGAAGTAAGGTGCACAAAGTTTCAAGGATTTCAAGTCCATTAGTCTCCTTAATGGCGCATACAAGATCATCACCAAGATGTTGGCTGGCAGACTTGACAGAGTGGTTGGCAGAATGGTCAGCAGTTTCCAAGGGGCCTTCATTAGAGGGAGACATTCAAGATAATTTCTTGGTAGCACATGAGTGTCTCTTTGCTACGAGGCTTCAGAAGAGGATGGGAGTGGTGATGAAGCTTGGCTTTGAGAAAGCATATGATAGGGTTAACTAGGCATGCTTATTCGATGTGTTGGACAAAATAGGCCTCGATGACAGGTGGATTGGTTAGATTCGAGGATGTGTCTCTTCTGCTACATTTGCAGTTCTAATTAATGGGAAGCAGATTGAGTCCTTTGATAGTGGCAGAAGTCTTCGTTAGGGAGGCCCCATGTCTCCTTTGTTATTTGTGCTGGTTGCTCACATACTCAGTCGGATGTGGTCCAGAGCAGAGGTTTTGGGGTTGATTAGAGGCTTTCAAGTTGGGAGAGGTAGCACTACCATCACTCACCTATAGTATACAAATGACACTAATCTATTTCTAGCAAAAGATGAGCACTGGTTCTACAGAGTCAGGTTGATGCTTGAGATACTGGAGGAGGCCAATTGCTGAAAGTCAACTTTGATAAGAGTACCTTGGTGGGTGAGAACATGGACAACGGAGCTCTAGCCAGGGCAACAATCATCTTGGGATGCAGTATTGGGACCTTCCCCCTCTCCTACCGGGGTTCCTGCTTTCCCTAGGGGCTTTACACTGTAGGGGCTGGCAGCCAGTGGTGCAAAGCTATGAGTCTAAATTGGTAGGTTGGTAGGCGAGGCTACTCTCTTATGGGGGAAGATTGGTGCTGTGTAGGTCTATGCTTGATAGTCTACCTGTCTATTTCCTTTCCATTTATCCAATTTCGAGCACTGTGGCTAAGAAAATTGAGTCTATCTAGGGGAGGTTCTTTAGGCATGGCAGTGGAGAGAGGACTAGGGGATGGTATGACATAGCTTAGGACAAAGTGGCTAAGAGTAAGGAAATGGGAAGATTGGGTATCAACTATCAAGAACATCAGAGACTTCAATTTGGCACTTCTGTGCAAATGGCTTTGGAAGTTAGGAGCAGGTGAGTAGGGACTGTGGACACTAGTCATCATGTAGAGATGCTATGATAGAGGTAGGCCTTGGGATTTTGTCCTGGCGTCACGACACCATATTTCACCCATATGGAATGGTGTTCTGTTGTGCAGGGAGGTCATGCCAGCCAGTGTTTGAGTCTGCTTGGGTAGTGGTGAGAAATGGCTCTTCTGGAAGGACATATGGCATGGGGATTTCACTATGGAAGGCTCATTCTCGAGTTTCTTTGCAGCTGCTTCAGCCCCTTTGGTGATAGTTGCCCAGTACTTTGAATATCAGCCCTTAGGAGGTACCTGGACCATAGTTTTTAGAAGTAACCTCGGTGAAGTGGAGATTGATTAGCTATAGGACCTGTTAGGCTTCCTCTTACACTTTGCATCTCAGCCAGATAGAGAGGATCAGCTTTGGTGGAGATGGGAAAAGGAGGGCTCCTTCACGGTGAGATCATCATATAGCCTCATCTCTGATGGTGGTCTCCGGCATCAACTCGCTCTTCTGATATGGTCTTTTAAGAGCCCCCTGAAGGTGCTGGTGTGGAAGATCTCTCATGGGCGGCTACCAACATGTGATAGGCTTGCCTCTTTCATCTAGAGTATCTCTACCACCAGTTCTCTGTGTGAACAAGAGGATGAGAACTGGGATCATCTTTTTGTAGGGTGCTCTTACTCCCAGGAGGTTTGGGGAGAGTTAACTCACATGACTCTTGATACCACTAGCTTTCACAGGAGTGTGCACCGGTTTTGTAGGCGATCAGGAGATGGTGCCTCAAAGGAGAGAGACTCACACGGTGGATTATTCTTCATGCTACGTGGGTCATTTGAGATGAGAGGGACAATAGAATTTTCAGAAGGGAAGCCAGAGCGATGGAAGGCCTTGTCTTTTTTTGTTTGTTTGTGAGAGAGTGAAAGAGTGGGCGTGGAATTTGTGTAATGTAAACCCAACCAGCTCACCTATTTTGACTTTGCTAGAGAGTTAGAGTTGGGGCACACCACCTTGGTGTGGTTTCCTTTTTAGTGTATAGGGAATTTTGCGAACTCATTGACTACATTTGTACATCCCATATATTTTTTACTCGAATGTGTAAGCTATGTGCTCTTGAAAAATCCCTGTACAACATGACCACGCTAAGGTGGTGTGGTGCCCACTATTTCTCTAACAAAAATAAAAAGGAAGAATTTTGAGAGTTCACATTACATAAAGTCAAAGCCCGTTCCCCCACTCTCTCCAAAACAAAAGAAGCAACTTTGTTCACAATTTGAGTTTCCCTTATGAAAATCCTATTGTTTCTTTCTCCCCATACGGCCCAGAGGGTAGCGTGAAGGATGAGCCATCAGATGTGGCGATCACCCTTGAGTTGCTAACATCTATCCCATAGTTGATAAGGAGGTGCATCTTATCCTAGGTAATCTCGGCTCTTGGAAATCTGCCCAACACCTCGGTCCATACCTCCTAAGTGAAGAAGCATCTGCAAAGATGTGATCCAGCGACTCATCCTCAACCCTACAAGGAGCACACTTCTTGAGAATATCAGTCATTGAGGCCAGTCTATCACTCGTAGGAAGCCTACCATGTGAGATCATCCAAATCAACACTTTCACTTTCAGTGGGCTCCTAGGCTTTCAGATGTGTGATGTCCATTCATGCTTTGCACCTCCATCAGAGATAAACACATAAACTGATTTGACTGAAAATTTTCCTTATCCCATTGCCACCACCAATAGTCAATACCTCTAGCTATCGGTGCAAAGTCTAGGAGAAAAAAAGAGAATCTCCTGGAGCTGGTCCTCCACCGCCAGGTTCCTTTTGAAGGGCGGGCACCAAGTACCTCCTGAGAGCTGAGGATGAAAAACTTGGGAGACTACAACTGCTAGTGAAGATGCTATGTCAAAGAGATGAGGGAATCTCTCTTGAAGGGTGAAATCTCCACACCACCTATCCCTCCAGAACAATGCCCTATGCCCATCACCCAAACGGATGCGAGCACTAACATGCATGATATCTGTACATGGTAAAATACCCCTCCAGGTGGGAGAGATATTATACAAAGAGGTTGGGGCCAGCTCCTAGTCCCTCACTTTCTTGTAGTATCTATGCCAAATGACCTTCACCGCAGTCCATTTTCAGCATAAACCAACTTCCATAGCCATTTACAGAGCAACGCCATATTGAAGTCCTTGATGCTCCTGATGCCCATGCCACCCTCTTTTTTTTTTTTTTGCAAATTCTTCCCTAAGCGACATCATGTCACCCCTACTCTGGTCTCCAGTGTCATGCCAAAAGAATCTAGCTTGGATAGAATCGAGTTTCCTTGTGATTGTCCTCGAAATATGGATAGAAAGATAGTTAATGGGGAGGCAATTTAGAACCGACTTGCAAAGCACCAACCTTCCTCCATATGAAAGAAGCATCGCCTTCCATCTTGTTAACCTGTTCTCAAACCTCTGGATCACACTGTTCCAATCTTTTTAATGAATAACTCCTGGTGAGAGTGGTAGACCTAAATAGGAGATGGGAAACTCCTATATGACAGCCTAGGATAAAACTTGCTCTCCATATATCTCCATCCTTGTTTACACATGGAATTTTCTCTATCCACTTCGTTGGATAGATATGCAAATATTTTCTTTTTTTGCATATTTGTTAATTCTACGTTTTTTTATTTATCAGACGATTAAGGGTTCATATACTAGATTTTTTCCCACCGAACGGAATTAATGTTGATTTGCATCGGACAAATCCGAATACTCTTGATTAACTACTAAAGATTCCTTTCTACCCTTACGACCCATGCCTTGAGGGGGGGTATCTCTGTAATTTTCCCTCGAGCGAGGGTTTATTTACAATTTTCCTTTTTATGAGGGCTTAATTGCAATTTTTCCTTTTAGTAAGGGGCTTATTTTCAATTTCTAGCATGACTAAGGCGTTATGTATGGCTCTTTTGATTTTTTTGAATTTTCTGTATTTTCTCAAATTTTTGCGGACATTTGTGTAATTTTGAAGAAGTCCAAAGTAAAAACGTAATTTCAAGACTTTGTCCTTGAGTGGTTACATTTCCATAATTTGGGGAACATTATAAAAAATTTCCTTTCTTGAATTTCAGACTTTTCTAGAATTTCTTTGAAATACATGAACTTTTGCACAATTTCACAAAGATTGGAGGCAAGATGTAATTTCTGAAGCCTTCAGGGGTTTTTACATAACTTCTTGCATCTAGACCAAGTCTTGCCCCATCTCTGGCCTACTCTAAAATTTTCTGACATTTTCAGATAAATTTATAGTAAAAAACATGAGATTTCTCGGTACCAGGGGCATTTTAGCCAACCATGTCCTAGTATGAGATTTTTCTACAAAATTGATGTCGGACTTGAGTTGAACAAAACCCAACAACCAGCAACAAGAGAGAGGCGCACTCTTCTCTTTAAGTCTTCCTCCTCTTCAAGCTCTTCCTTCTTCACTTGGGCCTCTTAGAAACTCTCTAAGCCTTCAGGTGCTCTGAACTCTCCTTCCTCAGAACTTAGGCTCCCTTTTATAGGAGGTGGAGGTGGACCCGAGGCAAGGTGGCTCCGGTGGAAGTCTAAGAGTCAACAAGGTATGCACCCCTCCTCCCTTTCTCTTCCCTTTTTTTTTTTTTTCGTTGGTGCGGAGAACGTGAGGAAGGACCATAGGGGGGGTCTCTCCAGTTGCAAGCCACCGGAGGGGGTCTCCCTCCGGTTTGGTAGGGATCGGAGGGGGTCCCTCCGGTCTACGAGCGACCGGAGGACCCCCTCGGTACGCAATCTATCGGAGGGGGTCCCCCTCCGGTGTGCCCACGACAAGAGGGTCCCCCTCCGGTGCGCATGCCACCGGAGGGGGCCTCCTTCCGGTTCTGTGTGACCGGAGGGGGTCCCCCTCTGGTTTACAGCCACCGGAGGGGGGGGGGGGTCCCCCTCCGGTCTTCTCTGCATTCCGAGAGACAAAGAGAGGGCGGAGGGGGGGGGGGGGAGCTTGGCCCCTTTATGTCTTTGGCGGCTCCATTAGGCTATAAAAAGCCTCCCAGCCCCCTTCATCACATTTTTTATTGTTAGAACTCAGGCTGCAGCATGTGGGGAACCCCTCCTCTGTCTGCTTTAGGTCACTTTCTCTATCTGGGGAATATTCTCATTGACTGCCGTGACAATTGGGTAGGTCGGAAAACTTGCTTGTAGTTGACTTTCCACGCGGGTGAGCGGGATTGCATTGCCCTACGGACTACTTGATAAAATTTTCCGTGCATAAACGCACGTATAATATTGCAAATAGTTCCTATTTTAGCGGAACTCTTATAGGGGTTCATGATGACGATGACCTTGTCGTTTCAAGGCCATTCATGACACATTCGATTTTCATTTTTCTTTCTTTTTAAAAATATCTGAAAATATCAGAAATTAATAGTATTTTTTTTGGGATCCAACAAATGCCTCCCACGGGGGGTTCGTCGGAGCTGAAGGCGATGGCGGGCGGTCCGTGCCCCTTTAAAATTTCTTTGGCTTCTGCTAATATTATCATGGCCTATAGTTTTGCTGTCCTTGCTGCTTTGTTTTGCTTATCTTACCTTTTTGCAATGTTTTTGTTTCCTTTTCTTTATGCCTCGTGCACGGAGAAGTCATGTTCACGGGTTGTGAGGGTAGGATAAGCATGTTGCCCGTATTGCCTCAAAGAGGTTCTTTCCTCCACTGAGTCCTCTGAGGATCACCTCGGAGAATTTATTTTCTTTCGATCGGGGGTTGAGTATAATTGCTTCAGGCCCACTTCCTGAGGATGAGTCTGGAGGTGGAGCAGTTGATTTATCTTTGATTGTCAAGCGTGGAGGCCTTTATAGATACGAGCGACCAGAGGCCTACCCACATCACTTTTCACTGGATGAGTACCTATTTCTTTTTATTCAAAACTTCATCCTGGAGGATATGGATGAAGATGATGTCTGCTTAATAGCAGAGCGTTGCCAGCTTGAGAGGGCTATCCTGGTGGGGCGTGATAGTATGCTAGGCATGGTACTTCCTTTCCAGGCTTTCCTTTGGGCTTCACTCGTCGGCCTTAGTTTCTTTATGCAGCCCACCTGGGGTTCTTCAGCATTGATCTTGATTGTTATACTAAGGCCAGAACTTTTACTTCGGCTTCATGGGAGTTGTCTGGCAGGCACAAGGCGACCTCAAATGCAGCTTTTGGCTGGTTTTTACTCCCTTCAGGTACACAATTTGCTTTTGATGGGTATGACAAGTTATGCCTGATTGGCAGAATTATGAGTGGCTCTGCGCCCAGTTGGTTTGGGAAATGGTCTATCGTTTCTTCCCTTAGATTTCACTTGGGGGCCACAGAGTGGCTAATGGGCGTGCTTCACCATTACGACATATTACTTGAGCACATCGGCATTCAGCATGCTGTGACAACTACTTTATATTGCTACCCTTATTCTAGTGGCTTGCTACAGGCTTTGGCTGAATCAAGGATGGCAGTATCGGTTTCGGTCGGTACCGAAATCGATACGTACCGGTTTCGGTATCGGTTTCGATTTCGGCCGAAATCGGTTGAAACCATTCAAAAAACTAAAAAAATAGTGATCATGTTTGGTTTCGGCCGAAACTATCCGATTTCTGACCGAAACAGGTCAGTTTCGGTCGAAACCCTTAATGGTTTCGTCCGAAACCATTTAAAAAGTATTTTTTTTAGGTTTCGGACCTGCTACAGTGTTAAGGTCTGGTTTCAGATCAGTACCGGTCGAAACCGATACAACCATGGGCTAAATGGTTCAATTGCCGGTTCAACACTTTTGCCACAGCTAAGGGAGTGACTGCAATTGATCTATATGGAGTTTCCACAGAATCTCTGGCCTTCCTATTTTTGGGCGCCCCTATGAGGAGGTGTCCCTTGACGATCTGCATCGGAATTACTCCACAGGCTCAGGAGAGTATGGGCTTCCTTTGAGTTTCAGATTTCTAATGAAAGTTTGGCGAGACCTGGCTCGCTTTGGGAAGAAGTAAGCTCCTTCTGGTTCTGTTGGGGCTGTGAGGGTTAGCCTAAATGCATGGGTGCGGTACTTTTATAATGAGCCGTTTTACTTCCATGAGCATTTGTTGAGGATGATATGCCCTTAAATCAATATTATCAACTTATTCTGCATTCTCAAGAGAACATGCAGTATCTCTCTGCACCAGAGAATGAGGGGTGGAATCCCTGAAAATTGCCAGACCAAACTTATCTTGCCGCATATCTTGTTTGTTGGTTGGCCACCTTTGTTGTACCATATGGAGAGGAGGGCTTGGTGCGTCCAGAGCTTATATACCCAGCTTGCCTTCTTGTCGACGGTCATAGATTGGCACTTGCTCCTGCTAATTTATGTAACATTTATCATGGCCTGGGGAACTTGACATCTCATAATTCTCCCATGGACAGGAGTGTGTTTATGGCCACCCACTATCTAAGTGCAAGGGTTGGCTTACTGTTGCCATCCTTATGCCAGAGTGTAACTGTGGAGAACCCAGCAGCGCCATTAATTTTCTTGTTTCGGAATCGCCCAGGTCAAAGCTTGTTGGAGCATTTATCAGGGGCACAAAGTCTATTGTCTTATGCCCCCACTCAGGGGAAGAGGGGTTACCTTTTGCTCACAGCTCATATGATTTTCAGCTGTTCACTATTGAGGATCCAAGTGGGATCTCTTACAGTCTTCCGCATCATTCATTCTCTAGTGATTATTTTTATGAAGACGGCTTTCCTGCGTTAGGCCAAGGATTCTTCTTTTCAGAAAGGGGAATACCACTTTTTTGGAGTCTTACTTTCCTCACCACTTCGCGCGGAATTTTGGTTATGACTAGTCAGTTCCTCCTGACGCAGACTTTGCCTTGGGAGGGCGAGTTTGCAGGAATCATGACACCTACTTGGTTGCAGGCAGTTGGTGGGATTTGTTTATCAGGGGCGTGCCAGCCCAGAGGTGTACCCTCCCAGAGAGGAGGCGGATTGGGCAGGTTGATATTTACTATGCCCGTTGGTGGTTCAAGCATAGTAATTTTTTTAGACAACGTCCACAAAAGTTGAGAGAGGCTGAGGAAGCTCGCTTGGGGAGGATTGATTTGCCACCACTTGTCATTGAGAATTCTTTTCTTTATGCCCAATTCCCAAGAATTGCTAGGGCTGTTTGGGATTTTCGGGCACAGTGGCAGGCTAAAATGGGGCCATCACCATAGACTGGTGGCCTTATTCAGGGGCAATCAAGCCTTTGAGATGTCCCGCTGATACTACCTCAGGGCAGAGCAAAGCCCCAACAATTCAAAATGTGTATTCTTGGTGGGAGCATTTCTTATCATATTGTAGTTATCCTCTAAATGCTGTAAAGAGTAATGAGCTTGCCCTTGAAGGTTTTAACAATAGTTTATGGCCGCAGTGGGAGAGACACCTAATTAGTTCCATTGTTAGGGTTGGCCCATTTGCGTACATCTCACTTATTGAAAATGGAACAACCTTGCAAGATATCTGGGATGTCGGTGCAAACGTAGGAAAGGTCGTTGGCCTTCAGCCTGTGCAGGTGGTACTGTAGCCCACCTTTTCGCCGGCTCCAGAGGGTATGTAGCCACTTTTCTTTTCTCCATTTGTATTTTTTCATTTGCTGAATTTATTTTGCTTTGGATGGTGCCTAATTCCACAGTGAGCTTCGTGACAAAAAGTGTTTCAAACAAAGGACAGAAGGCCCCCACTTCTTTGAAAAGGTCGAGGTTGAGTGACGATGAGGGGCCTAGCACCAGAGCTCCCCATCCTCTTATCAAGGGGAGTACCTCACATGGACAGCCGCAAGGTACTTTTTGCACACCCTTGTTCATCCTGCCAGAGCGGTTCTTGTAAAATAATCTACTTGCTTTGTCTTGCTTTTAGGCTCTTCCACTGTCGGGAGGATCGGGAATCTCCCGCCCATTGATAAAAATGCATTTCTTGACATGGGGGGAACTGAAGAAGAGAGCGATTTGCAGGATTTGGATTTAATAAATAATGACTATAATCCAGTTTCGGGTGCGTCGCCGCCTTTCACGTGTGGAAGGCCCACTGGCGATGCCTTGGTTGGTATACTCATTTTTGATGTCTACTATTATGTGCATTTTTCTTGATGAATTTTTGAAAGTATATTTTCCCCCTTTCTTCCAGAAGAGATTGGAGGTGCAATGACATTTCTAGGACAAGGGACAAGTCCGGATGGCAATCATGATTCTGTAGGTGAGCTTCTGTTGGGATGTCTTTTTCGTTTCTTTCCTTCTTGCATGGGAAATTACGTTGACATCTTTTGTTTTCAGATTCACTAAACCCGAACCTAGTCCTTTCTGTGGGAGAATTCACTGCACTACTCAATTCTGGACTGAATGGAGACTTACCAGAATTTTCAGCCAGTTTCCCTGTTGACGCAGAGATAGTGGCCAATTATTCGAAAGCCGTGCTTGCTGAAATTTGCACGGAGGGGGATCTAACGATAAAGGCACAAGTGGATGAAGTTGAATGCCCAGTTGCCTCCCACAGCTTGGCAGTGGCTCAGATTTCCCACCCCATTCATGAGTATGTATGGTCCTGAACCCATTGTTGCTCTTTGCCTTAGATATTTACTTAAATTTTTTCGTTGGCTTCCTTTCTTGGACAGGAGCGAGCTCTCCCATCCCAGGCTCCTTTGGTGCCTTGGACAATGCTGGTGGAGATCCTTCGGTGACAGAACCGGATGGTGGGACTTTGGGAGTTGGCGTCGAGGATATCGGGGCTTGTTCTTTAGGAGAAAATTCAACCTCGACCCTCGGCGATAAAACTGAGGGTAAATGTTGTACATTTCTTTCTTTCTTCTCTTTCTTCTCATGGCATTTAGCTGAACTTCATGTTGATGTCTTGTTCTCTTTTAGATTGTGCTGTGGAAGGGAGTACTGAATTACCCTCACCAGTAGTGGAGGCAGCTACGGAAGATGCATGGGCTTCTTCATCTATCACAGGTCATCATTTTCATCCCTTGATGAGGGTGGTGATGTTGATCTGCCAGGTCTTTTGCCTTACACATTTCCTTTCATTGCTTTGCGCCCTTCTGGTGCCTCTAATTTCACACCCTGGGCTAATTTTCACCATTTCATCCTTCAGAGGGTGTTGAGGATACCTCAATGCATCAAGCTGACCCAAACGTGAAGGGTACCCATCCTTCTCCTCCTAGGTGGAAGTTGTTGCCCTAAATCCATTAGGAGAAGAGGGTCTTGTACCATCAGGTAATTGATTTGTTTCTTCCCTTCCTTTTTTTTTGAATGCATTTACATGTATCTAACAACCATTATATCTTGCACTTCCTTAGGCACTACGGGGCTTGTCGGGGGACAGCCGGCGCCCTCTTTGCCAATTGGTCATGGTGCCATAGAGGAGGGCGTGGCTGGGTCCAGCCCTAGGGGCGAGACTTTGGAGGAAGTCATCTCCTTAGGTAAGAAAACAATTACTTGGCTTTTGTAGGCACATTCTTGCTTTTAGTCATAATTTGTTCTCCCCCCTTCTTTTTTTGCAGCCTCACGGGACAACATGCTTCCGAGCACGGCCAATGACAGACATGAATTAGCTTTGGCTAGTGACTTCTCAGTGCATGGAGTAGCTTGGCCGGATGATCGGCAGCCCGTGCCCTTCGTGGGGGCTGAACTTATGCTTGACACACTTATTAGCAGCACTCGAGCTATGTTCTAGCGGGAGACTCCCTTCAGTGGAGGCTGTACAGGATGCTCTTCGTACTAGTACACGAGGTTACCGTGCACTGGGGCTGCCAAGGGAACCTTGGATGGCAGCAGTGGAGAATGTTTGGGAGGACTTTCGACGTCTACATGAATCTTCGGCCTTGGTGTCTTGTTCCTTGGAGATCCAGTAACTTGAGGCAGACGTTGATGCTTTATCTTGGAAGGCCAATGAACTAGATTCCAAGGCTGAGGAGGTATTAGGCCATCGGGGCTTCTTTGAGGTAGCAGAGGTCGAGAGCAAGAGCCATGCCGCACTACTTCAAGAAATTGTCCGGACCATTTTGCGGAAAATTGAAGAGTTGCAAATCACAACAGAGTCAAGTGCCAAGGAAGCACAACAAGCACAAGCTGAGGAGAGTTCTCTTGTTGTACAATGCTTAGAGGTGCAGGATGCCATTACTGCCAAGCACGACCAAATTGAGGCTTTGAGGAAGAGGAAACCTCGTCATCTATGAGCTTGTTCTATGTACATTATAATTCCCTTTTGTTTTCCTTGTTTTTCGGCATTCATCATTTTGTGGTTATCCCGAGGTTTTATCTCGGGCTCCAGTCTTGTGGATGAATGATAGAGACAATTCATGAGTTGATGGTACTGAGAAGTTCTTTGTCCGTGCGTTGCTCTTCATTGTAATACTTCAACTATCTTCTTTTTTTCTTTTTATTTTATTAGTCTCAGCCCCCTTTCGGGTTTTCACCGAAACTAGCCCCCCTTAGTTTTTTCCAGTGCACCCTTTCTGATTTTCACGCTGAGGGGTTACCCATTTTTGCCTGAGACGTCCTTTCGGGTTTTCACCTCACCCGGGTTATGATCTTCTTACTCTTAAGCAATTGGTAAACCAACTGCCCAAGTACGTCGGGGCACCTCTATTTTAAGCCCCATTTTTTTTAAGGTGGGTAGTTAAACCCTCGTGAGCTTAGGATTGAGGGTTGTAACTCGGGAGTGAGTGACTGTGGGGTGGTCTCTTGGTTGACCTTTACTGGTTTACAGGCCAGAGATAGAGTTTGGCATCTAGAGCATTGGATTTTGGGGCTGATCAAATAAGGTTTGGGAGCCAAAAATTGAGTATTTGGGGCTGACCAAACAAGGTTCAGAAGTTAGAAATTAAGCACTTGGGGCTGACCAAACAAAGTTCGGGAGCTAGAAATTGAGTATTTGAGGCCGATCGAACACGGTTTGGGAGCCATAAATTGGGTATTTGGGGCTGACCAAATAAGGTTCGGGTGTCAAAAATTGAGTATTTGGGGTTGACCAAACAAAGTTTGGGAGCCGGAAATTGAGCATTGAGGGTTGACCAAACAAGGCTTGGGAGCTGGAAATTGAGTATTTGTGGCTGACCAAACAAGGTTTGGGACTCGAAAATTGAGCATTTAGGGCTGACCGAACATGCTTTGGAAGTCGGAAATTGAGTATTTAGGGCTGACCGAACAAGGTTCGGAAGCCAAAATTGAGTATTTCGGGCTGACCGAACAAGGTTCGGAAGCCGAAAATTGAGTATTTCGGGTTGACCGAATAAGGTTTGGAAGCCAAAAATTGAATATTTGGGGCTGACCAAACAAGGTTTGAGAGTCGGAAATTCAGTATTTGAGGCTTGACCAAACAAGATTTGGGAGCCGAAAATTGAGTATTTGGGACTGACCAAACAAAGTTCGGAAATCGGAAATTGAGTATTTCGGGCTGACCGAATAAGGTTTGGAAGCCAAAAATTGAATATTTGGGGCTGCCCAAATAAGGTTTGAGAGTCGGAAATTGAGTATTTGGGGTTGACCAAACAAGATTTGGGAGCCGAAAATTGAGTATTTGGGATTGACCAAACAAAGTTAGGAAACTAGAAATTGAGTATTTGGGGCTGACCAGACAAAGTTTGAGAGTCGGAGATTGAGTATTTGGGGCTGACCAAACAAGATTTGGAAGCCAGAAGTTGAGGATTTGGGGCGATGGGACAAGAACACAGAATATCATAAGTAGCCATACCAAGTTTTTTCTTCTTTTTCCTTCCTTTTTTATTTTTTTCTCCTTTTTTATTTTCTTTTTTTTCTTCTCCTTTTTTTTCTTCCTTCATTTTTTTTCTTCCTTCATTTTCTTCCTATTTTTTTCTTGCGTTACAAACCTCAGTGCCCTTTCGGGTTTTCGTCAGGGTTGGTTCCTTCTTTTCTTTTAGCCCTCACCGGGAAGGGAGATATCTAGCAACGACGTTGCAAGAGCTCATGTTAAGGGGCATGATATAACTTCAGATATTTTCCATTTAATGGAGGGAAAGGGTTTTCTCCTTTGTGGTCAACGGCCCTGCGCCCCCTTCATAGACCCCAGTGACGACGTAGGGTCCGTACCAATTGGGTTTCAATTTGTCGGTGGATTTGCCTGCCATGACTTCCCTTTCTTTGATAATAACGAGGTCACCTCTTTTGAACGTCTTTTGTTTTACGAGCTTATCATAAGCTCGGGTCATTCATACTTGATATGCTTGAAGATGTTTGTAGGCTTCCAACCCTCTAGGTTAGACAGCTCTTCAAACCTTCTTTCTATTTCGTCTTGCTCTTGGGTTTGTAAGTCGGCGTGCACAGTTACCTGTTAGGAAGACATTTCAATTTCAATTGGCACTACAGCTTCTGCCCCGTATACTAGAGAGAAGGGGGAACAATTGGTATGAGTCTTGTAGACTGTCTGGTATGCCCAAAGAGCTTCATGTATCTTTTCTCCCCAATATCTTTTACGATTGCCAACTATGTTGGCTAGGAGCTTGCAAAGAGTCTTGTTAAATGCTTTGGCCAATCCATTAGTTTGGGGATTATATACTGTTGAAGTTCTATAGTCGATGTGAAACTTTACTGCCAACTGGTAGATGGTTCTATTTTTGAATGGAGTACCATTATCCCACATGATCCGGCTGGGAGTGCCAAATCTGTATATAATATAGTGTTTGACAAATTGAGCAACTGCCTCTCTCGTGACTTCCCGCAAAGGGATAGCTTCCGCCCATCTAGAGAAGTAGTCCGTTGCGGCTAGGATGAACTTATAGCCTTTTGTGGATGGTGGGAAGGGTCCCACGATGTCCATCTCCCATTCTGCAAAGGGCCAGGTAGGCGCCGTGGGGTGTAGTGAGTTAGGGGGTTTTCTTGGCGCTGGGCCAAAGACTTGGCACTGATGACATGTGTGGGTGTACCGGTTGCAGTCCGCATACATGGTGGGCCAATAGCAACCCTTAAGTTTTATGTTGTTCTTCATTTTGTCCCCCGCTTGATGAGCACCGCAGAGCCCTGAATGGACTTCGTACATAATTACTTTGGCTTCTTTTGGTGAGAGACAGTGTAGAAGAACAAACTTATCTTTTTCATGGACAAGCCTGAATAACTGACCTCCTATCAGTTGATATGATGTTGCCCTTCGCAGTAGCTGAACTCTTTGAGCCCGATTTGGGGAGGCAACCATTCTTTGTTTTGATAATCGGCTCATGCCAATCTTGTCCCTCTTCCTCGGCGGGATCACCTTCTTCAATTGCATTGACCTCAGGAGTTATGGGGTCGGCTTCTTCATCTAAGACACTTGGCATAAGCTTTCTGTGCCTAACGGTTATCTCTAATTCTCTTTGGGGTGGAAGCTTTATGGCGGAGGCCAACTTAGTCAAGGCGTCTGCTTGAGAATTTCTGCTTCTGGGTACATGGCCAATTTCAAATAGGTAGAATTTCTTCTTAAGCCTCGTCACAATGACATGGTAAGAAATTAATTCTTGCTTGCGGACGTCATAGTTGCCTATGACTTGTCGTATAACAAGCTGAGTCTTTATAGACTTTGATGCATTTAATGTCCACTTCCAAAGCTAATTGGAGCCCGACAATTAATGCTTCATATTCGGCTTCATTATTTGTTAGCTGCTTCATCAGTGCGCAAGAATTGTGTAGAATTCCTCTTTGAGGAGTCACGAAGACAATGCTTGCCCTTGATGTGAGGCTTTCTAGTGTCGTCAAGCTTCTTGACTCTTCGGGAGGCACCATCAAAGTAGACCTCCCAACATGGCATGTCAATTACGAGGACCTCCTCTTCTTTTTGTGATGGGGGATCCTTGGGCTTCCGCTCTTGATTGGGGCAAGAGTGTTTCCTCATCGGGGAGTCCAATATTGAGTGGAGAATCTGTCGGGACTAGGTGTGTCGCCAAAAACTTCGCCATTCCTTATCCTTTAATTGCCTTTTGGGGGGCGAATGTTATGTCAAACTCCATGAGGAGTAACGCCCATTTTCCAAGTCTCTCTGACAATGCAGGCTGTTTGAGAAGGAACTTGAGTGGGTCGTACCTTGAGATTAGCTCCACCTGGTGGGACAAGAGATAATGCCTCAATTTCTTCACAGCGAACACAAGCGCCAAGCATACTTTCTCCATTGGAGAATATCAGTGCTCGGGGCCAACCAACTTTCTACTGAGATAGTATAGGGGCTGCTCTTTGTCGCCTTCATTTATTTGTGCCAGTAAGGCTTCCAGAGAAGTGTCCATGGCAGCAATGTAAAGAATCAATGGCTTTCTTTTGACTGACGCTCCCAACACTAGGGGAGTGAGAAGATACTCCTTGATTTACTCAAATGCATTTTGACACTCCTGGTCCCATGTGAACGGTTCACCATTTTTGATTAATTTTTCAAAAGGTGCACATCTTTTGAGAGGTTGGATATGAAGCGCCTGATGTAGGCTAGCCTCCCTTGCAGAGACCAGCCTCCCTTGGAGAAACCTCAATTCAATTATGTTTTTGAGAGGTGGTAACTCCCGAATTGCTTTAATTTTGTCGAGGTCTATTTCTATTCCCTGGTATCTGACGATGAAACCGAGAAACTTGTCGCTTGAAACGACAAAAGCGCACTTCATAGGGTTCATTTTGAGTTGAAATTGATGGAGCCTTTCGAAAACCCGACACAAGTCGGCCAGGTGATCTTCCCACCTACGGGTTTTAACGACGAGGTCATCAACATAGCACTCAACCAAGTCGTTGAGCATTTCGTCAAAAATTTTGGTCATTGCCCTTTGGTATGCGGCGCCCGCGTTCTTTAAGTCAAAGGGCATCATTTTATAATTAAAGATCCCTTTCGGGGATCGAAAGGCCGTGTGCTGCTTGTCTTTGATGGCCATACGGATCTGGTTGTAACCTGACGATCTATCCATGAAAGATAAAGTTTTATGTCCGGTGGTCATATCGACCATGGTTTCAGTGATTGGGACATGAAAATCGTCCTTTGGACATGTTTTATTTAAGTCCCTATAATCGATACAGACCCGGACTTGGCTATTCTTCTTTTTGACAAGGACTATGCTAGCGAGCCAAGTTGGGTAAATGCGGGCTCTATGAAGTCCACTTCCAAGAGCTTGTCAACTTTGGCATTCACCTTGAGCTCGAGTTCATGGTGCATGCGCCTTTGAGCTTGTTTGATGGGTTTGGCTGTGGGGAGTATTGCCAATTCATGCTCTTCCATGGAGGGTTCCAACCCAGGCATTTCTTTGTAAGTCCAGACAAAGTAATCTTTGTATTCCACTAGGAGTTGTTTGTATGCTTGCTTTTCTTCTTCATTGAGGAGGGCATTGACGAAAATTGGCCGGGGGTCGTCAGCATCCCCGAGGTTGAGCTCGACTAATTCATCTACAGTCGCTTGTCCGCCATCTTCTAGTTCCTGCGGAGCTGGCTACAGATCGATGAAATCCTCGTCATCGTCAGGCGTGGCGGCATGGGCATCATAAAACTCCAGGTTGTTGACAATGGACGGGCAAAATTGTTCGTCCTGGTCTTTAAGCGCCACTTCTTTTTGTTGTTCATTTGTGAGGTGGCTACTGGCTGGGCTCCTCACTAGAGTATGACTTGCTGGAGGAGGGTAACAGCCCTAGAGTATTGACAGAATAATGGATTTTAAAGTTTGCTTCTCGGCCATGGGCAAGGCTTCTTGTTTCCTTTGCCACAAACTTAGGTGATGCAAATGCGGCTATGGTGAGGATTTGCTTGGCTGAAGACTTTGGCCGATCCCATGGATGAGGTTGCGGGGGAGACACTCGATGGTTTCTAATTCAAATAGCTCTCGACTGTATCAGGCTTTCGACTTTGTCTTTAAGGACATAACAATCTCCTGCATGGCTTGGCATTTGGTGATATTGGCAGAAACTGGCTTCTTTGACTCTGCCTTCCTTGGCTGGCTTCCGAGGCTCTGGCAGTGTTATAAGCTCTCGTGCCATGCTAAATTCAAACAATGACTCGGTGTGTTCCTTGATGAAGGAGTATGGTGTCTATATCCGCTCTGCCAGTGTCATAGCAGGAGACTTTCCCTTGACATCTTCATGGACCTTACTTGGGCCAGTTCTTCCCTGGGGATGAATGCTCATGGGGGAGAATCCCACGTCACTAGCTCTTTTCTTGATGGCATAATGGATCTTAGTAAGCCTGGCTTCATCGGTCAACGTTTCGACCAACATTGTTGGTGGGTTGACATTTGCTGCAGACTCCAGGTTGACTTTGTAGTTTGACGAAGATATGAGATGCCTAAGCAGGATATCCCGTTCTCGCAATAATTCTTGGACAAGAGACTTCAGTGCTCGGTTTTTCTGCTTCAAACCCTCCAAAGTGTTGGCCGGGTCCTCCCGCTGTTCATTTGTAGGGGCGTTACAGATGGCTAGCGCGGGGTCCTCTAGTTCCCAGTGTCGAGCCCAGCCAATAGGCCTAAAGCCACTTGCCCAACATCTTCAAGTTCTCGCAAGGCGGGTTGTAATATAATAAAATCTTCTTTGCCATTAGGGTAGGCGGCATGGATGTCAAAGTTGTCGATACTAGGCGACTGAAGTTGGCCATTGTGATTTTCAGGTGCCGGTTCCCTTTGATGTTCAGTTATGCAGGCCCCGACCTTCTGACAGGGACTTGAGTCGCTGGTAGAGGGTGACAACCCTATGGTATTGACGACACAATAGACTTTGAAGTCTGCCTCTGGGTCCCCTCTTCTGTTTTTCTTGGAGAAAGGGGGCTGCCCTCTGACCTACGAGGGGTACCACAATTGTCGAAAATAATTGCGTTGGGAAGTTTCTTGTATTTGCGGGATGTTTTGCTTCTGGCACATTTCTTTAATGTATTTGGGCATGTCATCCATCCCTTGGACGAGTTCGGGGGCATTGTTAGGCATCTCGTTCCAACCGAAGTCATCGTCGGGAGGACCTTGAGGTACTAAGTCTCCCTTGTAGAGGATGATGGGCTTGACAGACTTATTGCTTTTCTTTCTCCCTTTCCTTTGGTATGCGATGATAAACATCTTTAACTATTCAACTTTGTGCTCCTCCCTTTGAGATAATAACCTTATGCATGCAGGAGGTAGGGAGATACTTTTGTCAATTGTTTGATTAATGAGATTGGCTTTGAAATTGATTTCCCTCCGTTCCAGTCGGGTTGGCTTGGTATCGGTGGTGCTGGCTTGTATACTTAGTATGTGTAGCCTGGTGAGGTCTTCATTTACCATGAAGAGCTCATCCTCATCTTCTTCCTCTTCTACAACCACTTTTTGCTTCCCTTTGTCATTGGCCTTGACAGGAGGCTCAATAGTCGGTTCCCCGAAATATAATAGAGCGCCTGTCAAGTTGCATTCATTTGGTTGGTATGGAGTTCGATCATCGAAGACCGTATGTTGCTTTCCACCTTTTGCATACTTAATGCATTTGGTGAAGTGTTGAAGAGATGACCTAATTTTCATGTAACCAGGGTCTCCCAAGCAAAGCCTTATACGATGTATTGGCATCGATAATGTAGAAAGCGGCCTGTTGACCCCACAAAATATCTTCATAAGTTTTATATTTTCAGAAGTTTCTGAAAAGGAAATATATATATTTGACAAGGGTCGGCAAAACGACCGAGTTTCATCAATGCCATTCGAAAGTCCCAAGAAGAAAATGATTTCTGACATTTTCTGAACATGGGAGAAGATAATATTAGGTGCATGAAAAATATACGTGGAAGTCGTGGCATATGCTATCACCGACATGTTCTCAAAATTAAAAGTCAAGGCAGAGATTCTCCGTGTAAGCCAAATGAAAAAATAGATAAGAGCTCCACATGCTGAAAGGTAAAATTTTTAAGCTATACGGAAGCATTTTTAAAGCAGAAAAAGGCAAAAGAAGGCCCCTCCGGACTTGCCAGGTTGGAGGGAAGCCTCTTCGCCCTGCACAGGTTGGGGGGAAACCCCCTTCATCCTGCACGCAGGTCGGAGGACCCCTCCGTCCTGCACGCAGGTCGGAGGACCCTACGCCCTGCCCAGGCCAGAGGGAATCCCCTCCGCCCTGCTTGCAGGCCGGAGGAGCCCCTCCGGTCCTGCCAGGCCGGAGGAGGCCCTCCTCCGCCCTGTGCGTAGGCCGGAGGGAGGGGTCCTCCCATTTGACCTTCCACGGCTCATCAAAAAGAAAAAAAAACTGAAAAGTGAAGAGGAAGAGATTGGGGGGAGAAGACCAAGGGTTTACCTCTTTGGATTCCACCATAGGAAGGTCAAGAAGAATCCTCCGCCCCACCTCCTATCACCTATAAAAGAAAGCTTCAACCACTAAGCAAAAGAAGAGAGGAAGAGAAGAAGACAACAAGAGGAAAGACTTGGAGAGCTTGCATAGGCCCAAGTCAAGGTAAAAGAAGGGTGCACCCTTTTTTTTTAACACCCACTTTTGGGTTTTGTACAATTTATATAAAATACCTTTCATGGGTATGCTTTTGACAAAAATACCCCTTCATGTATAAAGGGGCATTATGTTGCCATTTAATTGAAGTACATTGTACACAATTATCAAAGTCAAGCAATGATGAAAATATGTCATTTTTATTTTCTGTAAAATTACGCAATGGCCCCGTATGGCTCGAAAATTGCACTTTTACCCTGAATTTTCTCAAAATCATGCAAATGTATACAAAAAAAAGAGGATTCAAAAATAGTAGTGAAAATTCAAGAGAGTTTTCTTTCTGTGGGGAAACTCTTCCCATTTGTGAAAATGCCCTCTCTCGGAGCTAAATATCAGGAATTGCATTTCTACCCTGGGCTTTTTATAATTACGTATATGCCCGTAAGAGAAGTCTTAGGAAAATTTGGAAAAATCCACTAAAGTTGCAAAGAACATATGTGGTCCCTAGGGGTACGGGGATCAACCTTCTTGTAAATAGAGAGTCATGGTCAAGCTCTCGTAAGAATAAAAAATGGCAAGTGGACCCTCGCTTGAAAAACTATAAAGGCTTCTCTCTTACTCAAGGGTATGGGCCATGAGGGCAAGATAGAAGCTTTAGCAGTTTTAATCAAGGGTATTCGGACTTGTCCGATGTAAATTAATATCGACTCTGTTCGGTGGGGAAAAGTTCAGTACACGAACCTTAAATCGTCTGATAAACCCAAAAGCGCGGAATTAATATGCTCGAAATAAACAACAATACGCATATTCGCCCGCTGAAACGGGCGTTGAAAATTTTGCGTGTAAACATGGCCTTAGTGACAAACTTATCCATAGTCAACTCCGCCTCTACTTTGTCCAAAGCATCTTCTGAATACTGGTTGAATCTTGAAATCTTCACATCATTGACCCTTTGCAAATAAGGGATGAGAAATAGAGACTTGAAAGTCTTAAGGGGCATTATATTGACAGATGCCCTGTGGTCCACCAGGATTCGGTTTAGCTCGTGACCATTAATCTTCCCCTGCATGTATAGAGGACGATTGTGGCAAGAGGAAGGAAGCAACATATCTTTATCTGTGAAAGTGAGTTGCTACAAGGGGCTTGTGCTTGAGCTTGAAGTTCAGCCACCTGAGCCTCATAAACTTCTGGTTCTTAGAGAATTTTCATGAGGGCTCCCTCAGTTCTTTGCTCTAAACAATGGCCTCTCAAATAGTGACAGTAGTTGGGAATCTCTTCATATGCTGGATGATCTTGTGATCGGCCCACGCACGGGCTTGATCCAACGGAAGGATTATCTCTGAGAGAGGTTTGGGTAGATGCTTGGGCTTTTTACTTGGCTCAGCTTTCCCTTGATCGTTCGATTCTTTTTGGAATAATGGAGCCGAAGAATCTTCTTCTGGAGGAGGCGACTCAAGGTTGTCCTTACCGGAGGGGCCTGCTTGAGCTGGATCAGTCGACTTCTCTTGTGGGATCGTCTTGATGGGATTACCCTGATGGGTCAAATAAGAAGGTATCAGCCCGAACTTGAATTTCAGGAGGATCAACCGTTTTTCTTTGCATGGCCGGCTTTATTAGCTCATCTTTCTCATCTGACGGGTCGAAGAAAGTATCATCCCGAACTTGAATTTCAGGAGGATCAATTGTCTCTTCTCCTCGGAAGACAATGACTCTTTGAGGGTATGTCAGATTAGAACTCTCCCCATTAGAGGATGCCAGATGTCTTCCTAGTCCACGACCACAACCTTTGCCGCGACCGTGATTCCGGAGTTCTAGATTACGGCGTCGGTATGTCGCCATAATGATCCTATCCCCAATTGTGGGGGCAGCAACGACATCTTCGCTTGGTGTTTGCAAACTTTCGGGCGGAGGTATCGACACCATATTACATGAGAAGTTCTTTAGCATTTCTTCCAACTTCTCTATGATGAGGTCCTCATCTTTGTAGAAGATAGAAAGTTCCTCTGGAATGGGGAGCCTCTCGCCCCCTTGTGCTCGTACATTTGTCGGAGCCAGTTCTTGAGTCGGGTCTTGTGTTCCAACTCTTCTCATGAAATATACTTGTCAAGGGGGGCAACTCCGGTTGGTGTAGAAGGGACATACTTCTCCAACTCATCAATTAACTTTTGCAGCTTTTGCAGAGGAGTTAGCTCTTTGTAAGCTTCCATGGCGGCCACTTGCTCGGCCTGTCTCTTCAATCTTTTCTTTAATTTTTTTTTATTCTTCTCTTGCTTTTCGATTCGTGCTAAGTCAATTTGAGAAGGGGTGTTCGTCTTTGCAGGCGACCGGGTGGTGTCCCTGGCATTAGAGTTGTTGAAATGGGTCTTCCTCTTAGGGGGTTTAAAGTGACTGTGCTTCTTTGGAGTAACGTTGACCCAGTCAGTCTTTGCCTCATGAGTTTGAAATGTAACATTAATTGCCTGCTCGACTATTTCGGGCGGCAATTCTTGAAATTTGGCCGTATAAAGGTTGAAGCCTTGAGATGTTGATGCCACCCCGGGCTTCTTGCCTATTGGCTGCAGAGTTGGTCTGTGGTTCACCTCGGGGAGCTCTGCTTTGGCTTTACCGTTTTGCCTTTGCCTGGAGATTGTCTCAGAATCCTCCTGTCGAGACTTCTCATCTCGGGTCCGTTCAACATTTGATTTGGGCTTTTGTTGCCGAGGCTTGCTTCGTTGACTTTGCTCAGCCTCTGACTTGGCAGCTTTCTTTTGAGCCTCGCCTTTTTAGTTTTGCTCGGCCCTTGACTTGGAACTTTCTTGTTGAGTCTTGCCCGAGCTTCGTTGGGCACTTGGCTTGGGGCTTTATTGTTGGGACTTGCCCTTCGAGCTTTGGTCGGCCTTTGATTTGGGATCTTCTTTAGGAGGCTCCTGATCTGCCTTGCTTGTACATGCAACAGGTAGAATTTGGCCTGGGCTCTCGGAGCTTAGCTTGAGGTGGCACCTTGGAGGGTCGCGTGCGAATACCTCTTTTCCACCTAGAAGAATGTTAAGTAGTCTTCGGGTGTCTTCTTTTGAAAAGGGTAAAGACTTTAAGTCCTCCCACGATTGTCATTTAGAGCACTGGGCCGTGGATGGGTCTCAACTGAGCGTGACCTCCTCTACGTCCAGCTTAGGGGATGTCCGAGACGTTGACGCATGAACGACATTCACTGAGAAAATTGATTGGTCCCGTGGGCAAGGCCTGGAGGGACTACTGAGATGATCACCTATATTAATCACTCGTCGGGTGATTAGATCCTCTGCAAGGTCTTTGAAGATGGAGCAGTCATAAATGACGTGGCCCATGACGCGATGGTACAGGCAGTAACTACGTCGGTGCCTTATATTGGTGCCTGGATCATTGTCTGATGTAGGGAACTGTATCAATCCCTCTCTTCGACAGATATGAAATATTTCCAAAGTTTTATACCGAGGGAAGGAGTATAACTTCTGCGGGGCTTCATCGGCGGATGGGTCAACTGAGTCTTCGGACAACCATCCCCCGGATCTTGGCAGCCTCCGGGATTCTACTGTGGCCTCTGAGTTTTGGGTATAGGCCGGGACAAACTCCCCTATCGAAGTTACTGGGGAGAGCGTTGACAATCGCTCATCAACATGTTTTACAAGTTGCAATAATTTTTGCTGAGTGCGCTGCAGCTGTTTAACCTCCTTTTTAATTTTTTGAATAGTTCTTCGAATGGCCGGGCATTCGGATATTTTAAGGAATGGGCCCCCTTGCGGAGCTTCTTGGCGCCCAAGAGGGAGAGCTGGCTCAGGCCCATTAGCCATAAACCTCACCTGGCTCATTCCGGAGATTTTATGAATAACATTTACAGACGGGTTTGGTTTTCCCCAATCATGAGGCCGAGGTAGGCTAACCAAGTGTCCTTGCATTGAGATGGCGACACTCCGGATTATTTTCTCTAGCTCATTCTTGTAGTTGTAATAATCCTTGACGGCATGGCCCAACATGCGATGGTAAATACAATAATTGGGGTCATGTGTTTGGTTCTCCTCTACGGGTCTCTTTGGTCTTGGCAAGGATATCATTTTATTCTTCACGTAGAGTTTGAAGAGCCTCTCAATATGTTCCTTTTTTAAGGAATAAGGAGTGCTCATGCACTCTACCAATCCTGTGGGGGATTTCTCTTTGACATTTATGGAGGATTTACCTAGACCGCCTTTTTCCAAAGGAAAAAACTTCACCGCATTTGTCAATGGTTTGGCCATCATCGGTGCCGACTCGAAATTCGTCGGAATCTCATAGCTACTTTAGTTGCTTGCTGAAGATGCGAGACACCGAAGCAAAGCCTCCCGTTCTCACAGCAGTTCTTGCAGAAGAGACCTTAATGCTCGAGTCTCGCGCCTTAAACCCTTCAAAGTTGTGGGTTCAATACTAAGGTGAACATTTCCGGGATTTTCATTGTCAATGTAAAGGTTTTTCAGCATGTCAGTGCATTGAAGCAGCTTGTGTCGAAGTAATGTCTTGTTAGGCTGGTGGCTTCGGGTCGGACATTTCACAACCTCGGGCTCTTCTTCACACGGGCCTTCCGTGGGACAGCTTTGACTTAGGATTTGCGTAGCAACTTTCCTAAGGCTTTTCTTCGTCAATGCTACTTCCTTGGATATCGATCTCTCTCTTTTGAATAAGGGTTTCAATACAATCTTGTAGCTCCTCACATTCCCAGTAGGGTGAGATACCGTGGCATGGTATTCACAGTAGTGAGGATGCGCTTTCTCCACCCCTGTGTAGGTTGGCGGCGGGTCGTGCACCATTATCTGACTCTCTTTAAGGAGGACGTCGAATTTCTTCTTTGTGTTCTCCTTCAGAAAGGAGCATTGGTGGGAGGGCCTCCAGCCTGGATACTGCAGAGTGGGTTTAGTCCCACTGGGGTCAGCTTCTTCTATTTCCGGGTTGGGGAGTATAAAGGCTGCCGCCTCATAGTTCACATTAGCTGAATGATGATGGATGACATTGGTCGAGCGGATTGACCTATCCTAAGTGTGGGGCTGAGGAGAGTGAACCAGACACCCTTTCATTGTAATGAGTTGGTTTTGGATCACCTTCTCAAACTCATTTTTGAAAACATAACAATTATCAACAGTGTGTCCCAATAAGTGGTGGTATATGCAGTAATTGGGATAATCCGACTTGTTTACCTCTTCTAGCCTATTGGGATCTGGCAAGGATATCAACTTATTTTTCATACAGTGGTTAAAAAGCTTCATGGTGTGCTCCTTTTTGAAGGAGTAAGGGGTTTTCATGCGCTCGACCAATCTTGCAGTTGATGCTTTCCTTTTGGGCTTCTTGCTGGAGTCACTTGAAATTGTTCCTTCACCGGCTCCGCTTGTAGGACAGAAGTCGAGAGTATTTGCCTCTTTCCGATAGCGTTACACTCCTTAGGTGCCTTGCCCTTGGAGGGTGGAAACGTTGGATTATCAGCGAAGAACATTTCAATCTCTGTGACTATTGAATTCAGCTGGTTGAATCCTTTGATACTTGCCCCCAGAAGCCTCTTACTGACTTCTGGAGACAGACCTCTTCGACATATCATTATAGCATCCTTTTGAGAAGGAGGGTTATCGCACCTCATGCTGAGATCCCTCCAACGTTTAATGAAGTCCAACAGAGTCTCCCCTCTTTGTTGCTTGAGTGAACAGAGCTTTGCGAGAGACACTTTCCTCTCGGCCGCCTGGAAACGGCCGATAAACTTCTTCTGTAAGTCGGCCCAATCGGCCACAGAGTTTGGCTTCAGTCTTAAATACCATTGAAAGGCACTACCGGTGAGAGATGTCGCAAAATACCGAAGGAGATAAGACTCCTCAAGTGCCAGGTCGCCCATGGCCGTTATATAGTAGGCCAGGTGTTCATGTGGGGATCCCTGCCCGTTGAACTTCTACAATTTCGGTGCCTTTGGACAGTCCGGCAGAAGCTTCTTGAACTGATGATGAATGGGGTAGGGCACACTATAAATCAACAGTAGCAACACTCTCGCCACGCTAGGCGAACTTATCTTCAACAATTTTTTCGATCATGCGCCTCTGGGCGATGACATCTTTAGCTGCCGGGGTCCAGGAAGATTGGACATTGGGCGGAGCACGAGGTAGTTCGGCCCCTGCTTCGGCGAACGCATTATGAGGAGCCATTTGTCGATTGATCATGATGGGATTACCCGGTCGTTGCTCTCGTCGGAGATTTTGATTATGCACCAGTGTCAGAGGTCTTTGAGCATTTGCATTCATTTGTCGCTTCATCTCAAGCATAAGATTATATGTGCCAATGCTGCATGGTTTCAAACTTGGCATCGTCGAACTTTGCTTGGAATGCGGCCCTTGTAGACGGCTCAAACACCGGATTTATATATATCCATCGATGGGTTGAGCTCTCCCCTCTCCGTGGATGTTTATAACCTCATCATGATCTATTTTTTCTTGGGGCACATTCTCGTCCTGGTTCTGAGCTTGCTCATGGACGGGTCCCTAATGTTGGCTTTGGTTGGAAGTTCTTCTGGCCACTAAACCGAGCTTGGAGGTTTCTTCTAGCGGCATTCCTGGTATTAAGATATATTGCATCTATTGTCGGATTTGGGTCACTTAACTGATGAGTTTACTTGGATTGACAGGGTTGCCAATTGCTTTCATCGGTTCACTGCCAGAGGCATAGCAGGTGTAGACTTTCATACTGTCCCTAGCTTGGGACATTTGAACCCCCCTCCGCTTCCTTGGGGGTTGGACTTCGGGGCGGGCGGATGCCCCCAGTCTGTCAAAGGCTGAAAGTCGTGTTGACGGGGCATCTGTTCGCCTATTAAAGACGGAGAATCGTGCTGGTGGTGCCTGGGCGCGACTAATACTTTTAGCTCGGATTGATTCCAAGACTTGAGAAGTAAAGTTAGGTTTGCGATAAACCCCCTTCCTCTTTTGCCCCCGCAAGTGCAGGGTTTGACATCTTGAAATGCCGAAACATGTTGATCTTGGGCTTGCTCGGGCTTACCTGCCCTGACTCTGCTGATTGCACGGGCCTCTTATTTAGTGACCCATATTTGCCTCATCTTTTGGGGGTGTTGTTCAATGCCATTGCCCCGGTTGTTTGATTTGAACCTCTTTTTAAAGTCCGACTTATCCTCCCACACTTGGTGGAGCGAGAAGCGGTTGGAAATTGGTATGGTCGGGACATGACTAACCCGTGGTACGATCGGCTTGCCGTCGTCAAGCCGAGTGCAGAGGTCACTGACAAGAACTGTCTTGCCGGATCTAAGAATTGCTGTCGCGAGCTTCCTGCTTTGGCGGTTTCGGCGTTGCCCCCATTTGGCAGGGGCGACGTTGAAGGAAATAGTTTTTACCGAGAAAACTCGGCCTTGAGAGGAGTGGGGCTTGATGCCCCCAGCAGTGGCAGGTATGGCCGGTGCAGCTAGGTTGCTTGGACCACCTCTAGGAAGAAGGGGGATCTGACAACGACTGGAAAGTCCCCAAACACAATAGGGGTGGCCAGATAGCCGTATCTGGCATGGTTGGCGATGACGAGGGGGTCATAAGTAACTGCCGCCATCAGAGTTGATCGGAGAAACTTGCTTTCTTGATCTGGAGTTTTGGAGTTGAAACCTCTCCCTACTCCCTCCTGAAAGGGTAAAAAGGGCATTAGGGTTTTCGTAAAGACATTAAAATCTTTAGTAGTAAAATGAAAGGTGGGAAAAGTCTCACCGGGGGTGTCAGTCTGTTTACACGTGAAATTTTTGCTATCCATTTTATTAAGATAGCTATGCGTATATTTTCTTTTTTTGTATATTTGTTAATTTCATATTTTTTTATTTATCAAACGATTTAGGATTCGTGTATTGGACTTTTCCCCACCGACCCGAATCGATGTTGATTTACATCGGACAAGTCCGAACATCCTTGATTAACTGCTAAAAATTCCTTTCTACCCTTACGACCCATTGTTTACACGCGAAATTTTATCGGAACATCCGATTTCGTTGGATGAATATGTGGATATTTTGACATATTTGTTAATTCCACATTTTTGGGTTTATCAGTCGATTTAGGGTTCGTGTACTGGACTTTTCCCCATCGATCGGAATCGGTGTTAATTTACATCGGTACAAGTCTGAACACCTTTGATTAACTGTCGAAGAATGCCTTTTGTCTCTATACGTTGTGACATAAATGATCTCGATGATCGCCCATTACGGGTACATACTCTTGCAAAGAAATTTGAAGACTTTATTTCCTTTAACATATATAATTTGAATTACAATCGGTCCTTCAAGACCTTTACATATGGTCCCGATTGTCTAATCGGGTCTTCAGGATAACATCCGGTCGCAATCAGAGCCTTTGAATTTGCTTCAATCTGCATTTGGATCTTTGAATTTGCTTTCGTCGTGATCGGATCGTTGTATTTACTTTTGTCCCCTGGTCGGACTGTTGCATTTGAATTCCATCACGAGGACCGTTGGATCGCCAAGATGATCATTATCGATCCCTCGGAATTGCTTCGTGGTCATGACCACTCTTTTGATGGTGATCAGACTCTTAAGTTGGCTCGGTGCCCATAAAGGACATTCCCGCCTGAGGCAGGATATATTTGTAATTTTCCTCCATCAGAGTATTTATGCAATTTTCCAAAACATTGGGATATTTTTGCAATTTCTTACTTTCTTGGAGATAGTCCTGTCACTTCTCGACTTCCTAGGCATTCTTGTCATTCTGACTTTTCGGCATATATTTGACATTTCTTGATTTTTCAGAGATAGCCCCGTCATATCATGACTTCCCGAGCATTCTTGTCGTTCTCCGTCTTCATTTCTTGTCTTCTCGGAAATAGTCCTGTCATTTGACTTTTTGGGCATTCTTCCTCTTTATTTCTTGATTTTCGAGGATAACCTCGTCATTTGACTTCTTGGGTATTTCTCGTCTTCATTTCATGACTTCTCGGAAATATCCATGTCATACGACTTCTTGGGTATTCCTTGTCTTCATTTTTTTGAACTTCTCAGGGCTCCATGAAAAGATATATGGATTTGGATGGTTAGCTATAAGCCGAACCCAGGAGAGCACACACCGCTTCAAAGAAGGGGCGTGGTCCCTCTCCACCGAGTCGTGCGAACGGCGTAAACCGGAACAAGAGCATTCTTTAGTGATTTTGAGACAAATTGGGAACTTTGTACAGTTTCTAGATTGAGCAATGACTTTCATGCAACTTTTCTACAAATGTGGTATTTCTATAATTTTCTAATATTTCAAGGTCTTTTTGCATTTTCCCACCATTAAGGGTATTTCTATAATTTTCTCGTCATCGGGAGTATTTCAGAAAATTTCCCGCCACCGGAGGTATTCCTATAATTTTCTATCCATTGAGGGTATTTCTGTGATTTTCTGACCACTGAGGGTATTTCTGTAATTTTTCCACTACTGGAGATGTTTATGCAATTTTCTCTCCACCGTGAATGTTTATGCAATTTTCTCTCCACCGGGGAGATTTCTGCATTTTTCTCCCTACCAGGGGACAATTCTATAATTTTCCCACTATCGGGAACAATTCTGCAATTTTTCCAACATCAAGGGCATTTTTACAATTTCCAGACCTTCAGGGGTATTTTTTATAATTTTCTAACCACTGGAGTATTTCTGTAATTTTTTGTCTATCGGGGGTATTTCTGTAATTTTTTCGCATCGGGGGTATTTCTGTAATTTTCTGACCACCGAGTCTTGAACATTTGTAAGACTTGCAATTTTAATTTGTAACCATCTTCGTTCCATTTGTGGATGATTTCCTTTGGATGATTTCAAATGCTTTGGATGGTTTCAATTGCAATAAGCATAAGGTCATTTCAATGATTTCAAATGTAATAATGCAAGCCTATTCTGAGCCCATTTTGACTAGCCCACTTGTGCATGGAAATAAGCCCATAGCCATTTCAACGATTTCAAATGCAATATTGCAAGAATTTCTGTACAGCTTCAACATTGCATAATTTTCCTTGGCATTTATGCAAAGCATTTCTGTAATATTGTTTAGACTGTGTCGACTGTTTGCAATATGTAGAATAAAGCTTCAACATTGCAAAGCTTTCCTTGGCATTTCTGTAAAGCATACATCATGGCATTTGTAATGTGTTGTTCATTTCTGCAAAGCATTCATACAGCATAATTTATGCTACATTCATATAGCATGATTTTAATGTGTTGATTTCTGCAAAACTTTGATTTCTGCAATAACATATTACCAAGGGGTGAAAAATTTCTTAAGCTCACCCTTCTCAAAGAAGGTGACCGGAACACCCAAGGGGGACCTTTTTTGTGGTGACCATACCCCTTCGGCAACTAAAGAGGCAACTTCCCAAAAAAATATCATCTGCGCTGCTCTTTCCCTCCCGGGATATCTCCTGCCTTCTTTTCCCTGCACTGTTCGCAGGCAAGGCTTCTCGTTGCTGTGGCTGGACTGTTGCTCCTCCCTTCGTGCGAAGAAGATCTCTCTCCTTTCTCTTACAGGCTTGGCTCTCTTTTATAGCTGCCGGGAGGTGGAGCGGAGGGCTCCTCTTTCACCCTCCTCCGGTGGAATCCCAACAGGTGAGCCCCTCCTCCGGTGGAATCCCAATAGGTGAGCCCATTCATCTTCTCCTCCTCCCAGTCTCTTCCTCTTCCTCTTCACTTTTCTTTTTTCTTTTTGGTTAAATGAGCTCTGGGCGGAGGCGCCAAGGGGGGAGGAGCCCTCCTCCGGCCTGGGCACATGGCTGAGGAGGCTCCTCCGGCCTGTGTGCAGGATGAAAGAGGCTCCCTCCGACCTGGCAGGTCCGGAGGGACCCTCTCCGGCCTGTGTGCAGGGCGGAGGGGCCTCCCTCCGGCCTGGCTGGCGCGGAGGGTCCTCCTTTTGTCATTTTTTCTCCTATAAAAAGACTCCGTTCAGCTTTAAAAATGTCATCTTTCACCACCTGGAGCCCGGGAGAATCTCCTCGTCTTTTGTTTGTGAGAACACATATAAAAGTTTCATGCACCCAAATACACATCCTCATATCTTTCTTCAAAACATAAAATTATGAAGATATGAAAAATATTTTATGGGGTCAACGCCCATGCCCTGAGGTGGGGGGTATCTCTGTAATTTTCCCTCGAGCGAGGGTTTATTTACAATTTTCCTTTTTATGAGGATTTAATTGCAATTTTCCCCTTTAGTAAGGGGCTTATTTGCAATTTCTAGCATGACTAGGGCGCCATGTATGGCTCTTTTGATTTTTCTGTATTTTCTCAAAGTTTTGGGGACATTTGTGTAATTTTGAAGAAATCCAAGGTAAAAATGTAATTTTCAAGACTTTGATCTCGAGCGAGGACATTTCCATAAATTGGGGAACATTCTCTTGTATAAAAAATTTCCTTTCTTGAATTTCAAATATTTCTAGAATTTCTTTGAAATACATGAACTTTTGCACAATTTCACAAAGATTGGAGGTAAGATTGTAATTTTTGAAGTCTTCAGGGCCTTTTATATAATTTCTTGCATCCAGAACAAGTCTTAGCCCATCTCTGGCCTGCTCTAAAATTTTCTGACATTTTCAGATAAATTTGTAGCAAAAAACATGAGATTTCTCGATGCCGGGGGCATTTTAGTCAACCATACCCGAATATGAGGGTTTTTTTTGCAAAACTGATGTCAGGTTTGAGTTGAAAAAAACCCAGCAACCAGCAACAAGAGAGGGGCACACTCTTCTCTTCAAGCCTTCCTCCTCTTCAAATTCTTCCTTCTTCACTTGGGCCTCTTAGAAGCTCTCCAAGCCTTCGGGTGCTCCAAACTCCACTTCCTCAGAACTCTAGGCTCCCCTTTATAGGAGGTGGAGGTGGACTGGAGACTAAGTGGCTCCGGTGGAAGCACCCCCTCTGGTGGAAGTCCAAGGGTCAACAAGATATGTACCCCTCCTCCCCTTCTCTTCCTCTTTTTCTTTTTTTGGTGTGGAGGAGGCGAGGAAGGATCGAAAGGGGGGTCTCTCAAGTTGTAAGCCACCGGAGGGGGTCCCCCTTCGGTTTGACAGTGACTGGAGGGGGTCCTTCCGATCTACTAGCGACTAGAGGACCCCCCAACGGTGCGCCCGAGATCAAAGGTGTAACACCTCGGTTTTTTTTTTTGATTTTTCCGGATTAGGATCCGTGAGTTCGGAGCGTCGTTGCGAGTCCTGGAGTGTGTTTTGGGCTTTACGCGTGTTTTTGTCTGTCAGGCCTTCGGAATCCTGTGCAGGGTGAACCGTTGCGTTCTCCGACTCCGGGAAGTTGCAGACGTGTTATGAGTTTTTCGAAGATCATGGGGAGTATGTTTCCCTATTTTTCATATTTTTTGGATTTTAAAATCCCAAAATCTTTTCTATTTAAACTCACTCACCCCCCCTCTCTCTCCCCTTTCTCTCATTCTCTCCCTCTCTCTTCTCTTTCTCTCCTCTCCTCCAAGCGGCCGACGGAGGCGATGGCGGGCGAGGCGGAGATGCTGCGAGGGCGTGGAGCGAGGACGGGTCGAGGATCGAGGGCCGGTGGGGCGGTGGAGGCGATTCACGGTTTCACGTTCTCGACGGCGTTCTAACGGCGTTTTCGCGTGGAACGGCGTCCACGCGTACGGAATCTTTGGTGGAGGTAGGGGGACGGATCCTTAACCCCTGTACTTCAATTCTTGTGGATTTGGTAGCCCGTGGTGAGCCGAGTGTGGGTTTATTCACGTCGGGGGGTTTTGAATGCATTTTAGGGCGTGCGACGGATTCGTAGGATCGAGCGAGGTTTTCTCGTTTTCTTCCTCCCCTTTTTGCGTTTTGGGACTCGGGGAATGATCCCCGTTGTTTTCCCCTTCGATTGGGATCGAATGGGGCGTGGAACGGGCCCCATGCAAGGGGTTCGGATGGGGTTTCCGCTGTGTTCGGTCGACCGACCGGATGGAATCGGTCGACCGAACCGGCCAGCACGGTTTGGGCAGGGTTGCTGCCCAGTTCGGTCGACCGACCCAGCCAGCAGGCTGCTGGCTGTTGGTCAGGTCGACTTGCCCACTGGGCAGGTCGATCTGTCCCTTGTTGGTCGACCGACCCAGGGGCTTTGGTCGACCGAAATCCAGTTCTTGGGCCCGTTTTTGGTCCTGGTCGGTCCGGTTGAGACCCAATGACCGACTTTTGGCCCCGTGAGTGTCCCGGACACCCCGTGGGTATCGTGACCGTATTTTTGGGTGTTCGGAGGTATTGTTTTACCTCGATTAGCGTGCCTGTGGGTTTAAGGGTCCAGGTGACCCTCTTGTGTTTCGGGCTCGTGTATTTTCGCTAGATCGAGTCGCCACGGGTTGGCATGAGTGGGGTGGGTTGTTCTCGCACGTCGTTAGCTTCTTTGGAACCCGGTTTCTGTGTGGGCCGTGCGTATGGCCTTTGGACTGTGAGTCCAATTACCCAGCCTGGGGCTGGAGGGTTTTCTTCGCTTCCCTTTGGAAGGGATTGAGCTCGGCGGTCACGAGTCGCCTTGAGTATTATATTATCGTGGTTTCTGACCTAGGGATAGGCCAGATTGACAGCCTAGGGCTGTTCTTGTACGACAGTCTTGACCCTAAGTCCCGTGACTCAAGGACCGTTGGTTTAATAGGTTTAGTGGACTGCCTAGGGTCCGGTGGCATCGTGCCACCTGTGTCCCGAGTGGGACGTGACAGGGCCTGTGCGTGGCCTGTCCGTGTTCCGGTGGTTTCCACTGAGTCATTTGTGCCGTGGACACCCCACTAGTCGTAACTTCTTGGGCACGCTTGTGTCGACCCACCTGGGCGTAGGTGGAGAGCTATAGTAGCTTCCTTGGCACGCGTGTGTCGACCCACCTGAGCGTAGGTGGAGAGCTACAGTGGCTTGCCTGGGCACGCGTGTGCCAACCTACCTAGGGGGTAGGTGGAGAGCCACACCCGTTAGAGACGGTTTTTAGGCTGGTTACCGTAGGGCCTCCCCTGTAGTGACTCGAGTCCGAGTCGGGAGGAAAATCAGCTAGAGGGCCTGACGTAGTATAGGCGTTTAGTGTGTGCACACATGGTCGCGGGGGTCAAGGGGGCAGCGCCCCTTGCGGGGGTTTCCGGGGGCGGAGCCCCCAGAAGAAAATTTATGTTTATAACCGGGGAGAAGAGGGAGAGAGAGACGAAGACAGAAGGGGGCCGCCTAGGCGCCGCCTTGGGCGCCTAGGCCGCCAAAGCCGCGCCTTGGCCCGCCTTTTTTCATCCCAGTAAGGCGTGGGCTCGCCTTATCTTCAAAAAACCGCCTTCCCGCCTAGGCGCCGCTTAAGAGGCGCCTAGAGGGGCGCCTTGACAACTATGCCGCCTCACTCAGCCTCATCGTCTATCCTGCTCTGGCCTCCAGACCATCTTCTGACTTGTCCTCCATTACCGAGCAAAGAAGGATTGAGGCTTCATCTTTCCCAGAAGGTCCTCCGGTCTCACCGACGTTCCCCTGCCACAGCAGGGCAAGGGGCTTCAAAGGTAAAGGGGGCTCTGCCTGCTCGCGGCTAGCTGCGCGAGGTGTCGGCAGCCAAGGGACCACCACTACAGGGGTGCAACAGCACCAAACGAGCTTTCTCTTGCACCTGGGACGGACGCTGCTGCACCAGAGGCAAAATTGGACGAGAGAGAGACCTGTAGTGGGTCCTCCCGAATTGATACGCTGGAGGTTAATGGAATCGGGTAAGTGATGGGCGCCGAGGGTGGACCCATAGCCCTGACCCAATGTGCTAATCACCTGAGACCCAGCAAAGCCCGAGCCTGTTGTAGTGTCTAGCCCAACACCCTTTAACAGACCCGGCCTGCCACTCTCTGGCCCAACAGGATTGGTGGCTGTTTGAAATTCGAATGGGCTCATGTGGATGCGCCACATACCTCCCTGTTGTCGTCCCCTTCCTCCACTAACAGGTGCTGTTGCCTAGCCTCCCCTGCTCTGCACTGCGCCACCATAGCTCACCCGGGAGGACTGCCACACGGATGGCAAACACCTCCCCTCCTATGGCGAGGGCGATGACAGCCGGTACTGCTGCCGGCGTAGATGTTCAAACGGTGGCCTCCACCGCCGATAACTGACCCGTTGGTACGAAATTAATGCTGGATGGTTCGGCTTCCCCAAACTGTCTCACTAAGTAGGTGATCCCTTGTTCGTTGCACAGGACGATCAAGATCCCTATAAGTTTCACTCAGACTCTGGCCTCCCTTAGGTCCGGGTAGGTTCCCCCTGCGAGACTCTATGGTTGGGCACGAATGACGTTACCGTTCACCACAAAGACCCATGTCTCCACCACCTCGTGTGCCACTCCCTCATCCGGCCCAACCACTAGCAATCCTGTGGCCAATGTCTGTCGGACTTCCCAATCCCCTCGCTCTCCCCACTGAGCCTTCGAGGCTTCTAGTTTTACTGTTCCCTCTAATCTCGATAGGTAAAGATGGCTTCTGAGCCACTCGATCTGATGGAGGAAGAGATCTTGTGGGATGACCTCTAACTCTACAGCTTCTCCCTCCCTGCATCGTCGGCGGCAATGGTCCCTTGCTCTTGACGACCTCAGCGAACGACCGCCGTAAGCCTTCCTTCCCTCCACTAAAGAGCTCCTGCCGTCCCCAGACCCTCGGCAACCTGTAGAACCTCTGCAGGTCAAGGATGGCAATTTCGGTTTTAGTTTTGGTCGGTTTCGGTCTCAGATCTGAGGGGTGTGGCGGACATGAACACCCCTTAAGAGGAGAGTTCGCGTCTGGTTTCACCCGGTTTCGGGCATATCGGGCCAAAACGCCCAAAACCGGGAGAAACCAATTCCGATTTCGCCTGAAACATAATAAAATAATATTTTTTAAGTTTCGGATTTGTTACAGTGAGCAGGTCCGATTTCGGATCGTCCAAGTCCGAAACTGCCATCCATGCTGCAGGTGCCCTACCGTCGACAACGGAAACATGTCAGGGCTAGCTTGGGGCTTCCCCAACCTTTCTCAGGCCAGTGAAGGGCGGTCGGAGAGGATTACCTCCCCCTCGGATATGGTTCACCCTGGACTCCCTGCGCGGCACACGCTGCATTGCGTCGAGAAGCGAGAGCTTCTCTCTCTAGAATGGCTAGAGAGAGAATGCTCCTTCACGTCACATTCTGTCTTTCTTCTGTTAATATTTCAAAAGTGGGATGCTGCAGGATACTGTTTCTTTTTAAGGAAAAAGATACTTGAAGAAGACGTGTCAGTTTCACATCTTGTTTGTCTGTTATTATTCTTGGGATACTTTGTTTTTTTAACGAACTGAGGATTTTAACGATCAGAATTACCTGCCTGACTCTGATAATGTAGGAAGGTTGCAATTAACAATTTATGATTTATTCATTTTACTATAGTGATTTTATCTAAGAAACATCATGCATTATATGCAAAAATCCCTGAAATATGCCAATGGAGAAGACAATACTCACCTGGTAGGACAATTCTGAAACTATTTTCACAGTGGGTTATATTCACAGATGAATTTACGGTAGTCAATTCTGTAATCTTTTTTCTATATGAGGTGTATTTGTGCAAAAAAAATGAGTTTTTCATTTGAGTAGCAGAGAACTTCATCCTATTGTTCTCTGAATAGCTATAGAGTTTCTACCAAAGATGAACACGGTTTCAAGATTCTCCATTTGGTGTAAACAAATCTAGTGTCATAGAGAACTTCATTCTTGATTTTTAGAACTTTTCTGCTTAGATCTTCATGATGTCTTGATTTACAGTGAACACTTAAAATTTTTAATCTGTTTTTACGTCATGAGGCTGCCATTTGGATGTCTATGTGGATGTTATTCTTTTAATAATGACAACAATCATAAATCAATAAGATGTTACAAAATTCAAATTGTTTTAAATTTAACCATAACAATCAGTGGGAAATCAACAAGGAATTGAAGACGTTTTATTTAGTTGAATCTCAGGTGCATGTCATCACCATTCAATTCCTCATCCTTTGGTAGTAAAACCTAATGCCATTCTCAACAAGGTATTCAAGACATTTTATTAAATTGAAGCTCAGGTGCATGCATCATCATTCAATTCCTCATGCTTTGGTAGTAAAACCTAATGTTCTTGAAATTGATTTTTTTCTCTGGTCAACAGGCTGAGGTTTTTGACAAATTTCTCCATGGATCAACTTTAGAGCAATGCTATTCATCTGTTGGGTCAGTGGCGAACCGCTGGCTTGATCTTTTGGATGTAAGTCATGTTACAAGACTTTCCTACTATCCAGTCTAAAGGCCATCTCATACATAGTGCTCATGTGGCTAGTTTTAGCATTCTCTTATCTGAGATCTATGAGCAGAACATTCCCATCTAATATATCCGTATTCTTTCAGAATCAGGGGACAGATATTGCAGATAGTGAGTTACTTCATTACATATCAGAATCAAGCACAATGAGCAAGTCATTGGCTGACTATGGAGGACAGAAGTCATGTGCCGTGACAACTGCAAGACGTCTTGCTGATTTTCTTGGTGACACGATGGTTAGAGACAAAGGTCTTCATTGTCAATATATAGTTGCATGCGAACCTTGTGTAAGTCAATTCTCTTTGCTTCATTTAGTTATACACATTTTTAAAAAAAAGTTATTTTGAATTTCAGTACAACAAACAATTTGATCAAAAAGTGTTAGCTAAAAAAGTGAAAACACCTCTTAGAAAGAAACATGCCAAAACTATCTTATCTGAAAAGGCAAAAGTATCTCAGTAGTCCATGCTCCAGGCCAACATATTCTTCCACCTAAGGTGTGAAGAATCGAGGATCAGGCTTGGATCGCCTGGCCCAAATCCGATCTGGATCGGTCGGATCGGATGATCTGAGCCCAATCCACAGTCGATTCAACAATTCCCCTGTTTCAAAAAGAAAGGGTTAAAATGTTTTTATATTAATGAGGAAGGGCTTGTATACAAATTCCCCCTCATCCAAGGAGGAGGCAGTGATGGCTGTGGCTCCAGTGGCAGTAGGAGCTCTGATGGCATTGGCGGCGATGACATCAGTGGCTGCCGCAGGTGAGGTTGTTTGTTTCCCCCCACCCCCCACTTCATTCTTTTGCTGTTGCTTCTTTTTCTTCCATTCTTCTTCCTGCTACTATTTTTTCTTTGATTCTATTTCTGCTTCCCTGTTCTTTCCTTTTTAAACCCCCTTTATAGTGTGGAGTGGGAAAGGGGAGGGTTGGGTCACATCGTGTAACGACCTAGAATCCGAGTACTGAAAAGTAACCGGCACAACCTGAATTCCGACTTGCAACCCACGAGCCCTGGGGCTCGGAAGGGTTTGATTGGTGTTGTGTGAGTGTGCGGAAATTTAGAATGAATGCAGTAAGAAAAGTGCAGAAACTAAAGTTGCTATTAATTACAATTTATATATAGATTATAGTCTAGAGTACAGTTCTAAAGTACAACCCAACATAAGAAAAGTACAAAGCCTTTGGGGCATACCCCAGTTGGAGGAAGGCTGGCAACTCTAGACCTCTACCAACGTTGCTCAAAACCTCCGCACTGTGAGAGGACATATTGTACCTAAAAAGAAAAAGGGGTAAGCCTCATCATATTGGCTTAGTAGGGGTCACGCGAATCCCCGTACAACGAAACATAATAAACAAAGCAGTAAACAGTAAAGCAAGAAGATTAGTACTGTGACCAATACATAATTTTACTAAGCTACCAACTGTGTGAATCTCGTGCAAGTGATGGGATACCTCGAGTATCAGGAATAAACCACGCTAAACCGAATTTTCATAAGCCAGGCTATAGAGAGTTGAACTACAGTAACCTGTCTCGGAGTAGCTCTCCTGAAACACTAAGGGCTAGAATCTAACTACCGAAGTAGACCCTTAGTTGGTCAACAGAGGCACACGACTACGCTGTCGAAAATCGGACTCTCGAGAGTCGAAGGAAACTGCGTCTTGAGTGACAGGAGTACTGCCCACTAGAAGCAAGGCCGGATGCGTCCACTGATGTTTTAGTCCGCGCCTCAAGTGTCTCCCTACTCGCCCTAGGTAGAAATTGAGACACCGTACAAGTAACCACAGAATAAAGACTAGTTGGGGTTGTGCTCGTCAGCACATGTCCGACGTTCCCAACCACGTGTGCACACACTGACTGACTGCGCTACGTTAGGCTCTCTAGCTAGTTTCCTCCCGGCTCAAACTCAAGCCGCCACAATGAGAGGCCCTACGAAAATCAGCCTAAAACCGTCTCTCTGGGTCTAGCTCTCCACCACTCCCAAGTAGGTTTGCACCTGCGTGTCCAGGAACGCTACGACTAGTGGAAAATGTCACTCAAGATAAAACTCGCTGTAGGAGTAGAAATCACCGAAGTACCACCGGTTCACACTTACTCGATATACATTCATAGTACATCACGAGGTAGCTCGGAGTAGTCAGACCCTACAATATCCTTTTAGACCATTAACTACTGACAACCAACTCACATGATCCGAGCGGGAATGATCCCTTTGCAGAAATTTATGGAAAGTCAGGTTTCTGGCTTCTGTGAACTGGGCGGCCACATCAGTGGTTGCCTTCGATAGTGGCCTGGGCAGCCATCACCTTGGCCGCCCAGCAGATTGGGTGGCCAGGAGTTTGGCTGCCCAACAGAGTGCCCCTGGGCGGCCGCATCTGTGGCTGCCCAGACCTCTAGGCGGCCAGATAACTAGCTGGCCAGACCTGGGCAAGGAGGCCAGCCTTATGGCCGCCTTCCTTCTAAGGTGACCATCCATTTGGCCGCCTTCTGCGGTGGGTCTCGAACCAGAGGTAAGTTCTAAAGGGGTTAAACCATGCCCGACTCGCTCCATTACGAGTGGGAGACATGCGGAATTGATCCTCGGCTATCGCGCTACCAATTTACATCATTTAAACCATAATTAACCATTCGAATCGGCGAAATCGTCACTCATCCCATAATATGGTATTTCTCGGAATCAAAATGAAACCCACTCGTTCTCCTCCTTACCAACGTAAAATAGTGGGAAATCGCACGAGAAAGACGAAAGGGTCCATCCCCTTACCTTAAAGGGAAGATTCTCGCATCGAAGATGCCGGTCCACGCTGACAACAAATAGTGGCCTTAAGCCGACAACAAATTGTTGAGTCAAAAACCTCTGGTCTGCCATAGTCGGTGGCGCATATCGGCTCAACTCCACGAACCTTGCCCAATACAGGTGTGGAACACGGAATTTTTTATCATAGATAAAAATAGAAAATAAATGTTCTTTTTGAAAAGAAACATTCCCCCTATGTGTAGAGGTTTATTCCGTGGGTGCGCATAATATCAGACGATTTGGGTTCGGGTGCTGGACCTTTCCCCACTGACCGAAGTCAGTGTTGATTTACATCGGCCTAACGTCCGAACACCTTTGTTTAACTGGCAAAGAAATTCCGAAGCCTTCTATAGGGGTTTTGATGTTGAGGGCAAACTCATTTGGAGGGCTCACAGTGTCCACTCACTTACCACCAACCAACAGAATCACTGAATTAGGGTTTCGATTGAGGCCCCTTATATTTAGGCAAAACCCTGGAATTTAGGAGTATGAATGCAAATGTGCGAAAGCCGTAGGTATTTTTGAAGTCGCGGGAGGTTTCTTGGACCCTGGGGATATTTTTGTAATTTTACACTTCTAGGGGTATTTTGGTAATTTTATCAGGCTAGGGACATTCTCAAAATTTCTGGGTTGGAGAGAGCAAAATAAGATTTTGACTACCGAGGGCACTGAGGCAGTATTCTGGAGGGTTTTGAGGGCTCTTAGGCCATTTCTAGGTCATAAGGGTATTTTGGTAATTTTACCAAACCCTAGGTGGATCCAAGCTGAGGTGGCACCCAAGTGTCGAACTGAGCTCACAATGTCCTCGAACCAAAGGAATGACAAGGGGTTTCATAGAAGACTCACACGTGTCAACTTAGCCGAAGGAGGGGTATAAATGTAATTCTCACAAGTCGAAGGGGTTTTCTTATAATTTTTCCTGATTGACATACAAAGGAAATTTATAGAGCACAATGGATACATTTATAGCCCAAATGGGTACAAGGGTTGTCGGCGAGTTGTCGACTGTACAAGGGTCCGCACTAACGCGGGAGGTAGGGACATAGTCCCAATTACAAAAGATTGCAGGGTAGAATTACAAACAATATGACTTTTGGTTTCTCGCAAACCGGGAGGGACATTTTTGTAATTCCTCCATTATATGGGCGGAACTACTTAATTAGTCGTCCCGGGACGTAGAAACTTACAAACATGGCCCACTGAGGGGCATAATTACAAACATATCCCGTAGGGGCATAAATACAAGACTCGTGGACTTATCCCTCACAGGCCAAGACAAACAGAACAAACTTCTTCGGATGCTTGGTGGCTTCTTTACGCTCGTCTCTCTGTGTTAGTTCCTCTGTGTGTCTCCACTTGGACCCTTGGGGGTCTATTTATAGAAGGCGGGAGGACCTAGGTTGACAAAACCGTAGAGAAATATTCCAGTTCTGACAAGGTGGGGTGCAAAAACCCCTTTTTCTGTCATGGTGGGGTGGCAAAAAGCTTTTTTTGACCCCTCTGCCTCCTTTTTCCCCTTTTTTTCGTTTTGGAACACGGGGAGACCCGGAGGAGTCAAATGACCTCTCTGGTTACCAGAGGAGTCAAATGGCCCCGGAGGCGTTAAATGACTCCTCTGGGATGGCAAAAATGTTTTTTTTTGACTCCTCTCCTCTTTTTTCTTCTCTTTTCTTCTTTTTTTTATAAATGGGACCGGGGAGAAGGGGGGCCGACCCGCGGGACCCATTGGGGTCAACCGGCCCCGGGCGGGGTTGCGCGACCCCGCCAGAAGTCCAGCGGGGTCGGCCGGCCCCACCGGCTCCGCGGGGTGGCCGCGGCCCCCTCCTCCTGACTGGTCGCGCCCCAGAGGGGTCATTTGGCCCCCGGGCATGCTTTTTGGCTCCTCTTCGCGCCGTTTTCCTCCGTTTCCGTCGCCCTGGGTTGAGGATAAATATATATTGCTCCTCGGGGCCCTCCTTTCGCCGTGTGGCAGCAATACATTGGCGGAGGCTCGCGTGGGAGAGAAGGAGCATCTTGTTTGTTGTTCGGTTGTGCGTCGCCGCGTGGGGAGGAATTTTTGCGCTCGTCCGTGTCGTGTGATACACTTGCTCGGCTACTTCGACAGGTTTGCATGCATGTTTTTCCTCCCAATTTCCATTGCTGCGACGCCGTTTGTGGTTGTGAATTGTAGGGCCAATGGACCCTAACTCACGGAGATACTCCGTAATTCGACGGTGTTGACGCTACGCCATATTTCCGTCGGTTGTTTCATAATATAATTCTCAAAATATTTTGAGAAAATTTCGGGTGCAACAAATGCCTCCCACGGGACGTCCGTCACGGCCGGAGGCGGGGGCAGATGACCCGTGCCCTTTGAAGGGAAATATAATTATGTGCCCTGTGCATAGACTTTAGACTTTGTAGGATTGCATTCAATATTCATATTGCTATCCCAGAATATGTTGGCCTGACGCTCCTCTTCTATTTTCCTTTTCTCTGTGTTTTTATGCATGGCTAGCAGCAACAGAGATGGGAGTCGGCCGAGAAGGTCGAGGGTCAGGGGTGCTGAGTCTGCTGACGAGTGCCGGGTTGAGCGCACCGACTGGCGGATGCCTCCTTTCCCTCCCCGCGTCATTGATGATAATAATTTCAGCTAGCTGGACTTTGGTTACTTGTGGGTCGCTGAGGGCCCGACTGAGAGTGTTGGGGAGGCGGAGGGCCTCGTAGACGTGTCTCGAATCACGAGACGGGACGACCTTTACACATATGATCGCTCGGGGGGCTATTCACGCCACTACCCCTTGGACCGTCACCTCTACCGCTTTCTCCAGAGCTTTGCACCGATCGGCATGGAGGCCGATCATCCCTTACTTCCCGAGGAGAGGCGGCGCCTTGAGAGGGTGATATTACCAGGGAGAGACAGCATGCAGGGGCTGTGTTCTTTGACTTATCCGAGTTACCCGGAGGGCTTCACCCGGCAGAGACAGTACCCGGACCAGCGGAGTCTGGGCTCTTTTCAGCGGCACGAGAGCCTTACTATTCGGGATGCGCCACTATCTCCCGCAGTTTGGCACATGCATGGGCAGCACAAGACCATGGATCTGGTTGTAGATGGTCTTTTCTTGACCCCCACCGAGGCGAGCTTTGCACAGGAGGAGTATGTCCATGACTGCATGGTTGAGAGGGTTCTGACATTGAAGACTCTCAGTTGGTATGGGAAGTGGTCTGTTGTCTCGTCTCATAGCTATCACCGGGGCGCGACAGAGTGGCTCTGGGGCGTTCTGACTGTCTACTGGTCAGTGTTGGATAGGGTAGGGATTCGTCATGTAGTGACGGCCGCCTTATATTTCTACCCCTGTCACACAGGCCTGCTGCAGGCTTTAGTAGAGAGATTCAACCGCCGGTGGAACACTTTTGTCACGGCTGGAGGAGAGACCTCTCTGGACCTCTGGGCTTTCCAGAGGATTTCGGGTCTCCCGATCTGCGGGAGGCCATACGAGGAGCTGTCACTGGACTATTTGCACCTTAGCTCCACTGACGGAGCCGAGCGGTACACCCTGCCATACTGCTTCAGATTTTTGATGAAATCTTGGAGGGATTTATCTCGAGTTGTCACAGACCGAACCCCTCGCACGCCACGGGTGACTTTGAATGCATGGGTGAGCCATTTTTACAGTGGCCCTTTCTGCTTTCACGAGGAGTTTGCACAGTCTGGCACCACCTGGGAGGAATGCAAGGAAGTCAGAGTAGACGTTCCTCCTCACCTACGCCACTTGCCTGCACCGACACAGGGGTGGAATTTGAGGAAGCTACCTCCCATTACATATTTAGCAGCTTATTTGGCCTACTGGTTGGCTAGTTTTGTGATTCCCCATGGGGAGGAGGGGCTTTTACGGCCGGAGGTGATATACCCGGCCTGTTTGTTTACTTGTGGACAGAGACTTGCCATCGCACCAGCAACCTTGGCGAATATTTTCCATTCGCTCGGGGCCTTGTCCTCCCATTCGTCACCACGAGAGAAGAGCATTGTGCTGCCCACTCATTATTTGAGTGCCTGGGCAGGGCTGTTGTTTCCAGAGCTATCTCGGAGGGCTCCAGTAGAAAACCCGGCGGCGTCGCTAATTTTTTGGTTCATAGGGCAGCCATCGCAGGACTCAGTGATCCAGCTTGTAGGGGCCCGGCGGGCCTTGTCTTTTGTTCCAGTGCAGAGAGGAGAGGGTATAGCCCTTGACTACTTCTCCTACCTTCACCGCCCCTATGTGGGGCAAGAGGGGGATGCCGTTGTTAGCAGAGTTTCTACACATGCTTTAGTCTCCCCTCAGGGCTTGGCAGAGTGGGTTGTCAGCATTCGCCCCAGTGTTCTTGTGTACTGGCGCTCCATCACGGCGATACTTGAGCCTTATTACCTGCACCGATTCGTCAGGAACTTCGGGTATGATCAGGGCATTCCTTCAGGTGCAGAGTTCCCTTTGGCCCTCCGACTATACAGGCACAAGGATGTGCATTTAGTAGCAGCAGCTTGGCAGGACTTCCTCTGCCGCGAGGTGACACAGGGGTACCTCGTCCCAGAGCAGGAGCGCAGGGGCCAGTTTGATATTCACTACGCCCGTTGGTGGTTCAAAGCCAGCAATGTCTTTCGAGAGTATCGCGACGCCATCCGAACAGCTGAGGAGCAGCGCTTGAGGAGGGAGGATCTACCTCCTTTCCTTGTGGACCCCGCCTTCATCAGGTCTCACTTTTCAGGAGCTGCCCGGGTTGTGAGCGACATCGAGGAGCAGTGGCGAGAGAAAGGCTGGACGGTCTCGGTAGACAGGAGCCAATATAATGGGGCTTTGAAGCCCTTGAAGAGCAAGCTACCAGTAGTCTCCAGAGTCTCTTCTTCCTCCACCTTAGGAGTAGCCCCAGGCCCTTCAAAGGCCTACTCTTGGTGGGAGGACTTGCAGGTGTCTTGTGGGGTGAGTAGGAAGTCCTAGTTGTCCCAGTCGATACCTGATGGAGCGCTCAGAGGCAGCACCTGTGCAGAGTGGAGGGCCCACGTCATTAATGCCGTGGGCTGTGCAGGTCCGCTGGAGTACCTTTCTGGCCTTGAGATGGTGACGACTCCTCTTGCCATTTTTGACATTGTAAAGGCGGCCGCACAGATCCTCTGAGTGAAGCTGGAGCAGATAATCTTGAAACCCATGAAACCAATAGAGGTTACAGGTAATTATCTCCTTCACGAGCTTTCAATGTGCATATATGCCTTTATATTTTGGAACATCTCTTTTACATATTCCTTTGATAATTGCAGGTGGGGCTGCTAGGGTAGCTGGCGTCGGGCCATTGGAGGGTCCTCCCGATACTGAGATTGGAAGGGATACTACCGCTTCAAAGAGGCCCCGCACCGAGGGTCCTGGAGAGGGGGATGTGAGGTCTTTGTCCCGACCTAGGCTCGAGGAAGGATCCCCCATGATTGAGGTTGTCTCCATTAAGTGACACACCCAGATACTTGCCGCCTTTAAGCATACATGCAGTGTCATAAGCACATTTTTGCCTGGCTGAATGCAACTCCCCCGGAAGCTAGGGTCGACGCGAGCTTCTCTCCTCCTCCAGCGAACACTTCTGCGGGCGAAGACGTGCCTCTGGAGGAGTCTGCACCGAATGTTAATTTCAGCTTTGAAGAGCTGATCTCTCCCACAGATAATTATACACCGGTGACGGCGAACTCTTCCTCACCTATGACCACGGGAGCCATGGGTGGTCAGTCCTCAGGTAACATACCCAACCTTGTCTCTTCATTGATACAAGAAGAACTGGAGATCACTAATTCTTTAGTGTTGCATCTTGGCTATGCAGGAGTTCCTGATGTTGTTCTTCCTGGCTCGACAGTGGGAGACGATGTCGACTCTTCCTCGGGGGCCGGATCCACTTCCGAGAGTGGGTCCACTTCTGGGAGTGGGAGCTCTGCGGCTTCAGACCCTCTTTCTAAAAGAAGCTCTAGTTCTACTTTGAGTGTTGAGACCTTGAGCTCTTCTCCAGGCGAGAGTGACTCTCGAGAAGAGGGCGAGTTGGCGGATGCTGGCGGTGAGTGTAGCTGCATTTTTGCCTTTCTCACCCGAGCCCTTTTTATAAAAATTGCTTGGCTCATATGGTTCACTATTGAATAGGAGTTGACTTGGCCGGCTCAATGGAGGAGTTCTTGCAACTTATGGAGTCCGGGTCATTTGTGGATCTCCTGAATAGTGGCGATGCCATCAAAGCTGCGAAGGTCGTGGGGGCGGCGGGTGTTGACACCATGGCGCCGAGAGACCCTCTGCCAGGGCCTTCCCCTGATGTGGCCATTGGCGAGGACAACACGGCTGATCCTTCAGGTAAGAAGTTTGCAGACTTGCGTTGCCTGTCTTTATTGCCTTCTTGCTGAGTTGATTAACACCTGTCGCATTGGCTATGTAAATAGCAGCAGGCCAGGCTACCCAAGACGGCATGCCGTAGCCCAATGGGGTTGTTCTGGGAGGGGGAGTTCCCCAAGGCTCGCCAGAGGGCCAAAGCAGTTTCGGGCACAATGCCCACCAGTGGACACCCAGCTTACAGGTATTTCTTGCACCTGCCAATGAATGGCCCAGCTTGAGTCTACACTTTGTTTATGGTACTAACCATTTCCCTCATATTTGCCTTGCAGATGCTCCTTCCATAGAGTCGACAGCTAAGGTCCCTGTGACAGGGGAGTTTCCAGACGAAACAAGGCCGATCTCTGTGGATGAGCCATCCTTCTCCCAAGAGGTCCCCGATACGGAGCCCACCCCTCCTAGCATAGCTAAGGAAGGAGATGCTGTTGAGACAGGTACTCAAGTGTCATTTGGAGCTCAACAACAACTGTATGCCATTCCATAAACATGCAATTACATGCTGTTACTTGGATTGCAGGGAGCCGAGCTACAGAGGCATCGCTGAGTGGACCAGCATTAGCTTCTACGAGCACTCCCACCTTAGCCGTCGGGAAGGAGTATACTTCCGCAATTGCTTGTACACCCGAAGCAGTTTCAGGTATATCACCATCGCGTACCAATCATGGCTTGTCGTGCCTATCCTCTTGGTTGAGAACAAGCACTTACCCCACTTTTCTTCGATTGCAGCTCCGTTGAGGGAGGCTCCAGAGGTGCTCCTAGACTTTCCTGCCCTTGGAGTTGAGTGGCCTGACATCCCTTAGCTCGGGGTGGTGCTAACCGACACCGATACGGCCGGACGGCTTCTCCAGGGCCTTGAGCAGCTGATCAGGGTAGACCCCTTGCCGACTGTGGAGACTTTGAGGAGCAGCCTGGAGACCTTTACCCGAGGTTATCATATGATGGGTCTCCCTCGAGATGTGTGGACTGCCAGGCTGACAGCTTTGTGGAGCGAGTTCGCCCGGCTTCATATTGCGCAGGAGCAGAGACGGAGGACCCAGCTACAAATCCAGCGGGAGGAGCAGCTTCGCGAGCTTCGAGCCACTCAGGCTGAGCTCGGTGTCGAGGTCGAGGCTGCTCGCGAGCGTAGCAGGAGAGCTTCTCTCCGAGTAGAGGAGCTACAGAGGGAGCTTCTGGAGGCTGAGCTGGCGTGCGGCAGTGCACAGGCCGAGGTAGAGGCTCTCTGTCGTAGACTAGAGGGGCTCCAAGAGGAGGCTGTTCGGAGGGAGGCTCGCCTTGTCGACCTGAGGAGGAGCGAGTCTGGTGCCTGATGGGCTGTGATACCCTCTTGTACATAGGGCCCTCGCGCCCCATTCTCTTTTTTTTTAAGTTACCCCCGAGGGCTTGTCTCGGGCTCCGTTGACGAGATTGATGAATAAAGGACAGAACTTAGCAATTTTTGCTTCTATCCTCTTGCATGTATGTTCTTTTTTTTTTACTTTACCAGCCCTACCGCCCTTTCGGGTTTTCGCCAGGACTGGTCCCCTTTAGTTTTTTCCAGTGCGCCCTTGCGGGTTTTCACATTGAGAGGTACCCATTTTTGCCTAAGGTGCCCTTTCGGGTTTTCACCTTAGCCGGGTTAAAGCCTTTTTACCCTTGATTGTTCTTCTAACAGAAACAACCAAGTCCGCTGGGGTATCAATATTTTTAACCCCATTTTTTTTTGAGTACCTATGGTGCCAAAAGGCAGAGAGGGTGTGACATTCCCGGAGGGACGTGTGCCGCACCGGTGCGACAAGTGAGTGGATTTGACAGCCCTAGTGGGACGTGCTTAGTCAAATCCATAAGCCGATAGGTCGAATGGGCTGGCAACCCGAGGGGGGGAGCATAGGCCAAGCCCGGTTGGGACAACAAATAATTAGGTTCAACAGTCCAAAAGGGACATGCGGGTTAAACCTGGAAGCCAATAGGCGAGATGGGTTGGCAGCCCGAAAGGGGCGTACATAGGCCAGCCCAGTGAGATGAAAGAGGGGATTTGACAGTCCGGGTGGGACAGATGAATCAAATCCCAAGCCGATAGGCAAATAGGGCTGGCAACCTGAGGAAGGCATGCATGGGCCACGCCCGTGGAGACAAAAGAATGAACTTGACGATCCCGGTGGGATAGACGAGTCAAGTCTGGAAGCCAAAAGGCGAGATGGGTTGGCAGCCCGAAAGGGGCATGCATAGGCCAGACCCAGAGGAAGGAAATAATGGATTTGACAGCCCTAGTGGGACGTGAGAGTCAAACCCGAAAGTCGATAGGCGAGATGGGTTGGGTGTCCGAGAGGGTATACTGAGGCCAATCCTGATGGGACAAAGATAGGTTTGACAGCCCTAGTGGGACGTGAGAGTCAAACCCGAAAGCCGATAGGCGAGATGGGTTGGCAGTCCGAGAGGGCATACTGAGGCCAGACCCAGAAAGAAAAAGATAGGTTTGACAGCCCTAGTGGGACGTGAGAGTCAGACCCGAAAGCCGATAGGCGAGATGGGTTGGCATTTCGAGAGGGCATACTAAGGCTATACCCAGAAGGAAAAAAAAGTGCCGAAAGGCATGATGGGTTGGCAGCCCGAGAGGGCATACTGAGCCCAATCCCGCAAAGGTAAAATAAGCCAAAGGGCATGATGGGTTGACAGCCCGAGAGAGCATACTGAGGCTAATCCCAGAAGGTAAGATGTGCCGAAAGGCATGATGGGTTGGTAGCCCGAGAGGGCATGCTGAGGCCAGACCCAGTGGGGTAAAAGGGTAAGTGGGTTTAACTGTCCGAGAGAGACATATGAGCTAAACCCGGAAGTCGATAGGCGAAATGGGTCAGCAGTCCGAAAGGGGCATGCACAGGTCGAACCCGATGGGACTAGAAGGACAGATGGGATAGCCCGGAGAGACACCGGGTCCGAACCCGGGAAGTCCAAAACATGGGTAATCCCGATGGGACAGAGTATGACAATGTCGGGATGTCCTGGTAGGACTAAGTGTCATAGAATGACATATAAGGCGTATCCATGGCATCAATATGATGTTTTTGCCGTGATGGGGTAGAGCCATTGACTTAGAGCCACCCAGACAACAAACCGAGAGAGGATTTTTTCACATTACCAACCTCACCGCCCTTTCGGGTTTTCGCCGAGGCTGACCCCCTTCAGCTTTTTCCGACGCGCCCTTGCGAGTTTTCACACCGAGGGGTTGCCCATTTTTGCCCGAGGCATCCTTTCAGGTTTTCACCTCGGCCGGGTCTATGGCCTTTTTGCCCTTAGCCACCCTTGAAGGTCGACTAAGTCCGCCGGGGTATCAACATTTTTAACCCCATTTATTTTTTAACTGGAACCTTCACTGAGGATAGGTACGTCCTATGAGGACGGCTGGAGAAACTCTTGCGGTGGCGCATGGTAGAGCTTCATGTGCTTGTCATTGAGAGGAGGGAAGGGATTATCTCCCTTGTGGTCGACGACCGTATAGGCCCCTCCTTTATAGACCTTCTGGATGACGTAAGGTCCCCGCCAATTGGGTTGGAGTTTACCGCTGGATCTTCCCGCGAGAACCTCCTTTTCCTTAATCATGACGAGGTCGCCTTTTTTGAATGCCCTTTGCTTGACCAGCTTATCATAGGCACGTGTCATGCGGGCTTGATACACTTGTAAGTGCTTATAGGTTTTGAGTCTTTCACCTTCAAGGTTGGACAGCTCCTCAAGCCTTCTTTCTATCTCGGACTGGTCTTGGCCTGGCAATCCGGTGTGCACGGCAACGCGATAAGATGCCAGCTCGATCTCCACAGGGACCACCGCCTCGGCTCCGTAAACCAGGGAGAATGGGGAGCATCCCGTAGGGGTTTTGTAAATGGTCCGATAGGCTCATAGGGCTTCATGATCCTTCTCGCCCCAATCTCGCTTGCGACCTCCTACTATCTTGGACAGTAGCTTACAAAGGGTCTTGTTGAAGGCCTTAGCCAACCCGTTGGCTTGGGGATTGTAGACCGATGATGTCCTCCAGTCAATATGGAACTTGGATGCCAACGCATAAACAGTCTTGTTCTTGAATGGCGTGCCATTATCTGAGATGATTCGGCTGGGGGTGCCAAATCTGTTTATGATGTAGTGCCTCACGAAGCGGGCAACTATTTCCCCTGTAACTTCTCGTAGTGGAACGGCTTCTGTCTATCTGTAGAAGTAATCAGTGGGGGCCAGTATGAACTTGTGGCCTTGAGATGACGTCGGAAATGGTCCCACAATGTCCATGCCCCATTCTGCAAATGGCCAAGTAGGCGCTGTTGGGTGGAGCGGATTAGGCATTTTCCAAGGTACTGGCCCGAATGTTTGGCTTTGGTGACATGTACGAGCATATTGGTTACAATCTTCGTACATGGTGGGCCAATAGAACCCCTTTAGCTTGATGCTGTTTTTCATCTTAGCTCCTACTTGGTGAGTCCCGCACAATCCGGAGTGGACCTCGTGCATGACAGTCTTTCCTTCCTTGGAAGAAAGGTAGCGTAGGAGGACCGATCGGTCCTTTTCATGGACGAGCCTGAAAAGCAGGCCGTCAATCTGTTGGTAGGATGTCGCTCTGCATAGTAGTTGCACTCTCTGAGCCCGATGAGGAAGGAGCCATCCATTCTTTATCTTTATAATCGGCTCGCGCCAGTCCTCTTCTTCGGGAATACTCCCTTCTTGGATGTTGTCGACCTCATAGACAGTGAGGCCAGACTCTTCGTCGAGCACACTTGGCATGAGCCTTCAGTGTCTGACAGTGATATTCAATTCTCCCTCAGGTGGGAGCTTTAAGGCTGCTGCTAACTTTGCAAGAGCGTCAGCCTGGGGGTTGCTGCCTCTGGGGACATGGCCTATTTCAAAGAGGTAGAATTTTTCCTTGAGCCTCATGACGGCTGTATGGTAGGGAATAAGCTCTTTCTTCCGGAAGTCATAGACGCCCAGTACTTGCTGAATGACGAGTTGAGAATCCCCGTAGACTTTGATGCACTTGATGTCCATTTCCAGTGCCAGTTGAAGCCCAATAATCAACGCTTCGTACTCGGCCTCATTATTAGTTAGTGACTTCATGAGGGCGCAAGAGTTGTGGAGAGTGTCGTCTTGCGGAGATACAAAAACTATCCCCGCGTCCGAGACGAAGTCTGTAAGGCCGCCGACCCTCTTGATTGTCCGGGAAGCACCATCAAAATACAACTCCCAGTGTGGGAGGTCAAGGGTGAGGACACTCAGCTCCATCTGTGGTGGGACGTTTTCAGAATGCTCATTGGTTTCTTGCGAAGGCACCAGCACCTCTTCATCGGGCAGCTCGAAGTTGAGCGGCGAATCTTCTGGCACAGGGTGCGCAACTAAGAACTCCGCCATTCCTTGTCCCTTGATCGCCTTGCGTGGGACGAAGGTGATATCGAACTCTATGAGGATAAGTGCCCATTTACCGAGCCTACCAGAGAGGACGGGCTGGCTGAGCAGAAATTTAAGCGGATCACACTTTGAGATGAGTTCCACCCGATGAGCTAGGAGGTAGTGCCTGAGCTTCTTGACGGCGAACACCAGAGCCAGACACATGTTTTCCATGGGCGCGTACCGATGCTCAAGCCCGATCAACTTCCGGCTGAGGTAATACAGCGGCTGCTCCTTGCCCTCTTCATTGATCTGGGTTAGAAGCGCCCCCAAAGAGGCGTCCATGGCGGCAATATATAGGATAATGGGCTTCTCTCTGACAAGTGCCCCTAAGACTGGAGGAGTCAATAGATACTCCTTGATTTGCTCGGAGGCCTTCTGACAGTCTTCGTCCCATATAAAGGGTGCTCCTTTCTTCATTAATTTGCCGAAAGGTAGGCATCTTCCAGAAAGATTAGAAATGAATTGCCTAATATAGGCGAGTCTTCTTTGCAGAGATCTGAGCTTTGTCAAGTTCTTGGGCGGAGGCAGTCCCCTTATGGCCTTGATTTTATCAGTGTCGATTTCTATGCCTCGATACCTGACAATGAAGCCAAGGAACTTGCCGCTGGAGACGTCGAAGGCGCACTTCATTGGGTTCATCTTGAGCTGGTATTGTCGGAGCCTCTCGAAGACTAGCCGCAAATCGGCCAAGTGATCTTCCCGCCTTTTTGTTTTGACGACCAAGTCATCGACGTAGCATTCGACGAGGTCATGAAGCATTTCGTCGAAGATCTTGGACATTGCCCTTTGGTAGGCTGCACCGGCATTCTTCAAGCCAAACGGCATCTTTTTATAGTTGAAGATCCCCTTAGGAGATCGTTACGTCGTATGGTCTTTGTCTTTGACGGCCATGCAGATTTGATTATAGCCCGACGACCCGTCCATAAAGGACAAGGCTTCGTGACCAGTGGTCATATCAACCATTGTCTCAGTGATTGGGACAGGGAAGTCGTCATTTGGGCATGCTTTGTTCAAATCCCTGAAGTCGATGCAGACTCGGACTTGGCCGTTCTTTTTCTTGACAGTGACTATATTGGCGAGCCATACAGGGTACATGCAAGGCTCTATGAAGTCCACGTCGAGCATCTTGTCAACCTCAGCATTGGCTTTCAGCTCCAGCTCGTGGCGCATACGCCTTTGAGCTTGCTTGACTGGCTTGACTGTTGAAAGTATTGCCAGCTCGTGTTCAGCACAGAAGGGTCGAGCCCGGGCATTTCTTTGTAAGTCCAGGCGAAACAATCCCTGAACTCTTCTAGGAGCTGTCGATACGACTGCCTTTCTTTCTCTCTGAGGAGAGCACTTATGAAGGTTGGCCGGTAGTCTTCTTTGCTTCCGAGATTGATCTCGATCAACTCGTCCACAGCTGCTTGACCACCGTCTTCAAGCTCTGGTGGAGCTGGTTGGAGGTCGACGAAGTCTCCCTCATCATCAGTGTTTGTCTGGTAGACTTCAAATTCTTCGAAGCACTCTTGCACGTGGCTTGAAGCCGAAGGACTTGCTTCGTCTTGTTGATGGTTAGCAGGTTGAGCTGCTCTTCCCTCTGAAGGGTGGTCGTTGTCGACTTCCGATGAAGGTGATGTTGTCATTGACGCCTCACCGGACCCCCTTACAGAGTCGTCGATCTCGGGCTCAACTTCTGCTTGCCCGTAAGGGAGAGGCAGCAACCCTATGGCATTGACTGCATAATAGACCTCGAAGTCCCTCTCCTGGTCGTAGCCGATTCCCCGCGTGTCTTTACGGGAGAAGGGAGGTTGCCCACGGACCTGCGGAGGGTTCCGCAATTGATGGAAATATGCCGCTCGTCCTGAGCTTGTGGGATGTGTTACTTTTTACACATTTCCCTGATGCGTTTTGGCATATCATTCATCTCCTGGACTAGCTCTGGTGCCGCATCGGTGGGAATATACCAGCAGAAATCATCTTCAGGAGGGCCCGGTGGGACTAAGTCACCTTTGTAAAAGACGATGGCTTGTCCCCCTTGCCCTTGTTACATCTTCTTCTCCGTTGATAGGAGACTGTGAAGGTCTTCAACTGCTCCACCTCATACTCCTCCTGTTGGGACGAGAGTTGAAGGCACTTGGGCAGTAAGGAGATACTCCCGTCAATGACTCGATTGATGAGGTTAGCTTCAAAGTCAACGCTTCGCCTCTCCGGCTGAGTTGGCTTGGAGGCGGCCTGGAGACTTAGCCTATGCAGTTTTACCATGTCTTGATTGACAGTGAACAACTGCCCTTCCTCAACTTCAAAGTTCACTTTTTGCTTCCCTTTGTCTTTTAAAGGCTCATGGATTATCAGAGTGGGTTCCCCAAAATATAGGGAAGCATTAGCCAAGTGGCACTCATTGGGGTGGAACGGGGCCTGATCTGCAAAGACCGTATGTTGCTCCCCTCCCTTAGCATATTTAATGCACTGGTGCAGAGTTGAAGGAACGACCCAATTCTCGTGGAGCCAAGGCCTCCCAAGCAGCACCTTATAAGATGTGTCGGCGTTGATGATGTAAAATGTCGCCTGGGTGACAAAAATTACCCAAGGCTAGCTTGACTTCAACCCGACCTAGCGCCTCCTCGGAATCTTGATTGAATCCCAAGATCTTGACGCCGCTGACCTTTTGTAAATAAGGGGCCGAATATAGAGACTTGAAAGTCTTCAAAGGCATGATGTTGATGGCTACTGCAGCATCGACCAGAATGCGATGCACATCATGCCCATTGATCGTCCCTCGCATATATAAGGGGCGATTATGACACGGAGAGGACAACAACATATCTTTGTCCGTGAAGGAGATGTTGGCTGTAAATGCCTCATATGCCTGGGCTTGCAGCTCCGCAACATGGGCTTCATAGGCCTCCGGGTCTTGGAGTATCTTGACAAGAGCCTCCCTGAGATCCTTGCTCCAGGCGATGGCTTCCCAAATGGTGACATTTGTTGGAAACCGCTTCATGTGATGAATGATTTTGCGCTCCGCCCGAGCACGGGTCTTGTCAAACGGAGGGATGATTTCCGCCAGAGTCTTCGGTGCCTGGTGTGGCTTCTCCCGTTTAGAAAGGCGCTCCTCCCTATCCTGACCCTCCGCATTTTCTTGGAACAGCGGAGCCAGAGACTCCTCCGGAGGTGGCAAAGGCTCATCATATTGGTCTTCATTAGAAGGACCTGCTGGGCTCGCGGGCTCAACCCTATTGGAGGGGCCAGCTTGCTCCAACGCCTCCTCACGCACTGGCGACTTGGATGGCTCCTCTTCTTCATCGGAAGAGGCGATTATAAAAGGGACGGCACCCGATTTAGCTTTTGAGCTGGTGCTCGAACCCTCTAAAGAGTTGGGGATAAAAGGGATTCCCCGAACTTGGGTTTCCGGGACAGGATACGGTTTCTCCCCTCTGAATATTATGACCCGATCAAGAGTTAGGGGACCTTCACGCCCACGTCCTCGTCCTCGACCACGACCACGGCTATTCCTCGCCGAGCGACGTTGATATGTCACCACGGGAGCCTTGCCTCCGGTGTTGTCAGCCGAAGGTGCGTTGATGTTGTCGGGCGGTGGGATCGCCACCATATTGCAGGAGAGCTCTTGCAGCATTTCCTCGAGCATTTCAACAGTGAGCTCCTCGTTCTTGTAAAATAAGGAGAGCTCCTTCGGGATTGGAAACTCCTCACCTTCTTCGAGACGGTGAACCATATCTCGGAGTCATTGAAGAAGCTGGGCTTTACGCCCAAACTTGTCCCAGGGAATATATTTGTCTAGAGTGACAACCCTGGTGGGACGAGGGAGAGTGTACTCCTCCAACTCATCTATGAGCTTTTGTAGTCTTTGCAAAGGAGTTGGCTCCTTAGGAGCTTCCATAGCTGTTGCTTGCTCAGCTTGTTTCTTCAACCTCCTCTTCAAATTCTTCCTGCGGTTCTTCTCTTGCTTCTTTTGACGTGCCGCCTCTTGAGAAGAGAGAGGACTTTGCTTTGGAGGTGGGACTGGTTTACCTCCAGAATTTTGCTTTTTGCTCCAGGTTGGCTCCTTAGGAGCCTTAGTGCCGCGGCTCTTTCTGGGGGTGACCTTGGTCCAATTGGTCTCCTTCGGCTGGACCTGGAAGGTGGCATTGATCGCCTGAGCAATTACATCAGGCGGCAGCTCCTGGAACTATGCCAATCCACAGTGGGCCCCTTGGGGGCATTGTAACTCCACCAATTTTTGCTTTGACTGGCGGCTTTGCTTGTTCGAGCTGTTTAGGTCTTTCTTCAATTGACGACCTTATTGGCTCGATACCAGCCTTGGCTTGAGGCTCCCTCAACTTGGCTTTGCCTTTGTCATCTGGCAGAGGATTTCCCCTTATGACGATGCCGTGTTGACTTGCCCCAGAGAGGGTTTTGGAGCCTTCTCCCACGGCTTGGCTTCTTGGGCTTTGGGCCTTAGGCCCCTCGCATGTAGCCTTTCCTTTGGGGTCTAGTTGAGGTTTGCCACTGCCCATAGACTCACTCGGTCGGGCTAATTGAGAAAAAGTCTTAGCCTCTTGCCGAGCTTGTTGGAGACTCTTCTTGACGGCCTCTTTAAGACGCCGCATTGTCATAGAGTTCCCCTGCGCATCGATCTCCCCTCTTTGGATGAGGATTTCAATGCAATCTTGCACTTCTGGGCATTGCCGGGTGGGATGAGACACCCTTACATGGTACTTGCAATAGCGGGGGTGACTCTTGGCCGTCTCGTTGTAGTAGGACGGCGGATCATGTGTCATCATCCAACCATCTTCCAAGAGCTTGTCAAAAATCTTCTCAGTGTCCTCCTTAGGGAAAGAACATTGATGAGAGGGTCGCCACCCTGGGTACCACAATGTGGATTTTGGTGGCTGGGAACTAACTTCTTGGGAATTGACTCCCTCCTCCTGTGGCTCCGGGAGTTGGAAAGCTGCTGAAGTGTGTATGACATTGACGGAGAAATGAAAATTCTCCTGTACATGCGGCTGTGGTGGGTCGACCAGAAATTCACCCATATTGACCTTCCCTCGCCTGATTAAATCCTCGGCGAGGTCCTTGAACGGTTGACAATCATGGATGATATGGCCGATCACCTCATGGTAGGGGCAATATGATGTGACACAAGAAGTGACTATGCAGCAAGCACTTGTGACCCTTAGACCTACTCCGCATTCACAAGCACATAGCAATTAAAGAGATAAATCGGGACCGAAACACCGTCGCACACACGCGAGCCCGGGTGACTATATGATGCTAGAAGGAGGTGTTGGATCAAGACCCTTGCTGGTAGGGTGCCAGCAGGGCTAGGGTTGCCCTCCCGAGGGTACGTGGCCCACACTTAGGGGCTGGCCGGTGCCACTTGGGGGCACTAGGTCCCACTCTCTCACTTAAGCACGGTGACCACACAATGATGGTGGCTCCGGGATCGGACACTCGCTCGCATGCACAACGGGACTATATCAACGGATATTAAACAAACAAGCACTAAGAATAATGGAGCAAAGTTTAGAGCTCACCTGGTTGGTTTGAAGAAACCAACCCCGTTCGGAGACGTGGGCGAGCGGGGAAGTGTGGATCCCGCACACTGCGCCGATGTCGCTTGAGCTGCTTAGTACAAGAACTACTCCTCACACAGGAGGGATGGACTAAGGGTGGGGAAACCCAATTACAACAAACACTACCTCCACACAGGGAGGGGCGCTAAGCCGGCCAGGCGGGAGGGGGAAAACGTGGCACCGTTGGCGGAACGGACGTCGGCGACGGTTCTGCTCGCTTGCTGTGAGCAGGGACAGGAGGCAGCTGTTGCAGTCGTAGCTCACTCTCAGGAATTTTTTCGACTACAAGACCAGCTGCGTCGTCTTCGTGACTGGACCAGGGACACCTCTGAATTTTGCCGATTTAATCTGACGCTGTCTCTGGCCGTGGTAGAGGCTCGAGCCGGATGAAGATTTCGAGGGCGGGCAGCTACAGAATTGTTGCAGTAGGATGCAGAAGCTATACCTTGGACTCCCGAACTCCGATTCTCGAACCGTCAGAAGTTCTGGAACCGTGGTCGAACCCTCCTTGCAGAAAAATTGGCGGGGATGCCACCGGAGGTCGGGGTGGCCCGGGGGACGCTGTTGAGTAACTGTGGGTCGTAGCAGACTGGAGCAGGCTGCCCCGAGTGACTGGAGGAGAAAAATCAGAACTCGGACTCCCGGAGGCCGAATGCACTTCTGCTTCTTGATCCTGGTCGCAGACAGGGGAAGGAATATTTTTGTAGAAGGAACCTTGGTCTGATTCCAGCGTCGTTAGTCGTGAAGCAACTTCCCACCGAGCTCAGGTTCTCTGCAGGGGATGACTGGACCAGTTGGGGGAGAATCGCCCTCCCGGTCGGCCACGAAGTCGAAACCGGACGATTCCACCTCGCCTGCGGAGGGGTGTCGCAGACCTTTCCGTCGATGTAGGCCACGCTCCAGGAAGAAACCGTGTGACCCTGGGGAAGCTTCTGCAAGCCGCAACCTGGTCTGTCACCTGCAGGCTGATAATGAAAATGGGGAGAAAGGGGAAGGAACAAGGGGTATGGATAGGGAGTGGTAATGGAGGGACCTGTGGGGTGGATGGGTATGGGAGTGGCCCTTGGGTGTTAGGAGGTCAAGGAGGGGGTGTTTCAAGGTGTGGGAGAGGGAGGATAAGGGCTGGAAGGGGGTGTTTGCAGTGGGTGGAAGAAGAGTTACGAATTTGGTTGGGGGAAGAGAGGGGAGAACATTTGAAAATGGGTTTAAGAAGGGAATTAATTTCTAGTGTTGGGGATGGGAAGAGGTGTGTGGGGAAGGGAAAAGGGGGCTTGGGGAGATGTGATTCCCTCTTGGGAGATGAGAGGGCTGCTTGGGGAAGGGGAAGATTTGCTTGGGAAGAGGAGAGGTTGCCTTGGGGCTAGGGGAAGTTAATGGGGTTGGTGTGGGGAAGTGGTGAGGCTTAATGAGGTGGTTGGGAGGTGAGAGGGTGTGGGAAAGGGAGGAGAGAGAGTGGATTTCGAAAATCCCTTGGGGGGGGGAGAGGGAGAGAGAGAGAGAGTGAGGAAGCTAGAGAGAGAGAGGGGAAGATGCACTTATGCTCAAAATACTTAATAATTCATTAACCTTCTCAAGTGGGAGTTGGGGTCCTATATATAGGGATCCCAACTTTGTACAAAAGCCCCTGAGAAAAGAACAAAAGACAGATAACCAAGGTGCAAGAAGGAGTGCACATGGGCCTAGCTCCTCTAGATGGGCCACGAAGCCAAACAAGCCCAATATGCTGATCCACTAATATGAGCACCTAGGACATGACTCAAAATACATCAAAAGAGACTCAAGAAAAGGGAAAATACATCAAGATGACCATAGTAATAAACTCCCGTGACTCCGAGGACCCATCAAGTCAAGTAATCACAGCATATCCGTCTCCAGAGGGGAGAGAGGTGTCGAGCCAAAGGGAACTCTGGGTGATGTCCCCATCAACTCCCCCGGGCTGTGAAGAGCTCGACTCTGTCGAGAAAGGGTCCTCTCGGCTGCGGTACTGCTCCAGGAGGTCGGGGTCCAGTTGCTGAAGATCCTCCCTGCTCACCCATGAATCATCTGAAGGGGGCCGGCCCTTCCACCTGACCAAGTATCGCTCGTATGCTTTGCTCCGGGTGACAGTGACCTGTTCATCCAATATCCGTTCTATTTGTTCCCGTTGGCCTCTCTGGATTGGTGTAACTCTCTCATGGGTGGTGGCTCTCTCAGAATGGGGAACAGGCTCAATTTCCTTACTAGGTGTCACCGTGGGTCCCTTATATGGCACCAAGTCAGCCACATTGAATGTGGGACTTACTGCGTACTCCTCAGGGAGGTCCAACACGTAAGCGTTCGTGCCAATCCTCTTTAAGACCTGGAAGGGGCCTGATCCACGCGACCTCAGCTTGGAGACATTCCCAGGGGAAAGCCTCTCAGTTCTTACCATCACATAATCACCTGTGTGAAACTCTTGGTGGCGGCGGTGGGAATCGGCCGACCTCTTATAAACCTCATTGCTTTTGTTAATGTGTTTGCGGATTTCTTCATGCAATTCCTTCATGTGTTGGGCAAATGACTCAGCATTAATAGACACTCTAGCATGTGGTGGCAAAGGAATGAGATCTGTAGGCTTCCTAGGTTTGTACCCATGCACAGCTTCAAATGGGCTCATCCCTATCGACCTATTTACTGAATTGTTGTATGCAAACTCTGCCTGGGGTAATATGAGGTCCCAATTCCCGGGGCGATCCTCAACAAGACACCGGAGTAGATTTCCAAGGCTCCTATTGATGACTTCGGTCTGGCCGTCAGTTTGAGGGTGATAGGCCGTGGAAAATTTGAGAAGGGTCCCCATTAGGTGCCAGAGAGTCTTCCAGAAATAACTAGTAAATTTGACGTCCCTGTCAGAGATGATGGTCTTGGGCAGGCCATGGAGACGAACTACCTCGTCAAAGAATAGACGGGCCACGTGGGAAGCATCAGAGGTTTTGGAACAGGGGATGAAATGAGTCATTTTTGAGAATCTGTCCACGACCACAAAGATGGAGTCATGTTTCCTCTGGGTCCGGGGTAGCCCTAACACGAAGTCCATACTCAGATCCTGCCATGGCCGATCGGGAACGGGTAGTGGGGTGTAAAGGCCAGTGTTTTGTCTGACTTGCTTGGCAGTCGCACACGTGCGGCATTGTCCCACAATGTTGGCCACGTCCCTCTTGAGGCTGGGCCAATAGAACTGCCCCTCAACTAAACCAATAGTTTTGTGTACCCCAAAATGTCCAGCTAGGCCCCCAGCATGTAATTCCCAGACCAATAAATCCCTTAGCGAAGTTCTAGGGATGCAAAGCCGATGCCCTTTGAAGAGGAACCCATCCTCTAAAATAAAACCCTGGTGTTCTTGGGAGGAATGGGTGGTTAGGTGGGTGTGGATGGGCCCAAAGTCGGGACAAGTCGGGTATTCTTCCCTCAATCGATCGAAGCCTATAACTTCTACTCGGATGGTGGTTAATAGGGAGACCCTCCTGCTAAGAGCATCCGCAGCGCGGTTCTCACTTCCGGCCTTGTGTTTGATCACAAATGTGTAGGCCTGAATGTACTCAACCCATCTAGCATGTCGGGCATTCAACTTCTGTTGTGAGTTGAGGTATTTTAGAGCCTCATGGTCTGAGAATATGACAAATTCTTTGGGTATGAGGTAATGCCTCCAATGGCGGAGAGATTGTACCACAGCATAGAATTCTTTGTCGTAAGTGGAGTACTTCATCCTAGCTTCACACAACTTCTCACTAAAATAGGCTACTGGGTGACCTTCCTGGCTAAGGATCCCGCCAATTCCTACCCCGGAGGCATCACAAGTCACCTCAAAGACTTTGGAGAAGTCAGGGAGGCTTAATACGGGGGCTTGGGTCATCCTTTCTTTGAGTTCTTGGAAAGCTCTAGTTGCAGACTTGGTCCACACAAAGGTCCCCTTTTTGAGGCAGTCAGTGATAGGGGCTGTGATGGTGCTGAACCCACGGATGAACCTTCGGTAGAAAGTGGCTAAGCCATGGAAGCTCCGGACTTCATGGAGAGTACGGGGTTCCGGCCAATCAATGATGGCTTGGACTTTTTCGGGGTCCATAGATACACCTTTGGTGGAGACAACATACCCAAGGAAGGTAAGGGATTCTGTCATGAAATGACATTTTCCTAGATTGGCAAAAAGGCTCTCCCTTCTAAGGGTGGTGCAGACCTGCCTCATGTGGAGGAGATGGGTTTCCTTGGACTGACTGTAGATGAGGATGTCATCAAAATAAACTACAAGGAAAACCCCAATGTAGGGCCTGAGGACTTCGGTCATGAGACGCATAAAAGTGCTTGGGGCATTGGAAAGCCCAAAAGGCATTACCAGCCATTCATAGAGTCCATCTTTGGTTTTAAAGGCTGTTTTCCATTCATCTCCGGACCTTATCCTTACTTGGTGGTAGCCACTTTTGAGGTCTATCTTGGAGAAAATGGTGGCTCCAGCAAGCATGTCTAACATATCGTCAAGTCTAGGTATAGGAAACCTATATTTGACGGTGATCTTGTTTATGGCCCTACTATCAACACACATTCGCCATGTCCCATCTTTCTTTGGTGTGAGAAGAGCGGGGACGGCGCATGGGCTCTTGCTAAGCCTAAGGAAGCCCTTTCTAATAAGTTCTTCAACTTGCCTTCTTAATTCAGCATGTTCGGTGGGGTTGAGACGGTAGTGTGGCAGATTTGGTAGGGAGGATCCTGGGACAAAATCTATGGCGTGTTGGACATCCCTCATGGGAGGGAGTTGGTCCGGGAGTTCATCGGGAAACACATCCTTGAATTCTTCAAGGAGTGGGTGTACTTCCACGGGGTGGGGGTTGGAGGGTGTTGGCTCTCCTAGACAAAGGACAATCGCGCACACGGGGGTTCCTTGGGCAACTTCCTCTTCCAACTCCTTTCTAGTGATAAGGTGGAGGCCTTTGATTGGCCTAGTGGGAACTTCGGGGGTGGGATCTTGGATGATAGGTTGTGTGAGTTTAGGTGGGCCATTGGGGCTTGGAGAGGGAGTGGGAAAAATCCCCTTAGTGGGTGGTTCCTTTCTAGGTGGGGAAGGGTTGAGGCGGATGGTCTTCCCCTCATGCACAAAGGTGCACGTGTTCGTCTTCCCATGGATGGTAGCATCTACATCGTATATCCAAGGTCTCCCAAGTAGGATACTCCCTACGGCCATAGGTATGATATCACACCAAATTTGCCCTTGGTAGGATGAGAAGGTGATGGGGATTAGACAACATGTGTTGACGGGGATGGAGTGATTATTGATCCATGACACACGGTAAGGTTTGGGGTGGGGAGTTGGGGTTAGCCCAAGAAGTTTGACGGTGTCCGGGGACACGGCATTGACACAACTCCCATTGTCTAAGAGGATCTTTCTAACATGTTCCCCCATTTTGATGAAAGTATGGAAGATGGAGGTCCTACGCCAATCCTCTTCTCGGGGTTGCGTGAGAGTGCATCTTATCACTCCAAGGTGGGCTGATTGGTGGTCATCTTCTACACCCTCTTCAATGAATTGTTTCTCATACTCTTCTTCCCACCCTAGGGCAGCCTCGTACTCCTCCATATTCTCTTGAGTTTCGTGGGAGGTGGTGGGTACGCTCTCTATGACTAGATTGGACATTCCTTTTGAGGGGCATTGAGTGGCTATATGGCCATAACCATGACACCGAAAACACTTAACCGAACTATTCTCCGGGGCCTTTCCTTTGAAGATGTCCTCTCTTCGGGGAGGGGGATTGAGTGGAGGGGTTTTGGTAGGAGGAGGGTTGGTTGGTTGTGGGTAGGTCCGGGTGGGGGTACTTCCACTAGGAGTAGGAGTCTTCAATAATGGTGGAAGATTGGGTTGTGGACCCGTGTTCCTAGGCGCAAACGGACGGGAAGGTGTGAACCTTGAATTCCTAAAGAACCTCTCCGTATCCCGAGCTATTTGGTAAGCCATCTCAAGGGAATCCACATCCCTCATAATTAATTCCCTTTTGATGTTTGGATGGAGGCCATTCCTAAACCGTGAGAGAGTGACGGCTAATTCCTCATGTACTCCACACTTTAGAAGATAAGAGTCAAACAACTCTATGTACTCCACCACGGACTTTCCCTCTTGGGTGAGGCATTGCCATTCATCTAGGAGTGTTTGGGTGTATGAGTGGGGAAGGTACTTGAACCTTAATTGGGCTTTCATGTCTTCCCATGTTTGAATGGGTTCTTCCCTCCTAATTCTTTTTCTAGTTTCAACACTCATCCAATAGGTCTTGGCTAATTTAGCCTAACCTTCCTTTCTTCGGTCATGAGGTACCACTCGAAGTATTGGTCCATAGCACTCTCCCATTCTAGGTACACATGTGGGTTATGTGACCCATCGAAGTTAGGGGCCTCAACTTTGATCATCCTAAGTAGGTAGTCATCCGGATCATCTCTTGGTCGCCTCTCCAAGGCTCTATGTGGGCGGGGCCTCTCATTCTCAGGGTAAAAGTCATGCTCTAAGTCCTCCCTATCATGCTCAACCCGGGGTGGTGGGGCCCTTTGGGGTATGTTCCTAGGGGGTGTCCTAGCTTCCTCCATCCTATCCAATCGGGTGACCACGCCATTCATTCGCTCCGTGAGGGCTAGAATGGCAGCTTCTATTCGTTCCATGGGATTTTGGGGAGTACCTCTAGGGTCGATTTGGTTGCCTTGAGAATTGGGATCCATGGGTGGGTTGGAATTAGAAGGATCAGCCCGAAAAATGGTACCCCTACGGGTGGACATGCACAATGAAGACAAGGCGGTAAAGGAATGCAATTGCCCTTGGACCTAGGCTTGTAGAGACAAGTCTAAAACTTGCTCTGATACCAGTTGATGTGACACAAGAAGTGACTATGCAGCAAGCACTTGTGACCCTTAGACCTACTCCGCATTCACAAGCACATAGCAATTAAAGAGATAAATCGGGATCGAAACACCGTCGCACACACGCGAGCCCGGGTGACTATATGATGCTAGAAGGAGGTGTTGGATCAAGACCCTTGCTGGTAGGGTGCCAGCAGGGCTAGGGTTGCCCTCCCGAGGGTACGTGGCCCACACTTAGGGGCTGGCCGGTGCCACTTGGGGGCACTAGGTCCCACTCTCTCACTTAAGCACGGTGACCACACAATGATGGTGGCTCCGGGATCGGACACTCGCTCGCATGCACAACGGGACTATATCAACGGATATTAAACAAACAAGCACTAAGAATAATGGAGCAAAGTTTAGAGCTCACCTGGTTGGTTTGAAGAAACCAACCCCGTTCGGAGACGTGGGCGAGCGGGGAAGTGTGGATCCCGCACACTGCGCCGATGTCGCTTGAGCTGCTTAGTACAAGAACTACTCCTCACACAGGAGGGATGGACTAAGGGTGGGGAAACCTAATTACAACAAACACTACCTCCACACAGGGAGGGGCGCTAAGCCGGCCAGGCGGGAGGGGGAAAACGTGGCACCGTTGGCGGAACGGACGTCGGCGACGGTTCTGCTCGCTTGCTGTGAGCAGGGACAGGAGGCAGCTGTTGCAGTCGTAGCTCACTCTCAGGAATTTTTTCGACTACAAGACCAGCTGCGTCGTCTTCGTGACTGGACCAGGGACACCTCTGAATTTTGCCGATTTAATCTGACGCTGTCTCTGGCCGTGGTAGAGGCTCGAGCCGGATGAAGATTTCGAGGGCGGGCAGCTACAGAATTGTTGCAGTAGGATGCAGAAGCTATACCTTGGACTCCCGAACTCCGATTCTCGAACCGTCAGAAGTTCTGGAACCGTGGTCGAACCCTCCTTGCAGAAAAATTGGCGGGGATGCCACCGGAGGTCGGGGTGGCCCGGGGGACGCTGTTGAGTAACTGTGGGTCGTAGCAGACTGGAGCAGGCTGCCCCGAGTGACTGGAGGAGAAAAATCAGAACTCGGACTCCCGGAGGCCGAATGCACTTCTGCTTCTTGATCCTGGTCGCAGACAGGGGAAGGAATATTTTTGTAGAAGGAACCTTGGTCTGATTCCAGCGTCGTTAGTCGTGAAGCAACTTCCCACCGAGCTCAGGTTCTCTGCAGGGGATGACTGGACCAGTTGGGGGAGAATCGCCCTCCCGGTCGGCCACGAAGTCGAAACCGGACGATTCCACCTCGCCTGCGGAGGGGTGTCGCAGACCTTTCCGTCGATGTAGGCCACGCTCCAGGAAGAAACCGTGTGACCCTGGGGAAGCTTCTGCAAGCCGCAACCTGGTCTGTCACCTGCAGGCTGATAATGAAAATGGGGAGAAAGGGGAAGGAACAAGGGGTATGGATAGGGAGTGGTAATGGAGGGACCTGTGGGGTGGATGGGTATGGGAGTGGCCCTTGGGTGTTAGGAGGTCAAGGAGGGGGTGTTTCAAGGTGTGGGAGAGGGAGGATAAGGGCTGGAAGGGGGTGTTTGCAGTGGGTGGAAGAAGAGTTACGAATTTGGTTGGGGGAAGAGAGGGGAGAACATTTGAAAATGGGTTTAAGAAGGGAATTAATTTCTAGTGTTGGGGATGGGAAGAGGTGTGTGGGGAAGGGAAAAGGGGGCTTGGGGAGATGTGATTCCCTCTTGGGAGATGAGAGGGCTGCTTGGGGAAGGGGAAGATTTGCTTGGGAAGAGGAGAGGTTGCCTTGGGGCTAGGGGAAGTTAATGGGGTTGGTGTGGGGAAGTGGTGAGGCTTAATGAGGTGGTTGGGAGGTGAGAGGGTGTGGGAAAGGGAGGAGAGAGAGTGGATTTCGAAAATCCCTTGGGGGGGGGGGAGAGGGAGAGAGAGAGAGAGTGAGGAAGCTAGAGAGAGAGAGGGGAAGATGCACTTATGCTCAAAATACTTAATAATTCATTAACCTTCTCAAGTGGGAGTTGGGGTCCTATATATAGGGATCCCAACTTTGTACAAAAGCCCCTGAGAAAAGAACAAAAGACAGATAACCAAGGTGCAAGAAGGAGTGCACATGGGCCTAGCTCCTCTAGATGGGCCACGAAGCCAAACAAGCCCAATATGCTGATCCACTAATATGAGCACCTAGGACATGACTCAAAATACATCAAAAGAGACTCAAGAAAAGGGAAAATACATCAAGATGACCATAGTAATAAACTCCCGTGACTCCGAGGACCCATCAAGTCAAGTAATCACAGCATATCCGTCTCCAGAGGGGAGAGAGGTGTCGAGCCAAAGGGAACTCTGGGTGATGTCCCCATCACAATAGCCCTGATGAAATGCGGCACCTGGTGCCTGCTCCATGGGTGATGGGCTGATCAAGCCCGTTCGCTGGCATGCGAAGAAGATGTTTGGAGTCTTCTCCCAAGGGAAGGAGTATAGCTTCTCCGGCTGCTCGCCTTGAGGTGAAGCCTCCTTGTCTTCAGATGAGTCCCTCTCGCCTTTAGATGAATCTGAGGATTCCTTAGAGAGCCAGCCCCTGAGTGGAGCCCGGCCAGTAGGTAGTACACCTGCCTCCCGTACACGGGCTGGAGCTAGCCCCCTGGCAAATGGGCCGAAGGGGAAAGTGGCCAGCTGTTGATCAATGCTCTCCAGGAATTGCAATAGACGCCTCTGTTCTAGTTGCAATTGTCGGATTTCCCACCGGACCTTCCGGATAGTCCTTCGTAGCCTCAGACATTCTGGGAGTGAAGGAGGGGCGGCTCTGGGACCGGTGTTGGATTGTTGATTTGAAGGCCCGGCCTCCGAGGCATTGGAGCTTGAAGCCGTCGCCGCCAAGTAGACCACATTAGCCGACCGGTTTGATCGACTCCAGACATGAGTCTGTGGCGGGTCGACTGCATGACCCATCATATTTGCTAACCCCTTTTGAATGAGCTCTTCAACTATGTTCTTGAAAACATAGCAATCTCCGATGGCATGACCCAACCTTCGGTGGTACACACAATAGGTAGGATCATCTGTTTTGTCCACCTCTGAGGGCCTCTGCGGATCCGGCAGGGTGATGAGCTTTTCCTTCATGTAAAGGTCAAAGAGCATTTTGGTATGCTCTTTCCTGAAAGAATAAGGCGTCTTCATGTTTTCCGCCAACCGAGACGCGCTCGCCTTGGCATCAGGCTTTTTGCCATTGCCTTTGGATTTTCCTTCCCCCTTTTCTCCATTTGTCGGGGAGAAGTCGACAGCATTTACCTCTTTGCCGCTAGCCAGACGGTCTTTGGAGGATTTACCTTTTGCAGAGGTTTGTGCTGGGTGATCAGCGAAGAACATCTCAATCTCCGCCACCACCATGTTGAGCTGGTCGAAGCTTTTGATATTTGAGCCCATAAGCTTTTCACTGACCTCAGCCGAGAGACCCCTGCGGCAGATGGTGATCGCATCTTCGGGCGTCGGAGGATTATCGCAGCTCATGCTGACGTCCCTCCACTGCTTGATGAAGTCCAACGCGGTCTCACCTTTCTTCTGTCGGAGGGAACAGAGCTCCGCCAGGGAGACTTTGCGTTCGGCCTTTTGAAAACGGTCGACGAACTTCTTTTGCATATCAGCTCAATCAGGCATTGAATTGGGCTTTAGCCTGGAATATCACTGGAAGGCGGTGCCAGTCAAAGACGTGGCAAAATACCGCAGCAGATATGCCTCTTCCAGTGCCAATTCACCCGTGGCCGTCATATAATAGGCCAGGTGTTCATGTGGAGAGCCCTGCCCGTTGAACTTCTGAAGCTTCGAGGCCTTCGGGAAATCTGGTGGAAGTTTCTTGAATTGGTGATGGAGGAGATATGGCACGCTGTACAAATCAACGATGGCCACACCCTCCCCATGTTGGGCAAACTTCGCCTCCACGATCCACTCGATCATCTGTCTTTGCGCCATAAGGCTTTCTGTAGTAGGAGTGGCGGATGACCGCGCATTGGCTTCGTGTGGCGGCACCTCAAATTCCACCGCCAATGGCAATTTTGCCGCGATGACGGAGGCGTTGGCCGCGACTGGAATGGGGGAAGGCTGCTGTTCCACTCCAGTTGGCACAGCTTGAGGTGGGATATGAACCTCTTTTTCACGCAATAGCACCTGCAAGAGGTTCTTGAGTTCTTGGTTCTCCCGCCAGAGCTCTTCCAATGCGGGGGTCTGCGCCTCTCTCTCAAGATCTTCCTCGTGCGCGGGGTTACTGTCCCCATCAACATTATGGATGTCTTCTTGGTGTTCTTCTTGTCGCGCCAGCTCGGGTTGAGATGTCCCGACAGCCGGGCCTTGCTGTGTCTGCGCCAGGATCCGGGACACGGGTCTCGGCCTCCTCGAATATTGAAGAGGCTGATTCAGGTCCCCCGAAGTGTCCTCCGGCTGCTTATCGGCGGAGGTGGTGTAGCAGGTGAGCACTTTGACAGAGTCATCGGTCACCTGAACCACCCGCTTCTTCCTGGACGGTTGCCTATTTGGCTTGGGTGGCATCCCTATTCTGTCAAAAACAGATACTCGGGACGTGGAAGCCTGTGTAGAACAATCCTCGTCAGTGTGCGTTGAATTGGCCCACGGAGAGGTCGGCTGCACCTTCTTGCCAGCTCCTCGGCGCTTTTGCCCACGTGGGGGTTGAGGTGCAGACCTCGGGGATGCCGAGGTTTCAACACTTGTCGGGCTCTGTATTCATTGCAGCTCCGACATGCGGAAGGGTGCTTCCGCTCTTGCTCGCTTTATAATTTGGGCCTCCTCTTTAGTGACCCAAATTTTCTTCAATTGGAGGTGATGCTCCTCCACTGGATTGCCCCCTGTCCTTGACCGAGGAGCTCGTGGCTTGGGTCGCTGTATGGGACCCTGGTTTGCCGTCGGTACGACGGGCTTCTTCAGTTTCGCTTCGTCCTCCTGAACTTGCCGGAGGAGCTCGAAACGGTTGAAGGTAGAGATGGTCGGGACGTGTCGATCCCGAGGCAAAATCGGCTCGCCTCCATTGAGTCGAATACGGAGGTCTCCGACAATTATAGTTTTGCCGGAGCGGGATGTAGCTGCCATAGGCGTCGTGCCCTTGCGGCTACGGTGTTGCCCCCGTTGAGCAGGGGTGGCCTTGGTGACGCCCGCCATAGGCGCGGCATCGTTGTGGCGGTGACACTGCCCCGGCTGAACAGCAGCAGTACCCTTGAGGGTTGCCGTAGTAGAATTGGCGCCGTTGCGGTGACGGCGCTGCCCCCGTTGAGCAGGAGCGACGCCAGCAGTGACTTGATTGACCGAGAAGACTCGGCCATTTGCTAGGGCAGAAGGCCTGACACCTTCGGCCATCATCATGGCAGCCGAGCGAACTCGGCCAGTTGCTGGGACAAAGGGCCTGCCACCCCTTGTCTGCGAAGTGATAGCCGGGCGAACCCGACTCATGGTTGAAGCTGAGGGCCTGACACCCCCAACAGTTGTCTTCTTGACCGGCCGGGTCGGGCCGATTGATGCAATCGAGGGCCTGACACTCCCGACGGTTGGCTTGTTGGCCGAGCGGACCCGGCCAGTTTCTGAAGTAGAGGGCCTGACGCCCTTAGCGGCTGTTGCCGCAGGCGTGGCTGAGCTGGCCTCAACCACAGGCACCACGCCCACCGGCGGGAAGTCGCCGAACACAAGTGGGGTCGCCAGGTATCCGAACCTGGCGTGATTGGCGATGACCTGGGGGGCGTAGGTGACGGCTGCCATCGTCGTCGTAGTTGTTAGTGGTGGTGGTACGTAGCACGAATGGAAAAGTGTGCAGATGCACAAAGACCCCTCACGTAAGTGAAGGAGATGTACCCTCCTCTTCCCGTCCTGTAAGAGGAAGAGGGGGAGATCAGAACCTTGAAAAAGGTTTGGAGACTTTTTTGACAGAAAGAAGAAAAGCAGGAAAGGTTCCACCGGGCGTGCCAGTCGGTGGAACACGGAATTTTTTATCATAGATAAAAATAGAATATAAATATTTTTTTTGAAAAGAAACATTCCCCCTATGTGTAGAGGTTTATTCCGTGGGTGCGCATAATATCAGACGATTTGGGTTCGAGTGTTGGACCTCTCTTCACTGACCGAAGTCAGTGTTGATTTACATCGGCCTAATGTCCGAACACCTTTGTTTAACTGGCAGAGAAATCTCGAAGCCTTCTATAGGGGTTCTGAGGTTGAGGGCAAACTCATTGGAGGGCTCACAGTGTCCACTCACTTACCACCGACCAACAGAATGACTGAATTAGGGTTTCGACTGAGGCCCCTTATATTTAGGCAAAACTCTGGAATTTAGGAGTATGAATGCAAATGTGTGAAAGCCGTAGGCATTTTTGAAGTCGCGGGAGGTTTCCTGGACCCTGGGAGTATTTTGGTAATTTTACACTTCTAGGGGTATTTTGGTAATTTTACCAGACCAGGGGCATTCCCGAAATTTTTGGGTTGGAGAGAAAGTAAAATAAGATTTTTGACTCCCGAGGGCACTGAGGCAGTTTTTTGGAGGGTTTTGAGGGCTCTTAGGCCATTTCTGGGTCATAAGGGTATTTCAGTAATTTTACCAAACCCTAGGTGGATCCAAGCTGAGGTGGCACCCAAGTGTCGAACTGAGCTGACAATGTCCTCGGACCAAAGGAATGACAAGGGGTTTCATAGAAGACTCACACGTGTCAACTTAGCCGAAGGAGGGGTATAAATGTAATTCCCACAAGTCGAAGGGGTTTTCTTATAATTTTCCCCGATTGACATACAAAGGAAATTTATAGAGCACAATGGATATATTTATATCCCAAATGAGTACAAGGGTTGTCGACGAGTTGTCGACTGTACAAGGGTCCGCGCTAACGCGGGAGGTAGGGACATAATCCCAATTACAAAAGATTACAGGGTAGAACTGCAAACAACATGACTTTTGGTTTCTCGCAAACCGGGAGGGACATTTTCGTAATTCCTCTATTATATGGGCGGAACTATTTAATTAGTCGTCCCGGGGTGTAAAAACTTACAAACATGGCCCACTGAGGGGCATAATTACAAACATACCCCGTAGGGGCATAAATACAAGACCCGGGGACTTACCCCTCACAGGCCAAGACAAACAGAACAAACTCCTCCGGATGCTTGGTGGCTTCTTTACGCTCGTCTCTCTGTGTCAGTTCCTCTGTGTGTCTCTACTTGGACCCTTGGGGGTCTATTTATAGAAGGCGGGAGGACCCAGGTTGACAAAACCGTGGAGAAATGCTCCAGTTCTGACAAGGTGGGGTGGCAAAAAGTTTTTTTTGACCCCTCTGTCTCCTTTTTCCCTTTTTTTTCGTTTTGGAACACGGGGAGACCCGGAGGAGTCAAATGACCTCTCTGGCTACCAGAGGAGTCAAATGGCCCCCAGAGGTGTTAAATGACTCATCTGGCTACCAGAGGAGTCAAATGGCCCCGGAGGCGTTAAATGACTCCTCTAGGATGACAAAAATATTTTTTTGACTCCTCTCCTCTTTTTCCTTATCTTTTCTTCTTTTTTTTTTGTAAATGGGACCGGGGAGAAGGGGGGCGGACCCGCAGGACCCAGTGGGGTCAACCGTTGACCCCGCTGGGGTCCGCGTGGGGTCTCGGGACCCCTCTTGTCCACGCGGGGTCGTGCGACCCTGCCGGGGTCCATGCGGGGTCGCGTGACCCCCTGGGTCCCAGCGTGGTCGCGCGACCCGACTTCGACCCCGCTGGGAGGCTTGCCGGGTCGGCCGGCTCCACCGGCCCCGCGGGGTGGCTGCGGACCCCTCCTCTGGATTGGTCGCTCCCCAGAGGGGTCGTTTGGCCCCCGTGCATGCTTTTTGGCTCCTCTTCGCGTCGTTTTCCTTCGTTTCTGTCGCCCTGGGTTGAGGAGAAATATATATTGCTCCTCGGGGCCCTCCTTTCGCTGCGTGGCAGCAATACATTGGCGGAGACTCGCGTGGGAGCGGAGGAGCGTCTTGTTTGTTGTTCGGTTGTGCGTCGTCGCGTGGGGAGGAATCTTTGCGCCCGTCCGTGCATTGTGATACACTTGCTCGGCTACTTCGACAGGTTTGCATGCATGTTTTTCCTCCCAATTTCCATTGCTGCGATGCCGTTTGTGGTTGTGAATTGTCGGGCCAATGGACCCTAACTCACGGAGATACTCTGTAATTCGACGGTGTTAACGCTACGTCATATTTCCGTCGGTTGTTTCATAATAAAATTCTTAAAATATTTTGAGAAAATTTCGGGTGCAACAACAGGGCAACCGTTAATTTCCCCTATGCCAATGCCAAAAACTGGGTCAATTGATCGAGAAACTCCACTGGTCTCGGTACACTCGGAGCCATAACTGCAGGAGGGGGCGGTGCTCCACCCTGCTCTTCTTGGGTCCCTAAGGCCAGCTCTGCCTGGGACTGCACCTCCCCCCTCTGCGCCATCGCAGGTCCTTAAACACGCAAATAAAATGACACGGTAAGAAAACAGAGCATCCTAAGCCAATTGTTGACTGTACTGTACTCTCTGGACTTTTAAACACTACATTTATTCTAAATTTCTATACACTTCCCTGACTTTGCTCTGATACCACCTATCATGGCTCGCGATCCGGGTATCGGAAAGTAACCAGCGCAACCCGAATCCCGGCTCGCTACCCATGAGCCATGAAACTCGGAAGGGTTCAAATTGGTGTCACGAGAGTGTACAGGAATCTAAAATAAATGCAGTAATAAAAATGCAAAAATTAAAGTTTATATTTATGAACATATTTATATAATTTTACACAAATTCTAGTCCAGATATACAAGTCCCAAAGGTACAGCTCAACAAAAGAAAAGTATAAAGCCTTGGGACATGCCCCGGCTGGCGGAAGTTGGCGATACTAGGAGTCTCGGGTATTGCTCAAGGCCTCCGGATGACGAGGAGGCACACCAGATTTGAAAGGGAAGGAGGTGAGTCTCATCTCATTGGCTCAATATGGGTCTCGCGGATCCCCACCACAACACAACGATAGACAACAATAATAATAACAACAATAACAACTTTAACGATAGTTATAATAATGATTGCAATAATGACAGCAAGAGCAGCGCTACAGTAAATCAATAACACTAACAACAAGAATAATAATAAAGAGGGAAACAACTAGAGCATCAATACTGTGTGCTAAGCTACCCCTTTATATAACTGGGAAAACCTCGACCTCCTTGGTCGGTAAACCACTAAATTCACTCCCGAAGGGATTCATGGCCTCAATGCTAATAGGTTTCTATATCGTGTAGAAATAAACCCATTGTCCGAATTGTACTGAGACCTGGTCTCACACACAAGCTGCCCATTCCCGATCATGGGGACACATATTCTGAGTCTAGATCTCACGCGTACACTGCTCACTCCCGGTCTCGGGAAACACACATGCAGAGTCGCACTGTGTCCAAGGCTTGTGCATCCGTCACTCACTCCCGGTCTCGGGAGACACACATACACACACCGCTCCCTGGGATTGGCCAGGATCCTTGCCTCTGTGCCCGTCAGCACGGCCGTGTCCTCCAACTTGACACAGGGTACGCGTCCCTACGTCCACCAACGACGTACACTTGTCCTAACCAAGGTACACGCTCAGGCGATCTCGCCTTTGTATGGAGTGCAGTACACACAAGGCGGTCTCGCCCGGTCCAACCATGCAAGGCCCTCAAGATAGTGCAACAGTAAAATGCTATCTTCCGCAGTCTCGCAGGAGTCTTTAGAATATGCGTACGCACTCACCTGATCCACTGTGGAGCCCACACACGCATCCAAACCATAGAACAACTTGGCCCCAGGCCAGATCACGAGGAAGGACAAAACCAGCTAGTACCGGCCTACTGGCTCACGTAGGAAGGACTCTTTACTGTTTCCCAAGCCCCACGAAGAAAGCCCTCCTCGAGCACCCATCACCATCCCGGACACACAAGTATACGAGGTATACTTATTAGACTATATGGTGTCACGGACACCTAAACTCAAATCCGAATCTACTGGGGAGTCCGGGACATTCACGGGGCAAAAGAATGTTCAACGGAACCTAACGGGGTAGCCCGTACAAAGCGTGAGCAGAAAAGAGGGAAAATGGGTTGACTGGCCGCAGGATTGGTCGACCAGTCTCTGGGTCGGTCGACTGACTCAGGCCTTCGGTCGACTGACCTGTTGGTCGGTCCGCCTAGCAAACGCAACCGGTCGACCGTTTCTCACAACGGTCGACCGGCCCTTCACCTTCGGTCGACCGACCCTTGACCATCGGTCGACTGAACTCCTCTTGAGTGCCCTGCTTCTCCCTGCTCTGAACCAATGGCCCATTGGTCGACCGGCCTCACCCGTCGGTCAATCAAAAAATGGTTGGGGAGCCACCGCGAAACCCCGAATATAGCCCTCTTCACCTCGAACATGGGGGAAAACATCTGAGAACTTGTCCCCGCCGGCCACAGGGTCGAAACACATCAATGGGCTGCATTCCACACCCAAACGATTGAAAATCGTCTCACACCCCGAAATATATTATTTTCCCTAAAATATAAACAAAGTCCGCTCTCGGCCTTACTGTGGCACCGATCGCGGGGAAACACACTACAAACAAGGGGAGATCGCTCCCCGACACCCAACACATCATTATCACTAAGTTAAGCCAAAGAAATCGTCCAAATCGGCGGAAAACGCCGCTCATGCCATAACATGCATATTTTCTTGATAAAAGAAAACCCACTCTAAACTTGCCCGAATCGCCATAGAACCACGGGAAAATGATGCGCAAGGGGCCAAGATTTATCCCCCTACCTTCATCGAAGAACCCATTCAAAGTCGGTGTTGATCCACGTTGAAAATGCCAAAGTTCTGGCAAGTACATGCACAGTTCGTCTCGTCGCCACCTCACGTTCCTGGCCTCCGTGCACGCCACAGGTCGCCCCACATCGCTCATCGTCTCCTCGGTGTCCTCTGGCGGCCATCCGAAGAATGGGGGAGATGGAGAGGAACGAGAGAGGAAGGGGGAGACACGAGAGAGAAAAGGGAGAGGGGGAGAGAACGTTCGAGAGAGGGGGAAGAGGGAATACGTGAGAGAGAGAGAGAGAGGAGGGGGGTTTTCAATAGATATAATATTTTTATTTTCTTTTATTTTTTCCTTTATTTCCCCTCTTATGCAATAGAAATTCAACCGAAATGGGAAAAATTCCCAAACTTCAACTCGGTGTTCCTTAGAAAATGCATAATTTACTTGTTACATCACGAGGTCCGAAAATATTTTATTTTCTCTTATTTGAGGGACCCGAAGATCCAATATTCAATAAATTTCATTTTAATTAGAAAATAGGATCCAAGACTTGCAGAATCTCTCCGAAACCCACAGAGACAAGATCCGAAAACCCGGGTCATTACAGAGGTCACGGAGGAGGAAGGAGAAGGAGAGAACGAGGGGAAGGGGGATATAAATAGGGTTTTAAGTTTTTAATATTTGTTTATTATTTTCTTTTATTAAAACCTTTAAAACATTAAATATTCTGATTTTATAGTTCTGAAAATTAGCTCTTAAGCCCAAAAAAATCCAGAAAAAGCATGGCCTGCTCAGGGTGCCATTCCATGTTCGAAATAACTCTTAAAATCAATACTTAAGGATCCGAAGATCTCTATTTTTAAGATCCAAAAATTCAGAACACGCTCCGAAACCCGCAAAAATACGATCCGAAAATTGGGGGCGTTACACATCAGTCCTGGGATCAGACCAGATGGACTGATCCTGCACGGGGATCGACCGATTTGATCCAATCCTGCCGCCCCCCTATGAGAATCGTGACCAAGGTGTTGGGGTCTGGTCGGTTGGGCCTAAACCGATCAGATCGGCTGATCCTGTCCGATAAGATCTGATTCTTCCTTCCTTGCTTCCATCTTTCTAGCATTCCCATTACTGGAAATTGTAAGATAACAAGCCACCTGGGAGATATAATATATCCTTTTCATTTCTCTCATTGCCCCTATTGGCTGTGTCTTAGGATCTGACTGGGCAACAATTTTCTTTGGTTGGAAATCCTACTCTACTAACCTTGTTTAAAGTTCTTACAAATCCTTTTTAAACCTAAACCTTGGGAGGTTTGAACTTGGGTCACGTGGGTGTACATGGGGGCCTTTACCAATTGAGCCACTCCAACAATTTCTAACTACCCACCATTAGAGATGCCTTGGCACCCTGTTACCTTGGATGTTGCCGGCAGCACGTCCTCAACGAGTCCCATAGGCTTCCATTAAGTTTTGTATTTGTGCACATCGTGGCAAAGGGAACAGAGTTTGTGCCGTTAACTAGTTTGTATGGTTTAAGGGCATGAGGAGATCAAGGTGACCAAGTGCTTGCTGCAACCTCAAACACCTTGGTTGGTGCCTGGGTGTTTATGATGTTATTTTTTCTGAACAATGTGTCATTAAACATGACACCATAGTTGTCAAGGCGATAAGCGACCCAAGGCATTCATAGGGAGCCCAAGTACTTGTGATAAGGCATCTGTCAAGGTGACCTCTTTAAAAATCCAAAAGATGTATAACCCCATTATACATATTAAGAATAAAATACATGAAAAATTATAGATTTCAATATTGAAAATTGAACAACAATGAATTAAATATATAAATGACAAAAAAACTGAACATAAAATTGAATTGTACTGAGATAATAAACTAGAATATATAAGAAAAAAAATCAATAATGGCCAACAAAGCTAACAACAAATAATAAAAGACAATGGAAATTTACTAAAAAGCAAACAATGAATATATGTTTAAAATTAGGTAGGTGCCTTGTTGCCTAGGTGGGTGCCTTGCTCGTCTTTCTGGGGAACAGAAAGGTGGGTTGGCGTCTTGTCCCCTCAAAGGCCCCTGGTTGCTTAGGTGCTCGCCTTGACAACAATGCACGACACACAATGAAAAGCATCATTAGAGGCTAACAGATCTTCATAATTTTGGTCGACCATTAAGAAAGCCTGGAATACATGTATATATGAAGAAAAGGGAAATTTACTGAGTGCAGAGGGTACGAAATATTGATGTTTTAATTTTCATTTGTCACATTTTCTCCTTACCAGTTGTTTCTCTATTATTGCTTGCAGGGAACTCCGGTTAGTGAACGTGCTGTCCCTGTTGCCATATTTGAGACTGATTCTGGTATCATTTATGGCTTCTAAACGTTTCTGCTTGTGACAATATTTCTAATTGTTTCAACCATCATGATTGTGGCTCTTTTGTCCCCAGAAATTATGAAGTTCTATTTGCGGAAGTGGTGCAAATTCTCATCTGATGTGGGCATTCGGTCGATTGTTGATTGGTCCTATTACAAGCAGAGGCTTAGTTCAGCCATTCAGAAGATTATTACCATTCCTGCTGCAATGCAGAAGGTAAAGACATTTTATGATATTTTGTGAAGGATATGATCAGTCATCAATTTTCTTTTTCCTGAGATGGAGGTCCAACGTTCCAGGTCTCCAATCCAGTCCCTAGGGTGGTCCATCCTGATTGGCTCCACAAAAAGGTCCGTGACAAAGATAGTAGGTTTCGCCAGAAGAAACTGCTCGACATGTTCGGGTCTTCAGGCAAGGATGGAACAATGCAAAACCATGCACCTGTGACTAATTCAAATCAGGATCTGCATGAAATGAACATTGGGGATATGGAAGACATCATAAACAAAGAGCAGCCCACCATAGTTGGTCCTCGACCTGTAGTTCGCAGTTATGAATCAACCAAGGAAAACTTTTCAGGGAAAGCATCTACTCATGTTTCCATGCCTTTTAACCAGAAACAGCAAAAGGAAGTTACTTGCCAACCACTGCAACCTCTTATACCACTCTCTCAAAATGGTATCTTGACCGATGATATAGACCAAAATGTTGATTATCAAGGATGGCTTGATTCAAAGAAAAGAAAATGGAAAGACACTCGCGAACGAAAGAAGAGACGGAGGTAAATTGATGCTACAACCTTTTTGTGCAATTATTAATGTATTTCTACTAAATATAAACACAATGAATTAACAGTGCCATCCTCCTTTGCCACCTACTTTTACATCCATCCAATTTGAAATTGGACAGCTACAAGTTTTGAACTTAAGTTTCGTGCTCCAGTTCTTGGGAGAAGTTGAATGCTTCCTATGTTCTGGCCATTTGATTTCAAGATTGGACCGCTGAGACGAGAGTTACGAAGGGACATAAAAAAGGTGGCACCATAGCATTCCTCTCGCATAATGCATAATGCGTGAACTAGGAGTTGAAATTGTTAAAATAGGCTTTATCTCAGAAACTGGTGGCCATGCGTTATGTTTAATACGGAGGTCCAGTTTCATTAGCATAGATATGGATATGCTGCTCTATGTAGTCCTCATTCCTGCAAGCATAGGCCCAGCTGTAAATGGACTGTCTCTTCTCCATCAGTTTTTTCCTTTTTCATTATCTGGGGAGAAGGCTCAAGAAAGAGCATTGCATGCTAGTGACAATATACTCGAACATCCTTTGGAAAAGCTCTAAAAAAAATAATCAAAAGATGTCAGACACCAAATGCCCAGGAACTTTTGAAAAGCTCTGAATTTCAAGGACAACTTTCAGGAGATATGAAACACCAAATACACATACACACAAAAAGAACCAAGTGCCAGTTTATGCGTGATTTCCTACTTACTGGTGATGAGTCACTTAGATATGATTGTACATTGTGGTGTTTGCTAGAAACACATGTTAGGGATCTCTGACATTTCTGTTTATCACCATAAAGTAGTGAACACCATGATACCTAGCATTAATTCATAGGATAAGGTGTCAAATCTTGGATTGTTGATATGAAAATTGTGGGAGACATTTGTTACTACAGTCCAGAAGCCAAGGTGGCATCTGACCTTGGATTGCTGATATGAAAAGCAACATAAAGGCAAAAGAACTCAAGTTTTTGATGTCATCTACTGGATGTTGAATATTGCATGCATATAAACATTATCAAAGCAGATCCTGGAATCTGCTTTGAAAGCTCTAGTTATCTAAATTTACCAGCTTTCACTTTTTGATTTGTTTTTTTCTTTCAAGTTTATACTGTTTATACTGTTTATAATTGGATTTACTTCTCAAGTATGCAATAGATTTCGGAGTGATGACCACATTTCCTGTTCAGCATTTATTGGAAATTCAGAATACATCATGAGGGAAGCCTTTGATAAGGTTGCTTCACTGAGTCCTAGAGGTCATGAGTACAAATCTGAAAACAGCCTTTCTGCAAAATGCGAGGTGTTAATGTTTCATAGAGTTATACTGTACCTAGACCTCTGTCAGTGAGCTCCTTGTAGTAGATTAATTGCACATTGTGTGGAGATAAAAGTAAAATTTGTTTAAAATAGTGGAGTCCTCTCCACTCAATGCCTTAAGGTTTTGAGTTGGATGACCCACAATAAACTTCAACATGGTATTAGAGCCTATGGTTATCATTTGGGCTGTGCACCCTGTGTTTGTCATGGTCCACATTGCAGAGCCTAAATTGGCCTGCATGTGATGGGTCATCCTAGAATAATCCCACATTTTGTGAAAATAGAAGTAAAAGGTGTTTAAGTAGTGGAGCCCTATCCTCTTAATGCCTTGAGATTTTGAGTTGAATGGCCCAATCTAATAAAATTCTAACACCTGGCACTTGGTTGTCCTTTGATCTCTTCATTTTCCTTTTTTTTGTTGTATGTGCATTAAGAGCACAGAGTAAGGCACCTGGCAATGGGTAGTGTGGGCTGTAGAATTTAGTGTCTAAGCTGTGCCAACGTGTTAGTTTCAGGAAAAAAAGAATGATAAGAGAAGTAAAGAAATAAAGAGTGCACATTCAATTAATGTCTAAGAGACTTGTAGATATTATTTTTGATCTGTGAATTTGTTGATAGTCCTTCGTGCTCTAATCCAATAAACTGGTAATTCAATTGCTTTAGGTGAATTTATTCTCTACATGTCTTACAATCACCATTTTAGCAGCCTTGGCAGTGGCCATCTGGAACCTGATGTATCTTGTTCATGTGGCCTTTCTACATTAAACAACCTTGCATTATATCCTGACTTTTATCTAGGCCCCTAACAGCATATTCATAGTTTTAAATGTTATTCCTCATTTCTAATATTGTCTAAGATCTCAGATTAGGTGCTAATGAGACATCGAACCAATCTGTGAGAATGGCTGAAATGTCTGGATCTGTGGCAACTTCTAGACAAAATATTGGCACGAATGGGGTTAGTTCATTCTTTAGAAGACATGAGTTGTCACTTCTGCGCACTCACTGGCAGGTATGCTAGTTTTCTGCCATTCCTTTTCAAGGAGAACTTGAACCCTTGGTAAACCATTCAATACTGTAATTTTATTTCTGAGGCAGATTATACAGCTTCTTCCAAGTACAAAAGCTGGCCACTTCTTTGCCTGGGTTATTGCTGAAGGAATCATGCTGAAGGTTCCAATAAAAATTCCGAGAATATTCTATCTCAATTCTAAAGCCTCTATTACTGAAGAATTTCCAGGAAGGCACGTCAACAAAATTCTTCCTCATGGCAAGACTAGTTTTAATCTTATTGAGGTACCTTGTTGATTTGGTCTCATGTGGTTTTCATCGACATCTCTGGAATTATTGTTGCAGCAAGAGTGCACCATTAAAGTTATTTGGTGTGCATTCACTGGCTTTAGGTGATAATTGAGGAAGAGCAATTCAGGGCAGAAAGCAGGAAATTGACTGCTCACCTGGCAGATACAGAAGTCGAGGTAAGATTTTTCCATACATCCATCACCCTGAACTAAGGAAAGCAAATTCCACCTTTTCTCAGTCTCTTGAATTAGTTAAAGTGATTTTAATGTCAGTAGTTTTGACAATAAATTTGATCCTGATCATCTCATTGAAGGGGCACTTTTGAAATTTATTTTAACTAACAGGGTTATTTGAATTCATATGATCAAGGTTATTTTAATGGAGTGTGGAAGAGGACAGTAGGGGTATTTTTGACACTGATTTCATCCAACAGTGTTGTTTAAATTAACACATCCAAAATTATTGTAATGGAACATGGACGAAGAGTGTTGGTGGGGGCATTTTTGATAGTAAGTTTGCCAATTCCACAATTTTTATGTGTAAGGGGGTTTATATTTGCTAATAACCATATAGATAAATATGGTCAATTATTTATCATCCTTCGTCCTGAAAAACTACCCTGACTCAGCCAATTATTTGAAACAAGCTGCTTGAATTCATTTTGATGATTTCTTGTGATCTATGGCAAATCCTAGAAAACTTTGCGATAGAGATATATGATTAATTTTTTTTCAGGGCATATACGAGACAAAGGTGGCACTAGACTTTAATGCTGTCCTCCAGCTTGGTTGTGTTTGCAGAGTTGATAAAGGTGCTAAACACCGAAATGTCCAAGATGGCTGGAATCTGAGTGAATTGCTTATGAGGACAACAGCAGAATGCTCTTACCTGGAGCAAACGGTCCCATTCTTTTACTTATATAACAGGTGCACTTGCTCGTTTCTCATTTTCTGGGCTTTACCTACACCAAATATTTGGTCCATGCACTATAAGATGGTCTAATGTAGACATTCTCAACAATGTCCCAAGCATTTTGTTGCAGATTACATTTCAAAATTTGCAATTTTCTTCCTACCCTTCATCATCATTATCTATCTGCATCTTAATAGCACAATCACAGTCTGGTTGCTTTTTTCATCTCCCTTATCACTCAATTTAGTGCTCTCTAACATATAATGCATGTAATAGGTAAATTAGGTGCAGAATGAGCTTTAAATACCTTTTGGGTTGGCTTCAAGGTGTCAATGTCATGCTTTTGCCCTAACAAGATCCATTCAAAACTAACATCGGATGTATTCCATAGGCCGAGGGTGGCAATTGATCTTCTCCCATGCCTTTCCCTTGAGGAGAGGGATGCGATCTCTCAGCCCTTTTCAGAAGAGGAGGTCCACCAGATTATTTTTTTCTCTTGCAGATGATAGAGCCCCAGGCCCAGATGGCTTCCCGCTGGCTTTCTTTCAGACGTGTTGGGTGGTTATAAAAGATAATCTGCTGTCTGCATTGAGAGAGTTTTAGACGGGGAGGGCACATTTGGGGGGCATTAACAAGGCCCTCTTGGTGCTTTTCCCTAAGAAGACTTGTGCTCAAGAATTTTGGGATTTTAGGCCCATCAATTTTCTGAATGGTGCTTACTAAATCATCACCAAGGTGCTTGCTGGGAGGTTAGTCACTGTTATGGACACATTGGTCAGTCATTTCCAAGGAGCCTTCATTAGGGGGAGACATATTTTAGATAACTTCTTGGTGACACATGAGTGTATCTATGCTATGAAGAACCAGAGGAGGAAAGGGGTGGTCCTAAAACTAGATTTTGAGAAGGCCTATGACAAGGTAAATTGGCAATGTCTCTATGATGTGTTGGACAAAATGAGATTTGAGGACTAATGGATCAGCTGGGTTAGGACATGTATCTCTTCGGCTACTTTTGCGGTTTTGATACATGGGAAGCCATCCTCTTGGTTCCACAGTGGTCGGGGACTCCGGCAGGGAGACCCCATGTCTCCCCTTCTTTTTGTGCTTGTGACTAGTGTTTTGAGCAGGGTGTGGTAGAGAGTTGAGACTGCTGGGCTGATCAGAGGGTTTCAAATGGTCTCAGATGGTCCTACTCTTACTCATTTGCAGTATGCAGACAATACCATCCTGTTCCTTGTTGAGGGTGAGCAACACCCTCTCATGGCTAGGTTCTTGTTGGAATTGTTAGAGGTGGTCATTGGCTTGAAAGGAAACTTCAACAAGAGTCTTTTTGTAGGGGTGAATATGGAGGATAGGTCTCTCATGAGGGCGCAGGGTTGTCAGTTTCGGCCGAAACCGATACGTTTCGGCCAAAACGTATCGGTTTCGGTCATAATCGATACGAAAACGGGGCTTTTCACTGTAGCAACCCGACACTTACTAGGTTTATCGGTTTCGGGCAAAATCGATATTGGTTTCGCCCGAAACCAGACGGTTTCGGCCGAAACTCACGAAGGGGAGTTCACTTGGTGTTCTTTTCGGGGAGTTTCGGCCGAAACCCCCTCCCCTCCTTGCTGTGCAGCTGCTGCGACTGTGTTGCTGGTGCTACTACGCAGAGCTGCTATTGCTGCTGTGCAGGCCGGCTGTTGCTGCTGCTACCGGCAGCTGGAGCCTGGAGGAGGCAGTCGTAGGGGGCTGCTGTTGCTGTGCTGGGCCTGCTGGCCAGGGCCGCGGGGGCCTGCTGTTGTGGAGTGTGGATCGATGGTGGCTTGGGCCTCGGGCTGGCAGGCTGCATTCTGACTGCGCCACTGCATCTCCGCTTGAAGCGTGAGTAGTTTTGTCGAGGTAAATTTGGGTTTTTTTTTGTTTTGTGTTTTTTTGGTTGGGTTGTTGAAAGTTTTTTTTTTAAGTTAAATGTTGTGTTGTAGGTTAATTTTAATCCAAGATTAACTTTGTAACACTTCAAATTAAACCCTAATTACACCCTTAAATTTGGGGCTTTTCTTTAATTAGGTTTAGTAAGGGTCAATTAGGGCTCAATTATGCTTCACTGACTAATTTGAAGCGGGTGCATGTTGGTAATTAATTCTTATGAAGGGTGATTATGTTAAAATTGTTACTTAAGCCCTAATTACACCCCTACATTTGGGGCTTTCCTCTAATTAGCATTAGTAAGGGTCAATTGAAGCTCAATTAAGCTTCATTCAATAATTTTAAGCGGGAGCATGCTGGTAATTAATCTTGATGAAGGGTGATTAGGCTACAATTGTTAATTTAACCCTAATTATACCCTTAAATTTGGGGCTTTCCTCTAATTAGCATTAGTAAGGGTCAATTGAAGCTCAATTAAGCTTCATTCAATAATTTTAAGCGGGAGCATGCTGGCAATTAATTTTTATGAAGGGTGATTAGGCTAAAATTGTTAATTTAGCCCTAATTACATCCTTAAATTTGGGGCTTTCCTCTGATTAGCATTAGTAAGGGTCAATTGAAGCTCAATTAAGCTTCATTCAATAATTTGGAGTTCTATCATGTTGAATTGCCTTTTTTTCATTGTACTTACGAGAGAATGTCTTTGACTGTCTTAATGCAACATCATGTCTAGACGTCAACAAACACAGGAGCAGCAAGGGCAGGAGGATCCGGGGTGGGCCCACCTCTCCTTAGTTGATGCTAAGAGAAGAAATGTGAAATGCAATTATTGTGGTAGGGAGATACATGGTGGAATTACTAGAGGAAAGCAACATTTGGCAGGGGTAAGAGGAGAGGTGAGACAATGTGACCACTGTCCCCGAGAGGTATGAGAAGAGATGTGCCAGTGTCTTCTGGGCAAAAAGGAGAGGATGCAACAAAGGGCTGAGGATGATGTTGAAATTGCTGAGGAGATTTCTGGCAGAAGGGTTAGGAGGGATGATGAGGAAGGCACTAAGGATTCAGATCCAGAGCAGACTGAAGCAAGGGAGCGTGAACAAGCCGCTCGAAGGAAAGGGAAGGCACCCATGGGTTTAGGGACCTACGAAAGTACAGTTGCACGACGTCTTGACATTGGTGGTGCCCCACAGACGCAGAGAATAGGCCCCATGGACAGTTATCTCCACAGAAGGCTCCATGCTACACAACCTAAAATCAAGTCTGCATTGAGAGGGGTAAAAAAATCAGCAGAAGTTGTAGGGCATGCATTTAAAAGTATCTGCAAATGATTTTTTCATGCAGGTGTCTCTGCACATGCAGCTGAAAGCTAATATTTCCAACCTATGCTAGATGCCATAGCAGATGCTGGTCATGGCTTGAAGGCCCCATCACGTCGAGACATATACAGACGTGGCCTTGAGGGAGAGGTTGAGGAGCTCCATGACTGGGTTGAAAGCTTTAAGCATATATGGATGGAGAGAGGATGCACTATTATGTGTGATGGCTGGACTGGTACCACGAAGAAATCCATGATTAATTTTTTGGTCTATTACATCGAAGGTACAGTATTTGTAAAATCTATAGATGCATCAAACTATGAAAAAATGCCAATTATTTGTTACATTTGATGGATAATATGGTAGACCAAATTGGAGAGGACAATGTTGTCCAAGTAGTGACTGATAATGAAGCTAGTTATAAGGCTGCAGGGAAGAAATTGATGCAGAAGCGCAATCACTTAGATTGGCTCCCATGTGCTGCACATTGTCTAGATTTGATTCTGGAAGACATTGGGAATGACAATCATGTGAAGAAGACAGTTGAAAGGGCACAAAGGATTACCAGTATATTTATGGCCATCCTAGGATATTGAACATATTCAGGGAGCATGCAAGTGGGGGGCGAGATATCATTCGTGCAGGGCCAACCAGATATGCTTCAAATTTTATTTCTTTGGAGTCTTTGCACAGGTATAAGATTGAACTCAATTCTTACTTATTTATTCTTATAGTTATGATTCGTATTTGATTCAAATTTCATTTCTTTGCACAAGTATAAAACTGAGCTGAAAGCTTTCATGTACCATAATGCTCTGCGGGAATACATCGACAAGTCTAATGTTGATGCTCAGATGGAATATTTGGATGTCTCTCACATCGTGGACGACAACAAATTCTGGGGTAGAGTCTCATGATACATGAAAGTAGTCACCCCCCTCGTGAAGGTCCTAAGAATGGTGGATGACGATGAGAAGAATGATATGTGATATCTGTACGAGGTCATGGACCGTGCCAAAATGGAGTTGCAGGAATCCCTTCCCAAAGAATATGCAAAGTGGTGGAAAATTATCGCCGTATGATGAAGATCGACTCTTGGATAGACATATGATCACGATTCAGCCGTTGGATCAGCATATGATCACGATCAGGCCGTTGGTTCTGCATATGATCACGATCAGGCTGTTGGATCGGCATATACGATCACGATGAGCTGTTGGATCAGCTCATGATCAAGATCGGTTGTTGGATCGCCTTATGATGATCGGCCGTTGGATTGACATATGATCACGATCAAGCCGTTGGATCAGCATATGATCACGATTAGGCCATTGGATCGGCATATGATCACGATCAGTTGTTGGATTGGCTCATGATCAAGATCTGCCATTGGATCGGCTTATGATCAATATCTGTCGTTGGATCGGCATATGATCATGATCGAGCCATTGGATCAGCATATGATCACAATCAGGCCGTTGGATCGACATATGATCATGATCAACCGTTAGATCAGCTCATGATCAAGATCGACTGTTGGATCGGCTTATGAACAAGATCTACTGTTTGATCAACATATGATCACGATCGAGCCATTGGATTAGCATATGATCACAATCGAGCCGTTAGATCAACAAATGTTCACGATAAGCTGTTAGATCGGCTCCTATGTAGTTAAAAGCGTGCCTAAGCACTGAGGCGAGGCGAGGCGGTGACTGCTCACCTCGCCTCGCCCTACCTTGCCTCACTCTGACCACAGTTGGTCTCACTCTCTCTCTGTCTCACATTGTACCCATACCTTAGTTTTTGATGGTGGTCTGTCTCACTCTTTCTCTGCCTATAGGATTTATTATTTTTTTAATTTCTTCTCTTTCAGAATGTGAGAGATTACCTTTTGACTCACCAGAATTTGTTTTACGTAGTTTGCTAAATTTACTAGTTTCTTCATTATTGGTATCTTCATAGTTGTAATTTGGTTTGTTTTACTCTATGAGAATTTACTGAGTCATAATAATTTGAATCATAGGATTTAATGAATTTAAGAAATTTATTGACTTTATATAGGCAATTTTGTAATATTTAGACATATAGTTTATTTTTGAATTATATATATATTTAATAAAATCTTGCCTCAAATGCCTCAAACGTCTAGGCCAGATGGCCTAGGCGTTTGAGGCATGAGGCGACCCGTTGGTTGTCTCAGTCGCCTCACGCCTCAGACTACATAGATCGGTGTTGCGCGGGTTTTTTTTTTTTATATGCCGAATAACCGGGGTGAAAGAAGGGATACAGCGGGGAAGGAAGACACAAGAGTTTGATATATCTCGGGTATCCTCCTTACGGTTGCATGCCTCTCACGGCGGTATCGGGCACTCTCCTTTTACGGAAAGTCGAAAAGGGTCGAATGGCACGGAAATGTTAGGGTACGGATTAACCGGGCAGGGTGCGGGCGTGCCAGTTGATTTCTCGACAATCACCCATGGAACCAAGGGTTGACCGGGGAAGCGCCACCAGGGCTCGGCACGTGGGCTCGGGCGATCGGGCGACATGTGGAGAGAAGGGGTTCCACGGGTGCGAGTGCGTAGGCGATTGTGGGAATCGTGTACTGGACGCCTTTCCCCACCGGCCGCAAGCAACCGGTGTTTATTTACATCGGATTGAATCCGAACACCTTCGTTCTGAGCTGAAGAGAGTCTGTATATATGCCTGAAGCTGTGGGTAGAGGGTCGGGAGCATTCTGCAGCTGTGGGTGCGCTTTCGACTGGGGGGTGTTTACTGGGGTTAGGATGTTAGGCACAAGGATGGCAAACTCGGTTTCGGACTCGGTTTCGGTCGGGTCCGAAACCGATACGACTCGATATCGGTTTCGGCCGAAATCGGCCGAAACCCAGATAAAAGGTTAAAAACAATCAAATTAATTCTAAAAAATCTGAAAAAAATCGTAAAAAATATAAATAATCACTTAAAATCACAAAAATCATTACACATGCATTTGACTGTATAAGTTAGCGCAATAACCTTGAAGTAGACAACTATAAAAATTGAGAATAATTCAAAAAAAATGAATAATCACATAAAAATCAGAAAATTCATTAAACATGCATTTGATTGTAAAGAAATTAGATTAAGTGCAATAAACATGAAGTAGACATTGAAATTCAAACATTGAACATGTTAAAGTTAAACTAATATTCTTGAGTACATACTAAGCATAAAGTAGATTCAAGCATTACAATAAACCTAATTAGGCACAGTAAATGTTATGGAAATTAAATGATCTTTACCTAAATAAAGAGGCACTAATATGGGTAATAACTAGAACCTTCTCCCTCATCGTCTGGCTTTTCATGTTCATACCCATAAGAAGGATGCATGTATGGTCTATATTCACTATAACTGAACAATGAGGTAGCCAAATCCTGCATCCCTCTTTGGATCCCTCTTGGAGTGTTTGGTTGGCTTGAGTCGAATCCAATATCAGCATAAGAATCTTGAGGAAGAGAAGAGGAACTGGCCGGATGTGGATGGAATTGGAATGATGGTTCATAACCCCACGACCCATAAATCGCTGCCTCCTGTTGGCCACCTCCATAACTTGATGGATGCCCATATTGAGTATGTGAATCATATCTTTGCTCACCCTGACTGTATCCTCTGCCTGTGTCTGCGTGGAACGAGGAAGGACCACCAGCATCCCCACCGCCAGTAGTAGCACCTGTGTCTGCGTGGAAGGAGGAAGGACCACCAGCATCCCCACCGCCAGTAGCAGCACCTGCAGCACCTGTAACACCTGCAGTCTCCAGTCGCCTTTTGACCTTTGGGGATGCTTTTTCCTGTGCCGGTGTACTTTCTTCTTGCACCCTTGACATGAATCCTGTTCCCCTTGGCGTGTGTCTCAAATAAATCTGCTTCAACTGCTCAATTGCCGGGTCCTCTCGAGCAGCAACATTTGTTCTCTCAGTTTGCCCATGCACTGATGTACTTCTTCTTAAGGATGTAGGTGCCTTGCCCATTCTAGGAGTGATTGGCCTGCTATCTGAGTCGGTGTGTCTAGCTGGCTGAAAATTATGCTGCTCCTCAGTGTCCTCAACAACCCTAGACATGTGCACATGAGTATCTCTGGCCCTCTTTGATTTTCTTCTTAATTCGGGATCTCTTGGCTCATCTTCATCTAGTATGCCCTCTGCCCATCTTCTATCATCATCATCATCAAAAACAGGCTCATCAACCTGCTCTCGTGTCTCCACCAAAGACTGCAAGGGATTCTCATCATCAAATAAGGCATCCACATCAATTTCTGCGGCGGCATCCTCGGCGACGCGTTTGTCTCGCAGTTGTTGTCTCAACCTCATATTCTTTATTCTCAACCTCATATTGTAGTGGCAGTACACTAATTTCTCTAACTGTTCAGCCTTTAGCCGATTGCGAACCTTCGAGTGTATAAGGCTGAACGTGCTCCAATTTCTTTCACATTGGCTTGCCGATGTTGTTTGACTGAGCACCCTAACTGCAATGAAAGCCAATGCATTGCTGCCCACATCTCGGTTGTTCACCATTATCCACTAGTCAGCTGTTCCACCAACCATAAACAAATGCATTTTAGTTGTAGAAATATATATTCATTAGGTTAAGAAATCCAAAAAATAAAATATATCTGGGCTCGCTCTTCCCACATCGTATTGCAATTGGGAGTCAGCATATGTCCCAGTCCTCATTCTGTAATGGTTCATCTACAAACATAAAGTAATACATTAACATAACTACTTAAATAAATTCTATACATGTTATTGAAAGTATCAAATAAAGGCGAACCTCTACTTCGGCCTCTAGTCTCTTTTCTGGATTCCTCGATAAACGACCAATGACTTTTAAAGTCCCTTGAAGCACCTCGCCATCAACATGTGCATCGGCCCCGTACATAAATCGAGGGTTGAGGAAATAACCTGCATTTGTGTATAATTAACTAAATGAAATTTATAAAATAACATAAAGGCATTACCTCAATTTCAGTACAATTAATCACTCACCGGCTACATGCAAGTCGTGGTGTAATGTGTTGTCCCATCTCTGGTCAATAATTTTTCACCATTTTGCATAATGTCTGGGAAGGTAATGCTGCAACTCCAATTTGGCACGGTCCATGGCCTCGTACAGATAGCCCATATCATTCTTCTCATCGTCATCCACCATTCTTAGGACCTTCACGAGGGGTGTGACTGCTTTCAAATACCGTGACACCCTGTCCTAGAATTTGTTGTCGTCCACGACGTGGCAGACATCCAGATAATCCATCTGTGCATCAACTGTGCCCTTGTCGATGTAGTCCCGCAGGACATTGTGGTACATGAAAGCTTTCAGCTCATTCTTGTACCTGTGCAGATAAATGAAATTTGAAGCTGCATCAACTGTTACATATCAGTAAGGATAAAGTATCAAGAATTGAGATCAATCTTATACCTGTGCAAAGACTCCAAAGAAATAAAATTGGAAGCAAATCTGGTTGGGCCTGCACGGATGATATCTCGCCCTCCACTGGCATGTGCCCTGAACATATTTAGTATCCTAGGATGGCCATAGATATACTGTGTGACTTTTTGTGCCTTGTCAATTGTCTTCTTCACATACTTTTCCTTCCCTATGTCTTCAAGCATCAGATCCAGACAATGTGCTGCACATGGGAGCCAATATAAATGACTGCGCTTCTGCATCAATTTCTTCCCTACAGCCTTGTAACTGGCTTCATTATCAGTCACCACCTGCACAACATTCTCCTCTCCAATTTGTTCTACCATGCCATCCATCAAATGAAACAAATAATTTGCATTCTTTTCATAATCTGATGCATCAACTGATTTCACAAACACTGTACCTTCGATGCAATAGACCAAAAAGTTTATCATGGACTTCTTCGTGGTACCAGTCCAACCATCACACATGATGGTGCATCCTCTCTCCACCCATATATGTTTGAAGCTTTCAACCCAATCATGGAGCTCCTCAACCTCTCCCTCAAGGCCACGCCCGTATATGTCTTGACGTGAGGGGGCCTTCAAGCTAGGGCCAGCATATGCTATGACATCTATCATAGGTTGGAAATATTCACTTGAAGCTGCATGTGCAGGGACACCTGTATGAAAAAATCATTTGCAGATAGATTTAAATGCATGCCCTGCAACTTATGTTGATTTTTTGACCCCTCTCAATGCTTGCTTGATTTTAGGTTGTGTAGCTTGGGGCCTTCTGTGCAGATAGCTGTCCATAGGACCTGTTCCCTGCGTATGTGAGGCAGCACCAACGTCAGGACGTCGTGCAACTGTACTCTCATAGGTCCCTTAACCCATGGCTCCCTTCCCTTTCCTTCGAGCGGCTTGTTCACGCTCCCTTGCTTCAGTCAGCTCTGGATCAGAATCCTCAGTGCCTTCCTCATCATCATCCCTCCTAACCCTTCTGCCAGAAATCTCCTCAACAATTTCAGCCTCATCCTCAGCCCTTTGTGGCACCCTCTCCCTTTTCCCCAGAAGGCACTGGCGCATCTCTTCTCGCACCTCTCGGGGACAGTTGTCACATTGTCTCACCTCTCCTCTTACCCCTGCCAAATGTTGTTTTCCTTTGGTAATTCCGCCATACATCTCCTTACCACAGTAATTGCATTTCACCTTTCTTCTCTTAGCATCAATTAAGGACATGTAGGCCCACCCCGGATCCTTCTGCCCTTGCTGCTCCTGTGTTTGTTGACGTCTAGGCATGATGCTGCATTAAGACAGTCAAAGAAAAATAGTATAGTTGTAAGTACATTGGAAAAATTACGGTTTAATTATCAATCACCCTTGGAAAAAAATAATTATCCGCATGCTCTCACCCCAAAATGTTCAATGAAGTTTAATGTAACTTCAATTGAGCCTAAGCAAATCAAAATAGATAGAAGTCCCAATTTCTATGACCTAATTAGGGCTTAATTAGCAATTAACCCTTAATCACCCTTGGAAAAAAATAATTACCCGCATGCTCTCACCCTAAAATGTTCAATGAAGCTTAATGTACCTTCAATTGAGCCTAAGCAAATCAAAATAGACAGAAGTCCCAATTTCTATTACCTAATTAGGGCTTAATTAGCAATTAACCCTTAATCACCCTTGGGAAAAAATAATTACTCGCATGATCCCACCCCAAAATCCTCAATGAAGCTTAATTTAACTTCAATTGAGCCTAAGCAAATCAAAATAGACAAAAGTCCCAATTTCTATGACCTAATTAGGGCTTAATTAGCATTTAACCCTTAATTACCCTTGGGAAAAAATAATTACCCGCATGATCCCACCCCAAAATCCTCAATGAAGCTTAATTTAACTTCAATTGAGCCTAAGTAAATCAAAATAGACAAAAGTCCCAATTTCTATGACCTAATTAGGGCTTAATTAGCAATTAACCCTTAATCACCCTTGGGAAAAAAAAGTAGCACCCGCATGATCCCACCCCAAAATTCTCAATGAAGCTTAATTTAAGTTCGATTGAGCTTAAGCAAATCTAAATAGACAAAAGCCCCAATTTTTATAAACTGATTAGGGTTTAATTAGCAATTAACCCTTAAGCCCTTAATCACCCTCGGAAGAAACTTAATAAGCAAGGTTTGCTCACCCCAAATTTTTAACCCAACCAAAATAACACAACAAAACAATCAAACCCTAAATTAATCTAATGAAATTAACCTCAAACAAAACAATCAAACCCTTGATGTTGTGTTGGCCCCCGGTGTGCGCAGCAAGGCTCCCTCTCGGCCTCTCCCTGTCCACCTCCAGCAGGCGTAGCAGCAGGCTCGCAGTCGCAGCAGCCGCGGCCCTTGGTCGCACGGCAACAGCAGCCGGCCAGCCGCAGCAGGCAACAGTCGCAACACAGCAGCACGGCAGCAGCAGCACCACAGCAGCAGCTCGGCGGCAGCAGCACAGCAGCGGCAGGGAGACAGCAGCCAGCGGGGGGGAGGGTTTCGGCCGAAACCGTGGCTAGGTAGTGGGGTTTCGGGGGGGGGCGGGAGACAGCAAAGCATAAAGGGGTTCACGTGTTTCGGCCGAAACCGAACGGTTTCGGGCGAAACCAGTATCGGTTTCGCCCGAAACCGATACCTCCTTTAAGTTTCGGATTGCTACAATAATAAAGGCCCTTTTCGTATCGGTTATGGACGAAACCGATACGTTTCGGCCGTAGAGGTGGCCCGGATTTCGGGGGCAGGCAGTCTGTATACCTATGACCGGAGCGGAGGTTATCCTTTGGAGTTCCCCTTGAATCGCCATCTGTTTGAGTTTATCAGGAGCTACGTCCCTCCTGGCATGGAGGAGGGTGACACCCAGATTCCGAGAGCCCGTCGTCGGCTTGAGCCGGCTATCTTGATTGGCAGGGACAGCCTGCATGGTGTGGCATTCTATAGTTACACGAGCTTTTTTGAGGATTACTGGAGGCAGCGTCAGTTCCCCAGTGTTGAGTGCCTGGGGTTCTTTGGCAGAGCGGAGCAGTCTGGTGTCAGAGTGGGGCCGCTGGGCCCTGCTTCCTGGGACTTGCACGGTCACCACCGCGCAGAGTCAGAGGGGACCGCTGGGTTGGTGCTAGAGCCGGCGGGCTCGCAGTATGCTGGGGAAGGCTTCGACGACCACAACATCTTGGATGGAGTTATGCGGTAGACCGTCATCAGCTGGTACGGTCGCTGGGCAATGATCTCGTCACACTACTACCGTCAGGGTGCCACTGAGTGGCTGATGGGGATTGTTCACCACTACCGGGTGCTGCTGGATCGGGCTGGGATCAGGTACGCGGTGACTGCCGCTTTGTATGCGTACCCGTGCTACACCGGACTGCTGTAGGGATTGCTGGAGCGCTTCAATCGCCGATGGAACATGGTGGCGACAGCAGAGGGAGAGACCACCCTTGATTTGTGGTCTCTGTTCCGGATTTCTGGGTTGCCGATCATCGGCGAAGGGTATGAGGAGGTGGTACTGGATGAATTCCACCGTAGCCATACCGACGGACAGGGGCGATACCGGGTACCTTATAGCTACTGGTATCTTCTGAAGACCTGGAGGGACCTGGCCCTAGCCGGGAGAGACAGAGCTGCACAGACTCCCAGGGTGCCGTTAAATGTGTGGGTCCCGCCACTTCTACAACGGACCCTTCTGCTTCTATCAGGAATTCGCCAGTGATCAGACTCCGTGGGAGGAATATACCGAAGTGGAGCTATGATTTCGGACGTACTCCCGATACATATATGCTTCATAGGAGGGGTGGAATCCCCACGGCTTACCGGACGTGACACATCTTGCCGCCTACTTGGCATACTGGTTAGCGACATTTGTGGTCCCGCACGGAGAGGATGGTCTGTTGAGGGCCGAGTTGCTGTGGCCAGCCTGTTTGTTGGCGGAGGGGAGACAGTTGGCCCTAGCTCCTGCTGCACTTGCCAACATATATCAGGGACTGGGAGTTCTGGCGGCGCACCCGGCGTCGAGAGAGAGGAGCATCCTTCTGCCGACCCACTACCTCAGTGTGTGGGCCGGGCTGCTGTTTTCGGGACTGGTGACACGAGGGACCGTGGCGAACCCGACGGCACCACTTTTGTTTAGCTTCACTGGGCAGCCTGACGGGGATGCAGAGGCACAGTTGGAGGGAGCCAGGAGAGCTCTTTGCTACCTGCCCGCCCGCGGCGAGGAGGGACTGCCTTTTGACAACACTGCGAGGGACTCCAGTCTTTTCTTGGGGGCTTTAGACAGAGGGGCGATCAGCGCCCACCCCGGTCAGGGAGCGGCAGATGCAGGGCCGCGGACTGAGTGGGTACTGAGCACCCGGTCGGCAGTGTTGGCGTTGCACCAGCGGCGACGAGTTCCTTGGAGCCGTACTACCCGCATCTGTTTGCAAGGAACTTCGGATACGACTAGGGGATCCCGCCGAACCGAGAGTTTCCTCTGACAGGCAGGCAGTACAGGGGCAGGGATACCCACCTACTTGCAGTAGCATGGTGGGACTTTTACTGTCGCCGGGAGCCTGAGCGACTCCCGATGCCGGGACAGGGACGTCGAGGGCGATTCGACGTACATTACGTCAGGTGGTGGTTCGAGCACAGCCACCTATATATCGGCAGAAGGCCTCCGCGATTAGGAAGGCAGAGGAGAGTCGCTTGCTGAGGGAGCATCTGCCTCCGATTGCACTGGATGAGGGGTACCTGAGGACCCGCGTTGCTCCGATCCGTCGGGAGATCGAGCAACTTGTGGAGCAGTGGCCCCGGAGAAGCCGGGGCTCGTCGTTTGGGAGCCGAGGCAACGGAGGGGCACTGGAGCCCCTGAAACAGGTGGTAACAGCGGCAGTAGCAACCGGGGTGAAGGTGCCTCGACCGAGGGCACCTAGGACCTGGTGGGCCCAGTTCCTGGCCGATTGCGGCTTTCGGAGCAGAGGTTCGTTGGACCGGGCGCTCCCTGCCGGGAGCTTTGCTGATACAACGGCCGACGACTGGAGGCGGCACATCGGTCACGCGATCGGGTCAGCCGGGCCCGTAGAGTTCGTGTCCCACATCGAGTGTGCCCGCACTCTAAGGGACATTTGGGAGGCCGTCGCGAAAGCGGCCCGCGTGCTGGCGCTGAGACCGGAGCAGTTAGTGCCCCTACCGTTGACCACCTTCGGGGCTTCAGGTAAGGCTATCTTCTTTCTAGCATGTGTCCCTCCCTTGTGCTTTTGTAGTTTTTGGGTATAGAACTGAGGTATTGTATAATGCTATGTTTGTTGATAGGTTCTGCGGCAGAGGGGGATCACCCCTCCACTGAGGCGTCTTTGGGAAGTGGGGACATAGGTCTGCAGCCCAGGTGGAAGCGCCCTCGTGTGGGGGCTGCAGAAGCCGAGACTGGTGGGTCCCCTGGAGGATTCGAGACTGGCGGACAGGTTGAGGTAGAGACGGCCTTAAGTAAGTGTCGCTTCGCCTTCTTTACTTCTATTTAGTTTAGCCATGGTAGCTGGCTAATCTTGTTTTGTTGGATTTGTGTTTTGTAGCTCCCCTGGAGACAGGTGTGGAGGCGGCTTTCTCGCCCCCTCAGGAGGTGGACCCTCTGCCTTAGGAGGGGGACGAGTATGAGATAGATATGGAGGGGCTCCTTCGTCTAATGGACGAGACTGCCCCTAATATTGAGACCTTTCCCGATTTCGAGTCGTGGAAAGCTGCTGGAGGAGCCCGTTCAAGTAAGGGCTTCTAATGCTAGGTGTGAGCTGCGATTTCGCTTGCTTTCGGTTACTGACATAACCGTCTGGATTGTGCAGAGGAGGCAGAGGCGTCGGGGGCCAAGGGCCCTGTTGAGGTACTGAGCGGAGCACCTGAACAGGCGGGGGAGCCAGCACCCACAGTGGCTAGTAGCTGTCCGGGTAAGTGTCTAAGTGCTATTGAGGGGCTCTTCCCGTTGTTGTTGGACTTTTTCAGCAAGTCGAAATTATTGACTTGATTTGAGTTGTTTGTTTGGTAGGTGAGGATGCGGCGTCCACCTTGGAGATGATCCAGGAGCTGGTCGATGCCGGCCCCCCAGTGGCTCTGCCATCCTTCACTGGCGAGCCCAGGCAGGTGGCTTCTGTGCCCCCACCCATTGTTGAGGGCACGCTGGGTGGCAAAGGCACCTCTCCTGCCTGTGCCAACTGTGGTATCGGCCTGCACAGTGGGGCTGGTAGGGTCCTCCAGTGTGGGACCATCAGGTATGTAGTTGAGTACTTGGTCATTTCACGATGGATTGCTCTGCTTTACCCACCCGTGCTGAGCTTTCATCGGGGTTGATTGCAGGTACCTCTTCCCCTCTAGAGGATGGAGAGCTTCCCCAGGACATGGCCCGGGTAGCAGGAGACGAGCATGCTATCGCAGCTTCTACTGGGGGTGACGAGGAGTTCGTCGACATTGAGGGGGTTTCCGAAGGGGACGCCCCAGCTGGTGAGCTTTTTGCCTAACACCACTTGCTAGGAAGTTATCTTCATGTGAGGCTAGATTTGGTAGTAGCCTGACTTGGCTTCTTGATGTACAGGTGCCCCTGATTTGCCTGCGGCCGGGGGTTCATCGGAGACCTCGTCTGATTCTTCTGACAGTGGCAACACAGCGATGGAGACTGACGAGAACTCGAGCTTGAGCTCTTCTCCCTCTGAGGCCTCTTCTGTCGGGGGTGTCGAGATGGAGACGGTTTTGGAAGGTATATAGAGATCCTTCCCTCCTCCCCATTGGCTTTGGTTTAGAATTTATAGCGGGATGTTGATGCCATCGTGATATGTCCAGGCCTGGAATCTGAGGGGGAGCGCGTGCCGGCTCCCGTCGAGAATGACCAGGGAGAGCCCTCTATCTCCCCGATGGCAACTGGGGATGGCCGGATTATTGGGGAGGCCCTGCCCTCCCTGACTCTAGCGGGGAATGCTACGGACGTGGGGGAGAGGTTACCCTCACCGACCCCGAGCAAGGGTGTGGCAGGCGCGGCGGGAGCTTCACCAGGTGGGAGTTAGGACCTTTCTCAGGTTTTTCACCTTGTCTTGTCACAGGGAAGTCCCGGATGTTGCTGATTGTTTGATGGGATTGTGTAGGTCCTTCCGGTGTGCTGGCTGAGACGGGCCACTCTTCCTTGGAGTTGGGGATCGAGTGGCCTATGTCTGTTTCGCCACCAGAACTACTGTTGGACGTCAGTGTGGGTGCGGCCTTGCTCCAGCGAGCCCGGGGGTACCTAGGAGGCGACCCCTTGTCTTCTCCGGAGGAGCTTTGGCAGTGGCTGAGGGACTACACCCAGGGCTACCACGACCTTGGCTTCCCGCGCGAGCTCTGGATGTCTGGCTTGGCCGGCATCTGGGCGGAGTACCTGCGGCTCCTGGAGGCTCAGGAGCAGAGGGCTCGATGGCTGGCGGCCGTTCGAGAGGTGCAGGAGCAGCGGGCTCGGCTCGCGTTTGCGGCTGCCGAGTAGAGGAGGCGCGCTGATGCGGCCGTGTCACTCGCTAGGGATCGCGCTACGCACCTGAGCGAGGCGGAGAGCAGGGCTGAGGCCTTGCAGAAGGCCTTGGAGGAGCAGCGGGAAGCCGTAGAGCTTGCTAGGGTTGAGTGGCGGACTACCGAAGTCGGGGCCGAGGCTAGTGTTCAGCTCGCGTCGACCTTGGAGGCGGAGCTCGGGGCTGCAGAGTCTCGCCTGACGGCACTAGAGAGGGGTGAGCCTGGGATATGATTGTATCACCTCCCTTTCTCCTTTCTTTTTTTGTTATCCGGACTATATGTCTTTCCCCAAGGGCATGTCTTGGGATCCCTTTTATAGAGTATCAATGACAAACTCCGGATTTTGGTGTTGTTGTTTGTTGAGTTGTTCTTCTTCCCAGTCTATGGGACAGGGTTGGACGCAGGGGATGGCGACCACTTACTGTTGGCCGTGCTTGATTGTTTTAACATGTATTGGTGTAGGGGGCAGGGGACTGGGTTTACCCGACTTCCAGACATTGGAATAAAAGATTGGGTAAGGGGAACGGTGTAACTGGATTTCGAATACTGGGAGCTGAATGCTGGTTACTGGGGAGTAGGGGAAAAGCCCTAGTGCAGGGTTGGCGTAGGCCCGTCAGGACGTGGCGGCCTACTGGGTTAGAGTCGAGAACCGACTCTGGAATGCGTCGGTTGTGGGTTGACGTCTGGGTATTGGGTATTTGTATGTCGTTAGCCGGTAATGTAGCTCTTCTCGGCTTTAGAAACTGGGGCTGGGTTGGCCGAATGGCCTTGGAAGGTATCACAGCTGAAGGCCAGGATTAGGGGCTGGGACTGGTTGGCCGACCTGTGAAGGGATTGTGGCCGAAACTGGAGCTGGGAGCTGGCGGCTGGCCTGTGAAGACGTTGTAGCCGGAAACTGGAGTTGGAAGTTGGCGGCTAGCCTGTGAAGGCGTTGTAGCCGAAGACTGGAGTTGGAAGTTGGCGGCTGGCCTGTGAAGGCGTTGTAGCCGAAGGGTTGGAGTTGGAAGCTGGCGGCTGGCCTGTGAAGGCGTTGTAGCCGAGAACTGGAACTGGAGACTGGAGCTGGCCGGCTGGCCTGTGAAGGCGTTGTCGTCGGAAACTGGAGTTGAGGACTGGAACTGGTCGGCTGGCCTGTAAAGGCGTTGTAGCCGGGAACTGGAGCTGGAAACTGGCGGCTGGCCTGTGAAGGCGTTGTAGCCGGGAACTGGAACTGAAGACTGGCGGCTGATCTGTGAAGGCGTTGTAGCCGAAGATTGGAATTGGAGACTGGAGCTGGCCGGCTGGCCTATGGAGGCGTTGTAGCCGGAGATTGGAATTGGAGCTTGAGCTGAGGGATGGGACTGGCCGGCTGGCCTATAAAGGCGTTGTAGTCGGAATACTGGGACTGGTTAGCTAACCGTTGAGGTGTGTAGCCGACAACTGGGGTTGGAATTGGCGATGACCGACTTTCGGGGGTGTAGTGGCCACCATTGTCGTGGAGTGATGTGAAGGTCGCCGTCAGTGAGGTGTCGCGGTTGACGGCTTTCATTAGTGAAGAGTAGAGAGGAAGAGAGAGTTTTTTTTTTCTCTTTACCAGCTCTACCGCCCTTGCGGGTTTTCGCTAGAGTTGGTCCCCTTTTGCTTTTTCCGGTGTGCCCTCGCGGGTTTTCACACCGAGGGGTGTGAGACACGGAAAAAATCTAAGAAATACTCTTATCGTAGATAAAAGGTAGATTTTCGTTCTTTTTGAAAAGAAACACTCCTCTGCGTAGAGAGGGTTCCGTGGATGCGCATAGTATCAGACGATTTGGGTTCGAGTGCTGGACCTTTCCCCACTGACCGGAGTCAGTGTCGATTTATATCGGCCTAACGTCCGAACACCTTTGTTTAACTGTCAAAGAGGTCTCAAAAGACTTCTACAGAGGTTCTGATGTGGAGGGCAAGCTCACTCGAGAGACTCTCCATGACCACTCATTTACCACCAACACATAGAAACAAATTAGGGTTAGGTCTGAGCAAAACCCTAAGATTTAGGCATAGAGGCGCAAATATGCGGAAGCCATAGGCATTTTTAAAGCAAGGGAAGTTTTCTAGACCCCGGGGGTATTTTGGTAATTTTACCAACCCAAGGGTATTTTGGTAGTTTTCCAGGCCAGGGACATTTATGAAATTTCTGGACTGGAACGGAAGTAGGATCGGGTTCCTGACTCCCCAAGGCATGGAAGCCGTTTCTGGAGTGTTTCAAGGGCTCTGAGGCCATTTTTAGGTCATAGGGGTATTTTGGTAATTCTACCAGACCCTAAACCTAGGTTTGAGATGATACCCGAGTGCTGGACTGAGCTGACAACACTTCCGAACTGAAGGAATGACAAGGAGCTTCAGGGAAGGCACACGTTTGTCAATTTGGCCGAAGGAGGGGTATATACACAATTTTCCAAAGTCGGGGGGGGGGGGGTTTCTTATAATTTTCCCACCCGAGGTTACATATAAAACATGCTGAATGTTTTTATAATTCCAGTGAGTACATGAGTTGTCGGCGAGTTGTCGACTGTACAAAAGTCCGCATTAGAGCGGGAGATAGGGACGTAGTCCCAATTACAAGAGATTGCAGGGTATAACTGCAAATTACAGGACTTCGGTCTTTTACAATCCCGGGAAGGATATTTTTGTAATTTCGCCATTATAGGGGGCAGAAATACAAGACTTGGTCGTCCCGAGACGTAAAGACTTACAAACGTGGCCCGCTGAGGGGCATAATTACAAACATGGCCCACTGAGGGGCATAAACGTAAATATACCCCGTAGGGGCATAAATACAAGACCCAGGGACTTACCCCACACGGGCCAAAACAAACGAACAAATGCTTCAAGTGTCTTCCGTAGGTTGCCACTTGTGTAGTGCTCTCTGTGTGTCCTTTTGGACCTCTGGGGGTCTATTTATAGAAGTGGGGGAACCTCCTCGGGAGTGTTCGACCCTGTACGGGTCCAACGGGATGAAAATGACCCCGGGGAGGTCCCATTTTCAAATTGGTTTAAGTCCGCGCGCGGGAACGGAACCTCCCCGGGGTGGGAGGTCCCCGGGACGGTCCTGGACCGTCTCGGGGTCGCGGACACCCGGGGAGGGACCTGCCCGGGGTCGCGGCTCCCCGGGGGGAACCGGCCCGGGGTCGCGGGCCCCCGGGCAGGACCTGCCCGGGGTCGCGGACCCCCGGGGGACCTCCCCGGGGTCGCGAGCCCCCGGGCAGGGCCTGCCCGGGGTCGCGGACCCCCGGGGAACCTCCCCGGGGTCGCGGACCCCGGGTGGGTCCCGCCCGGGGTCGCGCGCCCCGGGGAGGACCTCCCCGGGGTCGCGGACTCCGGGTGGCCCCCACCCGGGCCTCGCGCACCCCGAGGGGGAACTCCCCGGGGTCGCGAACCCCGGGTGGGTCCCGCCCGGGTGCGTCCGACCCCGGGCGGGTCCACCTGCCTAGGAGGAGTCCCGCGCGGGACTCCTCTCGCCCCGGGCGGACCCGTCCGGGTAAGGGCGACCCCGGACGGGTCCCTCCACCCCCGGACGGGTCTACTTCTCGCGCGGATTCCATAAAAGGAGGCTCCGAGGCTCTGAAACTCCGGGTTTTCGCCGTCTCTCGTGGAGAACAACGAGAGGGAACGCCGCCTTGTTCGTTTGTCGTCTTCCTTGGGCCGTAGGCCGCTGAGGGAGGACGAGTTGTTGTCCGTGCCTCGTGATACACGTGCGAGGGACGTTGTGCTTGGTACGTAGACCTTCTTCAGCATCTCCTGCGTTGTTGTAGAAGTGTTCCTCGCTTGGGGATACACGTCCGGAAGGCAGGGACTTAATCCCGTAGGGATTTTTAATATAACCACGTGATCCTGACGATCATTGTGGCTTGTGCTTGGTTGGTGGCCATCCCCCGAGGGATTTATATCGCCACGACATGTGGGCTACAAAGCTGTAAGCTTAGGAATATCCGACGGGACGGCGATACACCGAACAAGGTACCCCGTGTAGGAATATCCTATCGGAGGGTGATACACCGCTTCCGAAATCTTGTCACATGCGGGATTAAAATCCCGAACCTTTAGCACGATAAATTATGGGTGCAAAAAATGCCCCCCACGGGACATGCGTCCAAACCGAAGGTGGGGGCGGACGGCCCGTGCATTCCGTTGCTTCTATGTCAGTCTCCGGGCTCATAGGCATGCTGGAGTTTTGTGTGACTTTCTGTAGTCTTGATGTTGTCCGTATGCTGGTTTAACTGACAATGCTTTCTCTGCTTTTGGCTTTGCAGCTTTTGCAGACATGGCTCGTTCCAGACGGAGCGGAGGGACTTCCTAGAGGTCCAGGACCAGCGGTGGAGATGATCATTATGTACGGAGGACGGACAGGCCTATGTCACCATTCCCTCCTCGCAGCATCACTTCAGAGGACTTTGACGCAGTGGACCGCGGATTTGCTTGGGTCGCTGAGGGCCCAATTGGAGAGACTACCACGACCGGTGGCGTTGTTGACGTCTCCCGGATTACACGGGGGCTCGGACGGTATACTTATGACCGGTCGGGCGGCTACCCGCCCCACTTTCCGCTGGACTGTCGCCTTCTCCCTTTCATCCAGAGTTTCATACCGCCTGGAGTAGAGACTGACGATCCTCGGCTTCCCGAGGAGAGGCGCCGCCTGGAGCGGGCCATTTTGCTCGGGCGGGACAGTATGCATAGCACCTGCAGCTTTTCTTATCCGAGCTTCCCAGAGGGCTTTGCCCGTCAGCGACAGTTCCCTGACCAGAGGAGTCTTGGCTCCTTCAAGGAGTTTGACAGTTTTACCGTGAGGACGGCGCTATCTTCGCCTGCCACCTGGCATCTGGCCGGGCACCACAGGGCCGTGGATATTGCTATTGACGGGATGTTTCTGACTCCCACCGGCGCAGCCTGCTCACATGATGATTATGAGGCTGATTGCATGCTAGAGAGGATCTTGGCACAGAGGACCCCGAGCTGGTACGGGGGATGGGCCGTTGTCCCTTCCCATTGTTATCGACGTGGCGCCACAGAGTGGCTGTGGGGTGTGCTGCTAGTTTACAGGACAGCACTTGACCGGGCAGGCATACGTCATGCCGTGACGGCAGCTTTGTACTCTTATCCCTGCCACACCGGACTGGTCCAGGCTCTAGCTGAGAGATTTAACAGGCGCTGGAATACTTTCATGACTGCTGAGGGGGAGACTTCACTAGACCTGTGGGCCTTCCACAGGATTTCTGGCCTCCCAGTCTGCGGACAGCCATACGAGGAGATATGCCTGGACGATTTGCATCTGAGTGCTTCGGACGGCGCAGGCCATTATTACATGCCATATTGCTTCAGATATCTGATGAAGACTTGGAGGGACCTGGCCCTCGTGGGCAAGGAGAAAGCTGTACGGACGCCGAGGGTGACTCTGAATGCATGGGTCACACATTTCTACAGCGGTCCGTACTGTTTCTACGAGGAGTTTGCTACCTCGGGGATGTCTTGGGAGCAGTGCCGCGAGGTCGAGCTCCGCTTTGCTTCACACCCTCGCCACTTACCCGCTCCGACACGGGGGTGGAATTCGAGGGAGCTGCCGCCACTGACTTATCTGGCAGCCTACCTGGCCTACTGGCTGGCCAGCTTTGTGATCCCTCATGGAGAGGAGGGGATTCTGCGGGCAAAGGTGATCTACCCGGCTTGTTTGTTGGCTTGTGGGCGCAGGCTCGCCATTGCTCCAGCCGCATTGGCGAACATCTTTCATAGTCTTGGGGCATTGACTTCACACTCATCTCCTAGAGATAAGCATATCTTGATGCCCACCCACTATCTGAGTGCATGGGCCGGCTTGTTCTTGCCAGAATTATCACAGAGGACCCCGGTGGATAACCCAGCAGCGCCACTTCTTTTTGCTTTTGCTGGTCATCCGGAGCAGGACTCAGTTTTGCAGCTTGCCAGTGCTCGTCGTACCTTGTCTTTCCTCCATACTAGGAGGGATGAGAGTCTGGAGTTCGATCACAGCTCTCGCTCATTCCGCCCATACACGGAGCGACAGGGTGACAATGTTGTCTGCAGGCTATCTTCCTGGGCTTTACCCTCCGACCATGCATTGGTCGATTGGGTTATTTGTGTTCGACCCAGCGTTCTGGTTTACCGCCGTTCCAGTATGGCGGTGCTTGAGCCATATTACCCGCACAGATTTGCCAGGAATTTTGGGTACGACCAGTCGATACCTCAGCATGCAGATTTTCCCTTTGCCGTTCGGCAGTACAGACAGAGGGATGTGCACCTAGTGGCGGCTTCATGGCATGACTTCCTTTCCTGGGAGGTGAAGGAGGAGTATCCCATTCCAGCACAGACACGCAGAGGTTTCTTTGATATACACTATGCGCGCTGGTGGTTTAAGCTCAGCCTTGTTTTCAGGCAGCGAGCTGATACTATTCGAGCTGCAGAGGAACGGCGCTTGAAGAAGGAGGATCTGCCTCCACTGTTTCTAGATGCGGCGTTCATCAGATCTCATTTTTCTGGGGCCGCCAAGGCCATTCATGAGATTGAGACCCGTTGGAGGGCGGATGGACTCTCGATCCCTGTTGACAGGAGTCAGTACACCGGGGCTTTGAAGCCCTTGCGGAGTGTCCCAGCTGCAGTTTCTTCTTCTAGGTCTGCCCGTCGGAGGGTAGACCCTGACCCTCTGGCCCTCTACTCCTGGTGGGAGGATCTGAAGACCTCTTGTGGTTTGAAGACCCAGTCCCAACTATCAGAAACTGTTCCAGAGGGGGCATTAGGAGGCAGTGCCTTCACAGCTTGGAGGATCCACATCATGAATGCCGTAGGCTGTGCGGGTCCCCTGGAGTATATCTCAGATTTGGAGGTGGCTACCACCCCCAATGCCATATGGACCATTGTGAGCAAGGTTGCTAAGGCCCTTGGCTTGAAGACTGAGCAGATCGTTTTGAGGCCTGAGAGGCATATTGGGGATCCAGGTATATGCTGAATTATTTGACCCTGTCTCCTTGTACTCTGCAATTCAAGGCGCTGATTTTATGCAACCCTTTCTTTTTACTTGCAGGCCATGTTTCTAGCTCAGAGGCTCGGGGGCGCGGGAAGAGGCCACGGACCGATATCCCAGAGGGTGATCCGCGGCCTACTATTCGCCTGCGCCCTGAGGAGGAGTCTCCTACTCCAGCTGAGATCTCGAGTAAGAATGGGGAATGTTTGTTTTCAATCAGTATTGTAACCTGTTTTGAAGATGTTGTGATCTGACTGTTATTTCCTCTTGTTGCTGCAGCTCCTCCTGAGGCTATGCCTACTGCGAGCTTCTCTCCTTGCCCCGGAAATGTGTTCACAGAGGCGGGGTTGGAGGTGGACGAGTCCATTCCTGACATCAGTGTGGACATTGACGGATTGGACTTCCTCGCCAATGACTATGTGCCTGTAACAGGCAATTCCCCCGCACTTGATACAGGCGGGAGCTCTGTTGCTCCGGAGGCAGGTTGGCATCTTGCATATTTAACCTTCCCTTATTCCTCCTTTCAAACAGATGAAGTATGTGCTTTAACTAATATAGCATTGCACGTTGCAGGGACCCCACGAGCTCAGACCCCTCTCCCTGCCGTTGAAGGGGGAAAGGGATCTTCTGGCGGCGAGGAGACTTCTCCGCCGTCCGGTTCTTCAGGGGAGAGAGGCCCTAGCACCTTATCAAGGACAGAGACTTCCAGCACCTCCTCCAGCGGGAGTTCTTCTTCTTCTTCTTTAAGTTCTTCTGAAGAAGGCGAACTCAGGATGAGCCCAGGTGACTTAAGATCCCTGTTTTTCTTTCTGAGCATGAAATAATGAGCTTGTCTAACTTGTCTTGCTCATTGTCGTACAGCTGCTCAGACAACCCCCTATTTGGACGAGCTTTCTAGGCTCATAGAGGTCGGCTCTTCTGCTGACCTGCCAGCTTTTGATGAAAGGGTTGGAATTCCAACTACAGAGGTTGCAATCCCTGGCAAGGAGGCATCGTCCCTGGTCATGGGACTACCGGCAGGTACTACCGGTATTGCAGAGTCTGGCCGGGTGCAGGCTTTAGGTATGCACAAAGATATTCTGTACACCATTCCAGCCACACATACTGCTGCATGTTGACATTCTGAGATGTTTTTGTTTTGAAACAGCTGGTGATCATCAGGAGGAGGGCAGCCTCCCTCGGCCCACAGAGATAGACCATACACCAGGCTCCTTTCACATGCCATCTGAAGAGCAAGGCACCGCTGACGAGGCCGCGATCTTCATTGATTCGACAGCGAAAGGTATATGGTTGTCAACTTAAGGAACTTTGTCATTCACCGAACAAGACTCCTTTCATTTGTGATAACAAGTGGATGTCTTCTTTCAGCTGTCTCTTCTCCCATGGAGGCAACTACAGGGGTTGACCCCACTGTGATTGAAGAGGAGGAACCTGTGCATGCTGGTATGTCTTCATTAAATATGAATTGCCCATTCTGCTTTTTGGTATGACCGGAGTGCTAAGACTTTCCGTTCCTTGCCTTCTTTGCAGAGAGGTCGGCGACGCCTATACCATCCACAGAGCGGGGACCGGCACTTGCTGGTGGTTGTCCACTGGTCCCTATGGAGGGATCTCCTCGTGGGCCTAGCCCAGCGAGTGAGACTATTTCAGGTAAGAGTCCTTGACATTTGTACTCTTGGAATCTTACTCTTATGACATTATTGTGGTGGTACACTCACAATCTCTCCCTCCTTTTTTTTTTTTACAAACAGGGCCCCTAGAAGGAGCAGGCGTGACGCCCCTGGATTTCCCTGCCCTTGGAGTTGAGTGGCCTGACGCTCCTGCACTCGGGACGGCGCTACATGTTGCCATCGCTGACCAGCTCCTGCAGGGTCTTGATCAGTTGATCCGGGCAGACCCACTGCCCTCCGTGGAGGCCTTGAGGGCCGATCTGGTGGTATTCACCAGAAGCTACCACGGACTGGGTTTTCCCCGGGATGCATGGGCCGCGAGATTAGAGAGCTTATGGAGCGAGTTTACTCGCCTCCATCTGGCCCAGGAGCAGAGACGGAGAGCCCAGCTACGGGTCCAGGAGCAGGAGGAGCGGCTGCGTGAGCTTCAAGCCGCCAGAGCTGAGACCGACCTCCACCTTGCGAGCTTCGAGGGGGATAGCCAGAGGACCTCTCTCCGAGTAGAGGAGCTGCAGAGAGAGCTCCAGGAGGCGGCTGAGGAGCACCGTGTTGTCCAGGCGAGGGTGGAGGCCTGCCGTCGCCGATCTGAGGAGCTTCGGGAGGAGATTATCCAGGAGGAGACCCGCCTTGCGGAGTTGCAGAGGGACGCACACCGTGGTTGACGAGCTCTGGCACTTTCTTGTACATAGGGCCCTTACGCTCCATTGTTTATTTGAGTTATCCCCGAGGGCTTGTCTCGGGCTCCCTTGATGACATTAATGAATAAAGGATAGAGCTTAGCATAGCTGTTTTTTTTTGCTTCCATCCTCTTGCATGTATGTCTCTCTTTTTTTCCTTTTTTTTTATCACTTTACCAGCCCTACCGCCCTTTCGGGTTTTCGCCAGGACTGGCCCCCTTTAGCTTTTTCCAGCGCGCCCTTTCGGGTTTTCACACTGAGGGGTACCCATTTTTGCCTAAGGCGCCCTTTCGGGTTTTCACCTTAGCCGGGTTAAAGCCTTTTTACCCTTGATTGCTCTTCTAACAGAAACAACCAAGTCCGCTGGGGCATCAATATTTTTTTTAACCCCAATTTTTTTTTCTTTTTTTTTGGGTCCTATAATGCCAAAAGGCGAGGAAAAGGTGGCACTCCCGTAGGGACGTGTGTGCCGCGGATGTGGGACAAGTGGGTAGATTTGATTGTCCGGGTGAGACGAATGAATCAAATCTGTGAGCCGAAAGGCGAAACGGGTTGGTAGCCTGAGAGGGCGTACTGAGACCGAACCCAAGAAGATAGAAACGAGCCAAACGGCGTGATGGGTTGGCAGCCCGAAAGAGCATACTGAGGCCAAGCCCGGTGTGACAAGATGGGTGGATTCGACTGTCCTAATGGGACGTAATTAGCCAAATCCAAAACCGAAGGTTGACCGGGTTAGCAACCCGAAAAGGGTGTGCATATGCCAAGCCCGGTTGGAACAACAAAGGAGTTGATTTAACAGTCCAAAAGGGACATGAGGGTTAAACCTGGAGGCCGATAGACGGGATGGGTTGGCAGCCCGAAAGAGCATACATAGGCCAGACCCGAAACGATGAAAGGAAGGGATTTGACAGCCCGGGTGGGACATATAAGTCAAATCTGGTGAGCCGATAGGCAAATAGGGTTGGCAGCCTGAGAGGGCATGCTGAGGCCAAGCCCGTGGGGGCAAATGAGTAAACTTGACGATCCCGGTGGGATATATGAGTCAAGTCTAAAGCCAAGAGGCGAGATGGGTTGACAGCCCGAAAGGGGCATGCAGAGGCCAGACCCAGAAGAAGAAACAGGGCAGACTTGACAGCCCTAGTGGGACGTGAGAGTCAAATTCGAAGGCCGAAAGGCGAGATAGGTTGGCAGCCCGAGAGAGCATACTGAGGCCATTCCCGATGGGACATGTGCCAGAAGACACGATGGATTGGTAGCCCGAGAGAGCATACTGAGACCAGATCCCAAGAAGAGAAGATGAGCCGAAAGGCATGATGGGTTGGCAGCCCGAGAGGGCGTGCTGAGACCAATCCCAAGGAGGTTAGATGAGCCGAAAGACATGAAGGGTTGGCAGCCCGAGAGAGCATACTGAGGCCAGTCCCAGTGGGACAAGAGAGTAAGCGGGTTTAACTGCTCAGAAGAGACACGTGAGTTGAACCCGACAGCCGATAGGCGGAATGGGTCGGCAGCCCGGGAGAGGCATGCAGAGGCCGAGCCCGATGGGACAAAGTATGACACCGTCAGAATGCCAGTGGGACTAGGTGTCATAGGATGACATGTAAGGTGTAGCCCTGACATCAGTATGATTTTTTTTTCGAGATGGGGTGGAGTCATTGACTTAGAGCCACCCATAGAATAGACAGAGAGAGGATTTTTTTTCACATTACCAACCTCACCGCCCTTTCGGGTTTTCGCCGAGGCTGGCCCCCTTTAGCTTTTTCCGGTGCGCCCTTTCGGGTTTTCACACCGAGGGGTTGCCCATTTTTGCCCGAGGCGCCCTTTCGGGTTTTCACCTCGACCGGGTCTGTGGCCTTTTTACCCTCAGCCAACCGTTGAAGGCTGACTGAGTCCGCCGGGGTATCAGTATTTTTAACCCCTTTTTTTTTTTGTTTTTTTTTTTGAACCTTCACTGAGGAGAGGTATTGTCCTGTGAGGACTGCTGCAGAAACTCTTGCGGTGGCGCATGGTAGAGCTTCATATGCTTGCCGTTGAGAGGAGGGAAGGGATTGTCTCCCTTGTGGTCAAGGACCGTATAGGCCCCTCCTTCGTAGACCTTCTGGATGACGTAAGGCCCACGCCAATTGGGCTGGAGTTTGCCGCTGGATCTTCCCGCGAGAACCTCCTTTTCTTTGACCATGACAAGGTCACCTTTCTTGAACGCCCGTTGCTTGACTAGCTTATCATAGGCACGTGTCATGCGGGCTTGATACACTTGTAAGTGTTTATAGGCTTTGAGTCTTTGACCTTCCAAGTTGGACAATTCCTCGAGCCTTCTTTCAATTTCAGATTGGTCTTGACCTGGCAATCCGGCGTGCACAGCAACACGGTAAGATGCTAGCTCGATCTCCACAGGGATCACTGCTTCAGCTCCGTAGACCAGGGAGAAAGGGGAACATCCCGTAGGGGTTTTGTAAATAGTCCGGTAGGCCCATAGGGCTTCGTGGACCTTCTCGCCCCAATCCGCTTGCGGCCACCTACTATCTTGGATAGCAGCTTGCAGAGGGTTTTGTTGAAGGCCTCGGCTAACCCATTGGCCTGGGGATTGTAGATCGACGACGCTCTCCAATCAATATGGAACTTGGCCGCCAGAGCATAAACAGTCTTGTTCTTGAATGGCGTGCCATTGTCGGATATAATCCGACTGGGGGTGCCGAATCTGTATATGATATAGTGCCGCACAATACGAGCAACTATCTCCCCTGTAACTTCCCGTAGCGGGACGACTTCCGCCCATCTGGAGAAGTAATCGGTGGCAGCAAGTATGAACTTGTGCCCCTAGGACGATGGTGGGAATGGTCCCACAATATCCATACCCCACTCTGCAAATGGCCAAGTAGGCGCTGTTGGATGGAGCGGGTTAGGTGGCCGCCGAGGGACTGGGCCGAATGCTTGGCATTGATGACATGTACGAGCATATTGATTGCAATCTTCGTACATGGTGGGCCAGTAGAACCCTTTGAGCTTGATGCTACTTTTCATCTTAGCTCCTGCCTGGTGAGCTCCACACAATCCGGAGTGGACCTCGTGCATGACGGTCTTCGCTTCCTTGGACGAAAGGCACCGCAGGAGGACAGATCGGTCTTTTTCATGGACAAGCCTAAAGAGCAGACCGTCAATCAGCTGGTAGGATGTCGCCCTGCGTAGCAGTTGCACCCTCTGAGCCCGATCAAGAGGGAGCCAGCCGTTCTTTATCTTTATGATCGGCTCACGCCAATCTTCTTCTTCGGGAACAATCTCCTCTTGAATGTTGTCGACCTCATACACAGTGAGGCCGGATTCTTCGTCGAGCACACTTGGCATGAGCCTCGGTGTCTGACTGTAATATTCAATTCTCCCTCAGGCGGGAGTTTTAGGGCTGCCGCCAACTTTGCAAGAGCATCAGCCTGAGAATTGTTGCCTCTGGGGACATGGCCTATTTCAAATAGGTAAAATTTTTCTTTGAGCCTCATGACGGCTGCGTGATAGGGGATGAGCTCCTTCTTCTGGACATCATAGACGCCCAGTACTTGTCGAATGACGAGCTGAGAATCCCCGTACACTTTGATGCACTTGATGTCCATCTCCAGTGCCAGTTGAAGCCCAATAATTAGCGCTTCATACTCTGCCTCATTATTAGTCAGTGACTTCATGAGAGCACAAGAGTTGTGGAGGATACCGCCTTGTGGAGACACAAAGACTACCCCCGCACCCGAGACATAGTCCGTAAGGCCGCCAGCTCTTTTGATTGTCCGAGAGGCACCATCAAAATATAACTCCCAATATGGGAGATCAAGGGTGAGGACGCCTGGCTCCATCTGTAGTGGGACTTTTTCAGAAGACTCCCCGATTTCTTGAGAAGGCACTAACACCTCTTCGTCGGGTAGCTCAAAGTTGAGTGGCGAATCTTCTGGCACGGGGTGCGCTGCTAAGAACTCCGCTATTCCTTGTCCTTTGATCGCCTTGCGTGGGACGAAGGTGATGTCGAACTCCATGAGGATAAGCGCCCATTTACCAAGCCTACCGGAGAGGACAGGCTGGCAGAGCAGAAACTTGAGTGGGTTGCATTTTGAGATGAGCTCCACCCGGTGGGCTAGGAGATAGTGCCTTAGCTTCTTGACAGCAAACACCAGAGCTAGGCACATCTTTTCCATGGGAGCGTACCGATGCTCAGGCCCGATCAGTTTTCGGCTGAGGTAGTACAGTGGCTGCTCCTTGCCCTCTTCATTGATCTGGGGTAGGAGAGCTCCCAAAGAGGCATCCATAGCAGCAATATATAAGATAAGGGGTTTCCCTCTGACGGGTGCCCCTAAGACTGGAGGAGTCAACAGATACTCCTTGATTTGCTCGAAGGCCTTCTGACAGTCTTCGTCCCATATGAAGGGTGCTCCTTTCTTCATCAATTTGCCGAAAGGTAGGCATCTTCCTGAGAGGTTGGAAATAAACCGCCTAATATAGGCGAGCCTTCCCTGAAGAGATCTGAGCTCTGTCAAGTTCTTGGGCGGAGGTAGTCCCCTTATGGCCTTGATTTTGTCGGGGTCGATTTCTATGCCTCGATACCTGACAATGAAGCCAAGGAACTTGCCACTGGAGACGCCGAAGGCGCACTTCATCGGGTTCATCTTGAGCTGGAATTGTCGGAGCCTTTCAAAGACTCGACGCAGGTCAGCTAAGTGATCCTCCCGCTTCTTTGTCTTAACGACCAGATCATCAACATAGCATTCGACAAGGTCATGTAGCATCTCGTCGAAGATCTTGGTCATTGCCCTTTGATAGGTTGCGCCGGCATTCTTCAGACCGAACGGCATCCTTTTGTAGTTGAAGATCCCCTTAGGAGACCGGAAAGCCGTATGGTCTTTGTCTTTGACGGCCATGCGGATTTGATTATAACCCGACGACCCGTCCATAAAAGACAAGGCTTCGTGACCAGTGGTCATATCAACCATTGTCTCAGTGATTGGGACAGGGAAGTCATCCTTTGGGCATGCCTTATTCAAATCCCTGAAGTCGATGCAGACTCGGACTTGGCCGTTCTTCTTCTTGACAGGGACTATGTTAGCGAGCCATACAGGGTACATGCAAGGCTCTATGAAGTCCACATTGAGCATTTTGTCAACCTCAGCATTGACCTTCAGCTCCAGCTCGTGGCGCATACGCCTTTGGGCTTGCTTGACTGGCTTGACTGTTGAAAGTATTGCCAGCTCATGTTCAGCCACAGAAGGGTCGAGCCCGGGCATTTCTTTATAAGTCCAGGCGAAACAATCCCTGAACTCTTCTAAAAGCTGTCGATACGACTGCCTTTCTTCCTCACTGAGGAGAGCACTTATGAAGGTGGGACGATAGTCACTTTTGCTTCCAAGATTGATTTCGATCAACTCGTCCACAGTTGCTTGACCACCGTCTTCAAGCTCCGGTGGAGCTGGTTGGAGGTCGACGAAGTCTCCCTCGTCATCAGTGTTGGCTTCATAGACATCAAATTCTTCGAAGCACTTTTGCTCGTGGCTTGAAGCCGAAGGGCTTGCTTCATCTTGCTGATGGTTAGCAGGCTGAGCTGCTCCTTCCTCTGAGGGGTGGTCATTGTCGACTCCTGATGAAGGTGATGGTGTCGTAGACACATCAGCGGACTCCCTCACAGAGTCATCAACCTTAGGCTCAGCTTCAGCTTGCCCATTAGGGAGAGGTAGCAGTCCTATGGTGTTGACTGCAAAGTGGACCTCGAAGTCCTTTTCCTGGTCATAGCCAAGGCCCCTTGTATCTTTGCGGGAGAAGGGAGGTTGCCCGCGGACTTGCGGAGGGTTCCATAGCTGGTGGAAGTATGCCGCTCGTGTTGGGTCCAAAGTTTGCGGGATGTGCTGCTTTTTACACATCTCCTTAATGTGCTCTGGCATATCGTCCATCTCCTGGACTGGCTCTGGCACCACATCGGCGGGAGTATCCCAGCCGAAGTCATCTTTAGGAGGACACGGTGGGACTAAATCACCTTTGTAAAAGATGATCGGTTTGACCTCCTTGCCCTTGTTGCGTCTCCTTCTCCGTTGATAAGAGACTGCAAAGGTCTTCAACTGCTCCACCTCATACTCGTCCCGTTGGGACGAGAGCTGAAGGCACTTGGGTGGTAAGGAGATACTCCCATCAATGACCCGGCTGATAAGGTTGGCTTCAAAGTCCATACTCCGCCTTTCTGGTTGGGTCGGCTTGGAGGCGGCACTGAGGCTCAGCCTGTGCAACTTTACCATGTCTTGGTTGACAGTGAAGAGCTGCCCTTCTTCAACTTCAGGGTCCACCTTTTGCTTCCCTTTATCTTTTAAAGGCTCGGGGATTGTTAAGGTGGGCTTCCCAAAATATAGTGAAGCATCGGCCAGATGGCACTTATTGGGATGGAACGGGGCCTGGTCTGCGAAGACCGTATGTTGCTCCCCTTCCTTGGCATATTTAATGCATTGATGCAAAGTCGAAGGAACGACCCAATTCTCATGAAGCCAAGGTCTTCCAAGCAGCATCTTGTAAAATGTGTCGGAGTTGATGATATAGAATGTCGCTTGGGTGACGAAATCGCCCAAAACTAGTTTGACAACAACCCGACCAAGCGCCTCCTCGGAGCCCTGATTGAATCCCGAGATCTTGACATCGGTCACCTTTTGCAAATAAGGTGCCAAGTATAGAGACTTGAAAGTCTTCAAAGGCATAATGTTGACGGCTGCTCCGGCGTCCACCAGGATGCGATTCACGTCATGCCCATTGATCGTCCCCTTCATATATAAGGGACGATTATGGCACGGAGAAGACAGCAACATGTCTTTGTCCGTGAAGGAGATGTTGGCTGTGAGTGCTTCATATGCCTGGGCTTGCAACTCTGTAACATGGGCTTCATATGCCTCTGGATCTTGAAGTATCTTGACAAGAGCCTCTCTGAGGTCTTTGCTCCAAGCAATGGCTTCCCAAATAGTGACATTTGTTGGGAACCGCTTCATATGATGAATGATTTTGTGATCCGCCCTGGCACGGGTAGGCCTTCGGCACCTGGCGAGACTTCTCCTGTTTAGGAGGACGCTCCCCGTCTTGCTGGCCTTCCGCATCTTCCTGGAATAGCGGAGCCAAAGACTCTTCTGGAGGTGGCAAAGGCTCATCAGGCTGGTCTTCATTAGAAGGACCTACTGGGCTTGTAGACTCGACCCTGTTGGAGGGGCCGGCCTGCTCTGACACCTTTTCGCGCACTGGCGACTTAGCTGACTCCTCTTCTTCATCAGAGGATGTGATTGTAAAAGGGACGCCACCCGGCTTAGCCGTTGAGATGGGGCCTGAACCCTCTGAGGGGTTGAGGATGAAAGGGATCCCCCGAACTTGGGTTTCCGGGACAGGACCTGGTTTCTCCCCTCTGAATATTATGACCCGATCGGGAGCAAGGGGACCTTCACGTCCACGTCCTCGGCCACGACCTCGGCCACGTCCCCGGCCATTTCTCGCCGAGCGGCGCCGATATGTCGCCATAGGCGCCTGGCCTCCAGCGCTATCAGCCGTGGGACAATAAATATTGTCGGGTGGCGGAATCGCCACCATGTTGCAAGAGAGCTCTTGCAGCATTTCCTCGAGCATCTCGACAGTGAGCTCCTCATCTTTGTAGAATAAGGAGAGCTCCTCCGGGATTGGGAAGTCTTCACCTTCTTCAAGACGGTGAACCATTTCTCGGAGCCATTGTAGAAGACGAGCTTTGCGCCCAAGCTTGTCCCAGGGAATATATTCGTCTAGAGTGACGACCCTGGTGGGATGAGGGGGAGTGTACTCCTCCAGCTCATCTATGAGCTTTTGAAGTCTTTGTAGAGGAGTTAGCTCCTTAGGAGCCTCCATAGCAGCGGCTTGCTCGGCTTGCTTCTTCAACCTCCTCTTCAAGTTCTTCCTGCGATTCTTCTCCTGCTTCTTTTGGCGTGTTGCCTCTTGAGAAGAGAGAGGAGTTTGCTTCGGCAGTGGGACTCGCTTGCCCCCAGAATTTTGCTTCTTGCTCTGGGCTGACTCCTTAGGAACCTTAGTGCCACAACTTTTTCTGGGGGCAATCTTGGTCCAATTGACCTCCTCCGGCTGAGCTTGGAAGGTGGCATTGATTGCCTGAGCAATTATTTCAGGAGGCAACTCCTGGAACTCTGCCAGTCCACAGTAGGGCCTCTGGGAGCTTTGTAGTTCCACCGACTTTGTTTGGTCTGGTGGATTGGCTTGCTTGAGCTGCTGAGGCCTTTCTACAATTGGCGGCCTTGCTGAGCTGACAGAGGCCTTAGCCGGGATCTTTGCGGGCTCAAGGGGTTGAGTCCTTTCCCCGACTAATGGCCTTGCTGACTTGGCAGGAGCTTTGGCTGAAGGCTCTGACGCCTTGGCTTTGCCTTTGTTGTCTGGCCGAGAGTTCTCTGTTAGGACGATGCCAGGCTGACTGGACCTGGGACGGGCCTTGGAACTCTCTCCCATGGCTTGGCACCTTGGGTTCTGAACCTTGGGCCCTTTATAGGTGGCCTTGCCTTTAGTGAGTGATGGAAATTCATCATTTTCCGCAGGCTCACTTGGTCTGGCTAATCGGGAGAAAGCTTCAATTTCTCGCCGAGCCTGCTGGAGAGTCTCCCTGGCGGCCTCTGCAAGGCGTAACCTTGTCATGGAATTCCCCTGAGTATCGACAACCCCTCTCTGGATGAGGGCTTCAATGAAGTCCTGGACCTCTGAGCATTGCCGAGTGGGGTGAGACACCCTTGCATGATACTTGCAATAGTGGGGGTGCCTCTTGGCCGTCTCATTGTAATAAGACGGCGGGTCATGTGTCAGCACCCAGCCATCCTCCAGAAGTTTATCAAAAATCTTCTCAGTGTCCTCCTTGGGGAAAGAACACTGATGAGAGGGTCGCCACCCTGGATACCAGAGTGTGGACTTGGGCGATTGGGAACCGGCTCCCTGGGAACTAACTCCCTCCTCCTGCGGCTCGGGGAACTGGAAGGCTGCTGCAGCGTGAATGACGTTGACGGAGAAGTGAAGACTCCTTCGTGCATGCGGCTGCGGTGGGTCGACTAGAAATTCGCCCATATCCACCTTCCCTCGCCTGATTAAGTCTTCGGCGAGGTCCTTGAATGGCTCACAGTTGTGGATAACATGGCCAACAACTTCATGATATGGGCAATAGCCCTGATGAAAAGCAGCACCTGGCGTCTGCTCCACGGGTGACGGGGTAATCAACCCCGCCTGCTGACATGCGAAGAAGATATTGGGAGTTTTCTCCAAAGGGAAGGAGTATAACTTCTCTGGGAGCTCGACTCGAAGTGGAGCCTCCATGTCTTCGGGTGAGTCCTCCTCGTCTTCAGATGAATCCGAGGGCTCTTCAGAGAGCCAACCCCTGAGCGGGGCCTGACCCGTGGGTGATACACCCGCCTCCCGTATGTGGGCTGGAGCTAACCCCCTGGCAAATGGGCCAAAAGGGAAGGTGGACAACTGCTGATCAATGCTCTCTAGAAACTGCAGCAAGCGCCTTTGTTCCAGTTGCAACTGTCGGACTTCCCCTCGGATCTTCCGGATGGTCCTCCGCAGTGCTAAACATTCTGGGAATGGAGGAGGAGTGGCTCTGGGACCACCATTGGGCTGTCGACTTGCGGGCCCGGCTTCGGAGGCATTGGAACTTGAAGCCATCGCCACCAAATGGACCACGTTAGCTGACCGATTCGATCGGCTCCAGGGATGAGGCTGGGGTGGGTCGACTGCATGGTCCCGCATATTTACCAAGCCCTTCTGAATGAGCTCTTCTGCTATATTCTTGAAAACATAGCAATCCCCGATGGTGTGACCCAACCTTCGGTGATACACACAATAGGTTGGATCATCTGTCTTATCCACCTCCGCGGGCTTCCGCGGGTCCGGCAGAGTGACGAGCTGCTCCTTCATACACAGATCAAAGAGCATCTTGGTATGCTCCTTTCGGAAGGAATAAGGCGTCTTCATGTTCTCCGCTAAGAAAGACACATTTGTCTTATCACCAGACTTCTTGCCTTTCCCTTTGGGCTTTCCTTCCCCTTTATCTCCATTCGTCGGGGAGAAGTCCACGGCATTCACCTCCTTACCGCTAGCCAGACGGTCTTTGGAGGGTTTGCCTTTTGTAGAGGTTTGTACAGGGTGATCAGCGAAGAACATCTCAATCTCCGCCACCACCGTGTTGAGTTGGTCGAAGCCTCTGATGTTGGAGCCCAGAAGCTTTTCACTGACTTCTGCCGAGAGACCCCTGCGGCAGATAGTGATTGCATCTTCAGGCGTCGGAGGGTTATCGCAGCGCATGCTGACGTCCCTCCATCGCTTGATGAAGTCCAATGCTGTTTCACCCTTCTTCTGTCGAAGGGAACAAAGCTCTGCTAGGGAGACCTTGCGTTCGACCATTTGGAAGCGGTCGACAAACTTCTTCTGCATATCAGCCCAATCAGATACTGAATTGGGCTTTAACCTTGAATACCATTGGAAGGCAGTGCCAGTCAAGGACGTGGCGAAATACCGCAGCAAGTATGCCTCTTCCAAGGCTAATTCACCCATGGCCGTCATGTAATAGGCCAGGTGTTCATGCGGAGAACCCTGCCCGTTGAATTTCTGGAGCTTCGGGGCTTTAGGGCAATCCGGTGGAAGCTTCTTGAATTGGTGATGGAGGGGATAAGGCACGCTGTACAAATCAACGGTAGCCACCCCCTCGCGATGTTGAGCGAACTTCGCTTCCACGATGCGCTCGATCATCTGCTTCTGCGCCATGAGGCTTTCTGCAGCAGGAGTAGCAGATGACCGCGCATTGGCTTCATGCGGCGGGACTTCGAAGTCCACTGCCAGTGGGAGTCTTGCGGCGGTGACAGAGGCATTGGCTGCTGCCAGGATGGGAGAAGGATGCTGATCCGCTCCAGCCGGTGCCGCCTGAGGCGGGGAAGGAACCTCCTTTTCGCGCAAAAGCGACTGTAAGAGGTTCTTGAGCTCTTGGTTTTCCCGTCGAAGTTCGTCCAATGTGGGGGCCCGTGGCTCTTCCCCCAGCTCTTCTTCGTGCCGGGAGCGACTGTCCCCATCAACACTGTGGACGTCTTCCTGGCGCTCTTCTTGCCGTGCCGGCTCAGACTGAGATGTACCGGCGGTCGGCGCCTGCTGCGTCTGCGCTAGAATCCGAGAGACCGGCCTTGACCTCCTCAAATATTGGATGGGTTGGTCAAGCTCTCCTGAGGTGTTCTCAGGCTGTTTGTCGCCGGAGGTGGCGTAGCAGGTGAACACTTTGACAGTGTCATCGGTCACCTGGACCACCCGCTTTTTCTTGGGCGGTTGTCGCTCCGGCTTGGGCGGCCTCCCAAGTCTGTCGAAGACAGACATTCGGGATGTGACTGCTTGAGGTGAGCGATCCTCCTCCGTGTGTGTAGAACTAGCCCACGGGGAGGTCGGTCGCACTTTCTTGCCGGCTCCTCGGCGTTTTTGTCCCCGTAGGGGTTGAGATGTAAATCTCGCAGACGTCGAGGCCTCAGTGCTTGGCGGACTCCGCATCCGCTGAAGCTCTGACATGCGGAAGGGCTCCTCCGCCCTCGCGCGCCTTATGATTCGGGCCTCCTCCTTGGTGACCCAGATCTTCTTCAAGTGGAGCTGGCGCTTCTCAATTGGGTTGCCCCCTGCCTTTGGACGGGGAGCTCGTGGCTTGGGCCGTTGCAGAGGGCCCTGGATTGCCGCCGATACGGCAGCCTTCTTCTTCTTCCCTCCGTCCTCCCTGACTTGGCGGAGGGGCTCGAAGCGGTTGGAGGTAGAAATAGTTGGGACATGACGATCCCGGGGCAGGATCGGCTCGCCTCCATCGAGCCGAATGCGAATGTCTCCGACAATTACAGTCTTACCGGAGCGCGAGACAGCCGCCTCGGGCCTTGCACCCTTGCGGCTACGCCGTTGCCCCCATTGAGTAGGGGAGGCAGTGGTGACGCCCGTGGTAGGCATGGCGTCCTCCTGACGACAGCGGCGTTGCCCCCGTTGAGCAGGTACAGCACCTCTGAGGGTAGCTACAGCAGGTTTGGCGCCATTGCGGCGGCGACGTTGCCCCCTTTGAGCAGGGGCGGCGCCGGCAGTGATTTGATTGACCGAGAAGACTCGGCCAACAGCTGGGGCAGAAGGCTTGACACCTTCGGCCATTGACGGAGCAGCCAAGGAAACTCGGCTGGTTGTTGGGATGAAGGGCTTGACACCCTTAACAGTTGGATAATTGACCGGATAGACCCGGCCAGTTGCTGGAGTAGAGGGTCTGACACCCCCAGAAGCTAGCTTGTTGGCCGAACAGACTCGACCAATTGTTGAAGCCGAGGGCCTGGCACCCCCGACGGCTGGCTTGTCGACCGGGCGAACCCGGCTGGTTGCTGGAGTCGAAAGCCTGACGCCTCCGACAGTTGTCTTCTTGACCGGGCAGACCCGGCCAGTTGAAGGGGCCGAGGGCCTGACGCCCCCGATAGTTGTCTTGTCGACTGGACTGACCCGGCCAACAATTGAGGTTGAGGGTCTGACACCCCCAGTGATGGTCTTGTTGGCCGGACTGACCCGGCCAGTTGCTGGAGCCGAAAGCCTGACGCCTCCGACAGTTGTCTTGTTAATCGGGCGGACCCGATCAGCTGAAGCAGAAGGCCTGACGCCCTCAAAAGTCTTCTTGGCCGAATGAAACCGGCCAGTTGATGAAGCAGAGGGTCTGACACCCTCAGCAACTGTCTTCTTGACCGGGCGGACCCGGCCAGTTGATGGGGTCGAGGGCCTGACGCCCCCGACAGTTGTTTGAAGCGTGGCTGAACTGGCTTCAGCCACCGGTATCACGCCCAAGAAGAAGGGCGAGCCGACGACAGGTGGGAAGTCGCCGAAGACCAGCGGGGTTGCCAGGAATCCGAGCCTGGCGTGATTGGCGACGATCTCGGGGCCGTAGGTAACGGCAGCCATCGCTGTTGAAGTGTTGGTGGTGATGGTGCGTAGCACGAACGGAGTGGTGTGCAGATACACAAAGAACTCTCAAATGAACAGAGAGATGTGAGCCCTCCTCTTCTCGTCCTGTAAGAGGAAGAGGAGCAATCAGAACCTTGAAGAAGGTTTTAGAGACTTTCTTTGACAGAAAGAAGAAAGGCGGGAAAGGTCCCACCGGGCGTGCCAGTCTGTGAGACACGGAAAAAATCTAAGAAATACTCTTATCGTAGATAAAAGGTAGATTTTCGTTCTTTTTGAAAAGAAACACTCCTCTGCGTAGAGAGGGTTCCGTGGATGCGCATAGTATCAGACGATTTGGGTTCGAGTGCTGGACCTTTCCCCACTGACCGGAGTCAGTGTTGATTTATATCGGCCTAACGTCCGAACACCTTTGTTTAACTGTCAAAGAGGTCCCAAAAGACTTCTACAGAGGTTCTGATGTGGAGGGCAAGCTCACTCGAGAGACTCTCCATGACCACTCATTTACCACCAACACATAGAAACAAATTAGGGCTAGGTCTGAGCAAAACCCTAAGATTTAGGTATAGAGGCGCAAATATGCGGAAGCCATAGGCATTTTTAAAGCAAGGGAAGTTTTCTAGACCCCGGGGGTATTTTGGTAATTTTACCAACCCAAGGGTATTTTGGTAGTTTTCCAGGCCAGGGACATTTATGAAATTTCTGGACTGGAACGGAAGTAGGATCGGGTTCCTGACTCCCCAAGACATGGAAGCCGTTTCTGGAGTGTTTCAAGGGCTCTGAGGCCATTTTTAGGTCATAGGGGTATTTTGGTAATTCTACCAGACCCTAAACCTAGGTTTGAGATGATACCCGAGTGCTGGACTGAGCTGACAACACTTCCGGACTGAAGGAATGACAAGGAGCTTCAGGGAAGGCACACGTTTGTCAATTTGGCCGAAGGAGGGGTATATACACAATTTTTCAAAGTCGGGGGGGGGGGTTTCTTATAATTTTCCCACCCGAGGTTACATATAAAACATGCTGAATGCTTTTATAATTCCAGTGAGTACATGAGTTGTCGGCGAGTTGTCGACTGTACAAAAGTCCGCATTAGAGCGGGAGATAGGGACGTAGTCCCAATTACAAGAGATTGCAGGGTATAACTGCAAATTACAGGACTTCGGTCTTTTACAATCCCGGGAAGGATATTTTTGTAATTTCGCCATTATAGGGGACAGAAATACAAGACTTGGTCGTCCCGAGACGTAAAGACTTACAAACGTGGCCCGCTGAGGGGCATAATTACAAACATGGCCCACAGAGGGGCATAAACGTAAATATACCCCGTAGGGGCATAAATACAAGACCCGGGGACTTACCCCACACGGGCCAAAACAAACGAACAAATGCTTCAAGTGTCTTCCGTAGGTTGCCACTTGTGTAGTGCTCTCTGTGTGTCCTTTTGGACCTCTGGGGGTCTATTTATAGAAGCGGGGGAACCACCCCGGGAGTGTTCGACCCCGTACGGGTCCAACGGGATGAAAATGACCCCGGGGAGGTCCCATTTTCAAATTGGTTTAAGTCCGCGCGCGGGAACGGAACCTCCCCAGGGTGGGAGGTCCCCGGGACGGTCCTGGACCGTCTCGGGGTCGCGGACACCCGGGGAGGGACCTGCTCGGGGTCGCGGCTCCCCGGGGGGAACCGGCCCGGGGTCGCGGGCCCCCGGGGGGGACCTCCCCGGGGTAGCGGGCCCCCGGGCAGGACCTGCCCGGGGTCGCGGACCCCCGGGGGACCTCCCCGGGGTCGCGAGCCCCGGGCAGGGCCTGCTCGGGGTCGCGGACCCCCGGGGGAACCTCCCCGGGGTCGCGAGCCCCTGGGCAGGTCCCGCCCGGGGTCGCGCGCCCCGGGGAGGACCTCCCCGGGGTCGCGGACTTCGGGTCGCCCCCACCCGGGCCGCGCGCACCCCGAGGGGGAACTCCCCGGGGTCGCGGACCCCTGGTGGGTCCAACCCGGGTGCGTCCGACCCCGGGCGGGTCCACCTGCCTAGGAGGAGTCCCGCGCGGGACTCCTCTCGCCCCGGGCGGACCCGTCCGGGTAAGGGCGACCCCGGACAGGTCCCTCCACCCCCGGACGGGTCTACTTCTCGCGCGGATTCCATAAAAGGAGGCTACGAGGCTCTGAAACTCCGGGTTTTCGCCGTCTCTCGTGGAGAACAACGAGAGGGAACGCCGCCTTGTTCGTTTGTCGTCTTCCTCGGGCCGTAGGCCGCTGCGGGAGGACGAGTTGTTGTCCGTGCCTCGTGATACACGTGCGAGGGACGTTGTGCTTGGTACGTAGACCTTCTTCAGCATCTCCTGCGTTGTTGTAGAAGTGTTCCTCGCTTGGGGATACACGTCCGGTAGGTAGGGACTTAATCCCGTAGGGATTTTTAATATAACCACGTGATCCTGACGATCATTGTGGCTTGTGCTTGGTTGGTGGCCATCCCCCGAGGGATTTATATCGCCACGACATGTGGGCTACAAAGCTGTAAGCTTAGGAATATCCGACGGGACGGCGATACGCCGAACAAGGTACCCCGTGTAGGAATATCCTATCGGAGGGTGATACACCGCTTCCGAAATCTTGTCACATGCGGGATTAAAATCCCGAACCTTTAGCACGATAAATTATGGGTGCAACAAGGGGTTACCCGATTTTGCCTGAGGCGCCCTTTCGAGTTTTCACCTCAGCTGGGTTGGTGGCAATTTTTGCCCTCAGTAATCTTGTAGAAGGAATCAACTGAGGCCGTCGGGGTATCTCTATTTTTAACCCCAAATTTTTTTATACTTTTTTTTTTGAGAATGCCGTCCGTAGCGTGTTGCCGTCAGGGGACGTTACCTGAAACTGGAAGGTGTGGGTGGTCGGATATTGTTCCGCCATCAATAAGGGTTTTCATACATTCTCGTGCCATGGTGGCGAAGGGCCACTACGTCATGGCGAGTTATGACTGGAGTTATGGTTGGTGGATCAGGGATTGTAGGAGAGAACTGGGATTATGATGAAACTTGAAGGCTCTGGATTTGCAGGGGATGTAGGATGTAGTGACATAGAATGACAAGTGTCTAGGGATGTATTGGGACATAGGTCTACTGGGATGGTGACTGGGAGCTTTACTATCACAAGGACCGGTTGACCTGTGGTGTTGAAGCAAGGGCCTAAGGTTGGCCGAACTGAGTGGGGGTAGTGCAAGGCCAACTGGGAATTATAGGGTTCGTGCTCTAGCAGTGTAAGTTGATTGAAGACTGGCTCTTGGTGAGGCTAACGGCTCACTGAGGAGTGGGTGGAAGGCTATTCTGACTGGTGGGGAGAGGAAGCTTTTCTCGTTATCGGCTCTACCGCCCTTTCGGGTTTTCGCTAGAGCCGACCTCCTTTAGCTTTTTCCGACGCGCCCTTGCGGGTTTTCACGTCGAGGGGTTTCCCAATTTTGCCTGAGGTGCTCTTTCGGGTTTCCACCTCAGCTGGGTTACTGGCCTTTTTGCCCCCAATCACCCGCTTGTGATGAGGATGACTGGGTCTGTCGGGGCATCTCTATTTTTAACCCCATTTTTTTTTGACTTACCTGGGAGCTTGACGGCTAGACTGGTGCCGGTGCAGAAGTGCTTGCGCTCTCGTGGTGACGGGAACGAGGGCAGGAGATTAGTCCCCGAGGATGCCTGGCGGCAGTTCTGGGGAGCTGAGCTGGCTGGTTGACTAGGAATCGACGACTGGAAGGACTGGCCGGTTAGATCCTTCATGGGGAAGGACCGGCCTTACTGGTAGTAGCTAAGACGTGCGCCTTAGTCTGGTTGGCGTCCGAACTCGTGTTCCGGTGCATAATATAGCTTCATATGTTTGCCGTTGAGAGGCTGGAATGGCCTATGACCTTTGTGGTCGACAACCGTGTAGGCCCCGCCCTCATAGACATTCTGGATAATATACGGACCTCGCCAATTCGGCTGTAATTTCCAACTGGAGCGCCCTGCCCTGACTTCCTTTTCCTTGATCATGACAAGGTCGCCTTGCCCGAAAGCTCGCTGCTTGACGTGCTTATCATAGGCCTGGGCCATGCGGGCCTGATATATTTGCAGGTGTTTGTAGGCTTCGAGCCGCTTGCCTTCTAGATCGAAGAGCTCTTCTAGCCTTCTCTGGTACTCACTTTCGTCAGGGCCGGTCAGGCCGGTGTGGACCGCCACACGGTAAGAAGCTAACTGGATTTCGATGGGGATAACGGCTTCTGTCCCGTAAGCAAGGGAGAACGGCGAGCACCCCGTAGAGGTTTTGTAGACCGTCTGATAGGCCCACAATGCTTCGAAGACCTTCTCGCCCCAATCGCGTTTCCGGTGGCTAACCATCTTAGCCAGGAGCTTGCAGAGGGTCTTGTTGAAGGCTTCCACCAAACCGTTAGCCTGGGGGTTGTAGACCGAAGAGATTCTCCAGTCGATGTGGAATTTGGCCGCTAGTTGGTATACGGCCTTATTCTTGAATGGTGTCCCGTTGTCGGACACGATGTGGCTGGGAATACCGAATTGGTATATGATGTTGTGCCGGATGAATCTAGCAACGATTTCCCCGGTGACCTCTCGCAAGGGAAGGGCCTCCGCCCATCGGGAAAAATAGTCGGTGGCGGCCAAAATGTATTTGTGGCCCTTGGACGATGGCGGGAAAGGCCCCGCGATATCCATGCCCCACTTGGCAAATGGCCAGGTGGGGGCTGTAGGACGCAATGGATTTGGTCTTCTGGGTACTGAGCCAAAGGCTTGGCATTGATGGCACGTACGGGCGTACTGGACGCAATCTGCGTACATGGTTGGCCAATAGAAACCCTTGAGCTTGATATTGTGCTTCATTCGGTCTCCGACCTGGTGCGCACCACACAATCCAGAGTGGACCTCCTGCATGACGGCTCGAGCCTCGGCGAGGGCAAGGATGGCAGTATCGGTTTCGGTATCGGTTTTGGTTTCGGCCGAAACCAGTTCAAAACAGTAAGAAAAGGCACAATTTGTATTGAGCAGGGACGGTTTCGGCCGAAATCGAACGGTTTTGGTCCAGTTTCGGTCGGTTTCGGTCCGAAACCGGACGGTTTCGGTCCGAAACCATTAAAAAATCATTTTTTTTGGTATCGGACTTGCTACAGTGACAAGGCCCGTTTCGGTTTCGGTATAGACCGAAACCGATACGTTTCGTCCGAAACGTATCGGTTTCGGCCGATACTGCCATCCATGGGCGAGGGAGACACATCTCAGGAGAATTGACTTGTCCTTCTCGTGGACGAGTCGATACAGGGAGTCGCCGATCAACTCGTAAGAGGTTGCTCGGCGGAGTAGCTGGACCCTTTGAGCTCGGTCAGTAGGGAGCCACCCGTTCTTGAATTTGATGATGGGCGCACGCCAGTCATCCTCTTCTGGAGACATGTTCTGGTCAAGGTCGTGGACCTCGTAGATGGTGAGACCGGTGTTGCCTTCGAGTGAGCTCGGTATCAGCCTTCTGTGTTTGACGACGATGTCGACCTCGCCCTCGGGCGAGAGCTTGATGGCCGCGGCCAATTTTGCTAAGGCATCCGCCTGAGCGTTGCTGCTTTTGAGAATATGATCTATTTCGATGAAATAGAACTTCTGGGTTAATCTAGTGACGTCGGTATAGTACAGAACCAACTCTGGCTTCCGCACGTCATAGACGCCGAGGACCTGCCGGACTATCTGTTGGGAGTCCCCGTAGGCTTTGAGACATTTAATACCCATATGGAGAGCCATCTGGAGCCCAATGAGTAGAGCTTCCTACTCGGCTTCATTGTTGGTCAGGGACTTCATGAGGGCGCAGGAGTTGTACAAAACTCCACCCTGAGGAGTCAGGAAAACTATGCCGGCACCTGTCGTGGTGGCTGGATCCTGGTTGCTCCGGGTGATCCCTCGGGAAGCGCCATCGAAGTAGAGTTTCCAGCAAGGCACGCTGGTTGTGAGAGCGTTCTGCTGCCAATAATGCAAGACATCTCCGCTCTGTTCAACTGGTTGTTGTGATTAAGCAGCAAGGGACTCCTCGTCCGGGAGCTCCGAGCTGAAGGGTGAGTTGTCTGGCACTAGATGGGCTGCCAAGAATTCAGCCATACCCTGTCCCTTGATTGCTTTTCTGGGGACATAAATGATGTCGTACTCCATCAGCAGGAGAGCCCACCTTCCCAGTCTGCCTGAGAGGACAGGTCGCCGAAGGAGATACTTCAGAGGGTCGTGCTTGGATATAAGCTCGACCTGATGGGACAGGAGGTAATGCCGCTGCTTCTTAACTGCGAACACCAGTGCCAAGCAAACCTTCTCCATAGGGGAGTAGCGGTACTCGGCATCGATTAGCTTCCGGCTGAGGTAATAGAGGGGTTGCTCTTTACCTTCCTCATTGATTTGCGCCAACAGAGCTCCTAGCGAAGCGTCTATGGCAGCAATGTAAAGGATGTGGGGTTTACCCTTTATTGGTGCCCCCAGGATTGGGGGAGTAAGGAGGTACTCCTTAATTTGCTCGAAAGACGCCTGGCATTCCGAGTCCCATGTAAACGGGGCGTCCTTCTTCATCAGCTTGCCGAAAGGGGCGCACCGACCGGAGAGGTTAGAGATAAACCTCCGAATGTAGGTCAACCTTCCTTGGAAGGACCTGAGCTCGGTGAGGTTGCCGGGTGGTGGGAGCTCCTGGATCGCTTTGATCTTGGTGGGATCCCACCTCGATTCCTCGGTACCTGACGACGAAGCCGAGAAATTTGCCGCTGGATACACCGAAGTCGCATTTCATGGGGTTCATCTTGAGCCCATATTGCCGGAGACGCTCGAAGACTTGGCGAAGGTCGCGCAAATGGTCTTCGCACCTTTTGGTCTTGACGACGAGGTCGTGGACATAGCATTCGACGGTGTTGTGCAGCATCTCGTCGAATATTTTGGTCATGGCCCTTTGGTAAGTAGCGTCGGCATTCTTCAAACCAAAGGGCATGCGCTTGTAATTGAAAATCTTGTTGGGGGATCTAAAAGCTGTGTGGTTCTTGTCTTTGAGGGACATCCGGATCTGGTTATAACCTGATGACCCGTCCATGAAAGACAAGGCTTCATGACCAGTGGTCATATCAACCATCGTTTCTGTGATCGAGACTGGGAAGTCGTCTTTCGGACAGGCTTTGTTGAGGTCCCGGAAGTCGACGCAGATGCAGAGTTGGCCATTCTTCTTCTTGACTGGGATTATGTTGGCGAGCCAAATTGGGTAGATACACGGCTCGATGAAATCGACCTCCGCCATTTTATGGACTTCGGCCAAAACCTGGAGCTCCAGCTCATGGCGCATGCGCCGCTGTGGTTGCTTGACCGGAGTGACTGAGGGAGAAATGGCTAGCTCGTGCTCCCCTACGGAGGGGTCTAGCCCTGGCATCTCCTTGTACGTCCAGGCGAAGCAGTCTTTGTATTCGAGTAGGAGTTGCTTGTAATCCTGCCTTTCTGTCTCGGTGAGGAGAGCACTGACGAATGTAGGCTGAGGGGCTTCATCTTCGCCCAGGTTGATCTTCACGAGCTCGTCCACGGTCGCTTGGCCGCCGTCCTCCAGCTCGGGTGGAGCGGGTTGGAAGTCGATGAAATCCTCATCATCGGTGTCGGTTTCGTGTATCTCTTGGTTCTCGAAGCCACTGGTTGACGTTGATGGGACTGGAGAGTGGTTGTTGCTGGGGTCCATCGAGGATTGATCCGGACCGCCGACTGCTGGCCTGCAGTCATCAACCGGGGCTGTTGAGGTCTCGCCGGGGTTGCCTGGCGAGGTTGGCAATCCTTCGTAGTTAGGATCAGAGATATCCCCCCCCTCAGGAGGGTTTGTTGAACTGGGTCCTTCGACTGGCTGAGAGACTAGAGGAGCTTCCTCTGCCCCCTTGTCTTGGCAGGGAGGCGAGGCTGGTTCCTCGACGGCTTGGGCCAGAGTTCTGGTTGTGACGGGGACCGGAATCAGAATTTCCTCTTCCTCATCCCCGAAGCTGTCGAATTTGGCTTCGACTCTAGCTCTGTCGTCGGCTGGTTGTGCCAGGCCTACGACGTTGACTGCGTAGTAGACGTAAAAGTCCGGGTCTTGGTCGTAGCCAAGTCCCCTGGTGTCCTTATGGAAGGACGGGGGTTGCCCCCGGACCTGGGAAGGAGTCCACAGTTGACGGAAGTATCTCTGTTGTGCCGAAGTTTGCCACAGGGGAATGTGTTGCTTCAGACACATTTCTTGAATATGCGGCGACAGATCGCCCCATACCTGAACTGCTTCAGGGGTATCATCGGCTTGCCTAGACCAGTCGAAGTCGTCATCTGGCGGGGCTTGAGGGACCATGTCTCCCTTATAGAAGACAATATGTTTGTCCCTATTAGCCTTCTTCTTGTTTTGGCGTTGTCGCTTGAAGGTGACAATAAATGCCGTGAGCGACTCGAAGCTGTGCTTCTCGGATGCACATGAGAGCTGGATGCACTCTGGTGGCAAGCATATGCTCTTGCCGATAGCTCGGCTAATAAGATTAGCCTCGAAGTCGATCTGGCACCTCTCGGGGCGATCTGAGGTTGACTTGGAGCCGAGGTGCAGCCGATGAAGCTTGGCCTTTTCCTCGTCAACAGAGAAGAGATCACCATCGTCTTCCTCTGAGAGCCAATCGTTGCTTTTGCTCTTAATCACAGGGTACTGACTAATCCCCTTGAAGTAGAGCGCAGCGTCGGCCAGGTTGCATTCTGCTGGTGTGAACGGCGACAGGTCTGCAAAGACCGTGCGTTGCTCCCCGTCCTTGGCATACTTAGATGCATTGGTGGAGAGTTGATGGGACAACCCAATTTTCGTGGAGTCAGGGTCTGCCCAGTAGCATCTTATAAGATGTGTTGGAGTCGATGATGTAGAATGTCGCCTTGGAGGTGAAATCATCGAGCACCAGATCAACATCCACCCGGCCGAGGACATCCTCGGTGGTCTGGTTAAAACCGGATATCTTGACTGCTTGAACCTTCTGGAGGAACGGCGTCAGATATAGAGCCTTGAATGTCTTGAGCGGCATGATGTTAACAGCGGCACCAGCGTCCACCAGGATCTGGTTTACGTCATACCCTGTTGACCTTCCCCTTCATGTAGAGAGGACGGTTGTGGCACGGAGGAGAAAGCAGCATGTCTTTCTCCGTGAAGGAGATGGCGGCCGTGAAGGCTCCATAGGCAGCCGCCTTCATTTCCGCGGCATGTGCTTCATAGACTTCTGGCTCTTGGAGTATTTTGATAAGAGTTTCTCTTAGGTTCTTACTCCAAGCAATGGCTTCCCAAATTGAAATACTGGCAGGGAAGCACTTCATCTGGTGGAGGACTTTCCGGTCGGCTCGGGCTCGAGCATCCTCCAGAGAAGGTAGTATGTCAGACTGAGCCTTCTGTGAGCTGCCGTGCTGTTCCCCGTCGGGGAGTTGCACTGCCTTGCCCTTACCATCGGGATCAGACTGACTTCGATCACCAGCGGACTCGTAGAACAGGGATGCCAATGATGGCTCTTCTAGAGGTGACTGGCGGGCTGGCTCGTCCTTGCCGGACGGTCCCGCTTGCTCTGCTGCAGAAGCCGGTACTGGTGCAGGGGTTGGGAGGCTGACAGCAGCTCGTTCGATGCCGGAAGGGTCGAAGATACCGGGTCCGCTCCGAATCTCTACTTCCGGAATGGGAGCCGGTTCCTCTCCTCGAAAGAGGATAATTCGCTCCGGGTCGAAGGTGGACGGAGAGAGGGGTAACTCAGAGGTTCTCCCACAGCCTCTACCGCATCCCCGGCCGCGACCCCGGCCACGACCGGTGTGCTTTGGAGCTGGCTGTAGCCTAAGAGGAGCAATGGTTCTTTATCTTGTCCGGGAGGCTACTGGCTCGCTCGGCCGAGAAGCATTGATATTGTCAGGAGGTGGGATGGCCACCATGTTGCAGGTGCAGCGCCGAAGCATTTCTTCTAGCTGCTCTGTGGTGATCTCCTTATCTTTATAGCACAAGGAGAGCTCGTCCGGGATCACGAGTCTTTCGCCGTTCTTGAGCTTTTGGATCATCTCTTGGACCCAATTTCTGAGGCGGGCTCGTTTCTGTATTTCTTCCCACGGGATATAGCTGTCGAGTGGGAGAGCCCCGGTAGGACGAGGAGGGATGTATTCCTCTAGGTCATCAATGAGCCGCTGAAGCCTTTGGAGAGGCGTTGGCTCGGCTGGTGACTGTAGAGCAGCCGCTTGTTCTGCCTGTTTCTTGAGCCGTCTTCTGAGTTTCTTCCTCCTATTTTTCTCTTGTCTCTTGGCAATACCGATCTCCAAGGGAGTAGGAGGGAGAGGTGCTGGGGCCGGAGTTGATAAACCCTGATGAGGAAATCTCCGAGCTGGTGCCTTTGCCGGGCGAGGTCGTTGACTCTTCCTTGCCCGGATTTCGATCCAGGCGCCTTCCGCTTGTTGTATCTGGAAGGTAGCGTTAATCGTCTGCTCGATTACCTCGAGCGACAATTCCTGGTATGTCGGGATACCGGGACTGGTGTCCGAAGACGTGTGCGCGGTTTGGTGCCTTACCCGCGGTGGCGGCAGCTTTTGAGGAGTCAGTTGACTGGTGCTGGCGTCTGAAGACGTATGCGCGGTTTGATGCCTTAGTCGCGGTGGCGATAACTTTTGTTGAGAAGCGGACCGAGAGATATGTTTGTCGTCCTGCTCCTTAGCCTTGCCTTTGTGATCACGCTGAGGGCTGGGCCTGGCGACAACCGACGTCGTCGCAGGACATTGTTGCTCTGAGTAGTTACCCCGACTCTGCGGACTGGCTGAGCCGCGTGGCGGTGGGCCTGCCGCTTGAATCGAAGCCGCTGAAGACTCCGAAGATGTCTTCTTTGTACTTCTGATTGTGTTGACAGGTAGGCGGAGAGGACTCGACGGCCCATCCGCCGAGGGGATGTGACGAGGCTGAGGCGAGACCTCACCCTGCTTTTGGTTTCCCTTCCTATCCACGGACGTCGGAGACGGAGATAGGATGGGAGGATGATGAGAGAGAGCCGAAGAGCTCGTCGTCGTCTCCCCCACCAGAACGTCCTCTCGGTCGAGGAGGACCCAGAGGAGCCTGGCCGTGTCTTCTTTAGGGAAAGGGAGAGACTTTAGCTCCGGCCAGGACCGCCACCGCACGGCCGAAGTGGCTGGGGCTGGTTGGCTAGGTGCTGATGTCTGAGAGCCTACAAGGGCCGGAGAAGCAAAGGAATGATGACGTTGACCGAGAAGTTGGTCGGCTCCGTCTCTTGACTGGCATCCTGCTCTCTACGCCTTCGCAATCGCTCGAGCGCCTCTTGGTTGTCTGCCCGGAACTCGAGCCATTCTGGAGGATGCTGATAAGGCAGTCCGTGCCCATTTTCTTGAGGGGAGTCTGGCCGCTCTGGCACATTCCTGGCAGTGCACAGGGTCTTTTCGACCGCTTGCTGAAGCCTGACAAGTGACATAGAGTTCCCCTCCGCCTCGATCTGCTCCCATTGGATCTGTTCCTGGATGAGGTATTGAACTTCCTCACAGGACTCGATCGGGTGGCAAATTCTGGCATGGAAGGGGCAGTATTGAGGGTGACTACTGTCCCAATGGGTGTAGTCGGCAGGCGAGTCGCGGGGCATAATTTGCCCCCTCTCGACGAGGATATCGAAGAGTCGTCGGGTTCTCTCCCTGGGGAAGGAGAGAGGTCTCTGATCATGCCAGGGCCTCCACCCCGGATACTAGATCGAACGTCCCCTCCGACTGGCGCTGGGCTCCTCTGACTGGTCATCAGAAAGAGAAAATGCGGCCATCATGTGGATGACATTGGCTGAGTGGTGAACCACGCGTGCTGCCTTAGCTGGCCTGGCCCACGTGTGTGGTTGCGGGGGATCGACGAGACCACTCTTCATTTTGACGAGGCCGTCTCGGATCAACTTTTGCGCCTGAGTCTTGAAGACATAGCAATCCTCAATTGAGTGACCCAGCATGCGATGGTACATGCAATAACTGGGATCGTCGGTCTTCAGAGCCTCGTCCGGCTTGCGGATTTCTGGCAGCTCGACAATCTTCTGGGCCATACAGAGGTCGAAGAGCATCTTCGTATGTTCCTTCTTAAAGGAGAAGGGCGTCTTCATACGCTCTGAGAAGGAGGAAACAGCCGGCTTGTCCGCTGGCTTTTTGTCAGAGCCGCTGGATTGGGCCTCCTTACTGGCTTTGGCAGCAGGGGTGAACTCTATGATATTCACCTCCTTGCCGGGCTGGCATTCTCGCACTTGCTTACCCTTTGCTGCAGTATAGCTTGGGTTATCGGCGAAGAACCTCTATTTCGGCGACTGCCGAATTGAGTTGGTCGAAGCCTTTAATATTGGTGCCGAGAAGTTTTTCGCTGACCTCGGCCGCCAGACCTCGACGACATATGGTGACGGCGTCCTCCTGAGCAGGTGGATTGACACACCTCATGCTGAGGTCTCGCCATTTTTTGATGAAGTCGAGGGCGCCCTCGCCCTTTTTTTGCAGGAGAGAGCAGAGTTCGGCTAGGGAGTTCTTTCGCTCGGCCGTTTGAAAGCGGTCGAGGAATTTCTTCTGGAGATCCGCCCAGTCGATCACTGAGCCAGGCTTCAGGCGGGAATACCATTGGAAGGCCGTTCCTGTGAGCGAAGTAGCAAAGTAGCGAAGTAGCGGAGGAGATATGATTCGTCCAGCGCTAGCTCACCCATGGCCGTAACATAGTAGGCCAAGTGTTCATGCGGCGACCCCTGCCCGTCGAACTTTTGCAGGTTCGGGGGCTTGGAGTACTCTGGGAGAAGCTTTTTCAACTGGTGGTAAAGCGGGTAGGGCACACTGTAGAGGTCTACTGTGGCAACCCCTTCACCATACTGGGCGCCAGGAGATTTTCCGGCATTGGCGTATTGGAGACTCGTGGCTGAGTCTCAACCGGAGGCGTGCCAAACCCAGTTGCCAACGGAGTTCGGGAGATCGCCGTTGAAGTGTTGGCAGCATCGCGGGCTGCCGGCGGTGTCGGTGCCTCGGCCTGGGGCCTAGCAGGTTGCTGAGGAGGAAGGTCCCGCTCCTGGAGGAGATCTTGCAGGAGGGCCTTCAGATGCTGGTTCTCCCTCATGAGTGTCGAGGGTCACTTCTTGAGCCTCGTTCGCAGGAGGGTCGTTGTTGACTGGCTCTGCGTTGATAGGAGGGTCGTGGTCTTCCACCGGGACTTCTTCCTCGCGTTCCGACGCCTGCGGTCCGGCAGAAGTGCCGATGTGACCTGTTGGGGGAGACGGCAGGGCCTGATGGCACGGCCTCCTGAAATGGGACAGAGGCTGGTTCAGATCATCAGACTGGGTATCCGGCTGGTGTCCGGCGGTGTAGCACGCGAACACTCAGACCGCGTCATTGATGAACCGGGCCGTCTGCTTTCGGCGGGGGTGCCGCTCGGGGCGGACATGCGCCCCTAGTCTGTCAAAGACCGAGGTGCGTTGCAGAGGGGGCTCACTCCCTATAGCTGTAGGAGGAGAACCCTGGACAGGTTGCTGGAGGGCCCAGGAGCGGGCTCGCCTTTGCCTCCGCTTGCTTGCGCGGGGGACACTAGACGACTGGGCGTCATCAGACGATGCTACTGTGAAGCCAGTCGCATCCCGTCTGATGCCGCGTCTGAGTGCTCGCAGGGGGTTTCTGATACGCGCCCTTCGAACGGCCTGAGCTTCCTCTGGGGTAACCCAGATTCTCCTCAAGTCAGGTTGCTGGTCTCCCTTGTCGCCGGTTTTCCGACGAGTTGTCTTGGGAGGTCGTGTGTCGGGTTGTGGTGGGTGCCCCCGGACTGTTGCCGAGGAACCCGCTCCTTTGAGCTTCGCCCTGTCCTCTCGTGTTTGCTGCAAGAGGTCAAAACGATTAGTGGTGGGGATGGTGGGAACGGTCTGTTCCTGGGGTATGATTGGTTCACCCCCGTCGAGACGGATCCGCAAGTCACCGACAAGAATAGTCCTGCCGGAGTTGCTGGTTGCAGCGGCGAGCCGCCTGCCTTTGCGGCCATGGCGACGCTTCTTCTGAGGAGTGGAGGAAGACTCCGCCCCGAGATGGTAGACCGAGAAAACCCGGCTTGGAGTGACCGGTAGCGCAGAGCTGTCAGTCAGAGGTACTGGGACCGGCCCCCGGGGTATGAAACCCACGCCGGGAGTCGATGACTGGGCGACCCGGGTATAAGCCTTTGGCTGTGCCGATAGGAGTGTTGCCGATGCTCGAGATGACACTCTCGCACCGGAAGACGACGCCGTCGGAAGTGCTGAGGTGCCGACGCCCCTGGTCGAGGGCCCGCAGTAGGTACCGGTGTAGTCTGGGCTCGGGTCGGAAGGCCCGAGAAGAGTGCTGAGGAACCTTGCCCCCTTGGTAGAAGACCCGCGGGGAGAGCCAGTTCAACTGGAGCTCGGAACCGGGATCCCGAGTGCAATATCGGAGAGCCGCGAACTCGGGGTTGGGAGCCCGTATCGAGGGTCGGCTTTATCGGGGTTCGGGCCTGTGGGCCCGAGGAAGGCGCTGAAGAGCCGTGGACCCGAGGCTGGAAGCCCGTGTTGGGTACCGGCTTTGCTGGGGCTCGGGTCTGGGGACCCGAGGAATGTGCTGAGAGGCCGTGGACCCAGGGCTGGGAGCCCGTGTTGGGTGCCGACTTTGCTGGAGCTCGGGCCCGAGGACCCAAGGAATGTGCTGAGAGGCCGTGGACCTGGGGCTGGGAGCCCGTGTTGGGTGCCGGCTTTGCTGAGGCTCGGGGTTGGGCACCCGAGGAATGTGCTGAGAGGCCGTGGACCCGGGGCTGGGAGCCCGTGTTGGGTGCCGGCTTTGTTGGAGCTCGGGCCTGGGGACCCGAGGAATGTGCTGAGATAGTGACCGAACTCCGGGGTGCGGGACCCGTGCCGGAGATCGGACGAGGCTGGCCTCGGGAGCTAACGCTTACCCGGGCCGGTGTTGATTTGGGGACCCTGCAGGGGCCAATGGTGGTGGTCCGGTGCCTGGCGCTCAGGTGGGCCACCGGTGCTGGAAGTGCGCGTGGCGCGTTGGCCACGGGAGCCAACAGAGAGACTGAGGTTGGCTGAGGAGCAGCCACAGAGATCACGCCCAAGAAGTAGGGCGATCCGATGACAAGGGCGAAGTTGCCGAAAGCAATCGGCGTCGCCAAGTAGCCCATCCGTGCGTGGGTGGCAATAACATTGGGACCGTAGGTGACGGCCGCCATGGTTGCTAGAGAGCTGTGTGCTGCAGAGGCGACGGTCGCTGACAGTCGCCGAGCGCGGTCCGACGGTCAGAACGCGAACCGGAAGCTGTTGGAGAATGCGCGCACGAGTACCCTCCTCTGTCTCTCCTGCAAGGACAGGGAAAGGGCACAAGGGCTTCAGGGCTGGCACAGACTTTTCTTCAGCAAAAAGAAGGAAGGTGGGAGACGTCCCACCGGGCGTGCCATCCTCTCTGTTGCGCGGGTTTTTTTTTTTTATATGTCGAATAACTAGGGTGAAAGAAGGGATACAGCGGGGAAGGAAGACACAGGAGTTTGATATATCTCGGGTATCCTCCTTACGGTTGCATGCATCTCACGGCGGTATCGGGCACTCTCCTTTTACGGAAAGTCGAAAAGGGTCGAATGGCACAGAAATGTCAGGGTACAGATTAACCGGACAGGGTGCGGGCGTGCCAATCGATTTCTCGACAATCACCCATTGAACCAAGGGTTGACCGGGGAAGCGCCACCAGGGCGCGGCACGTGGGCTCGGGCTATCGGGCGACACGTGGAGAGAAGGGATTCCACAGGTGCGAGTGCGTAGGCGATTGTGGGAATCGTGTACTGGACGTCTTTTCCCACCGGCCGCAAGCAACCAGTGTTTATTTACATCGGATTGAATCCGAACACCTTCGTTCTGAGCTGAAGAGAGTCTGTATATATGCCTGAAGCCGTGGGTAGAGGGCTGGGAGCATTCTGCAGCTGTGGGCATGGTTGGCAGTTTCGGCCGAAACGTATCGGTTTCGGCCATAACCGATCCGAAAAACACCTTAAACACTGTAGCAATCCGAAACTAAAGGGGGGTATCGGTTTCGGGCGAAACCGATACTAGTTTCGCCCGAAACCGGCCGGTTTCGGCCCGAAACCGTTTGGTTTCGGCCGAAACACGTGACCTTATGGGTTGTGTTGGCCCCCGAAACCCCACTACCCACAGGTTTCGGCCGAAAGCCTCCCCCCCTGCTGTCTGTCACGGGTGCTGTCTGCTGCTGCCGCTGCTGTGCTGTTGGCGAGCTGCTGCTGCTGTGCTGCGGCTGCTGCTACTGTGCCTGCGGCTGCTCCTGTTGCGGCTGCTCCTGCTGCCTGCGGCTGCTCCTGCTGCGGCTGCTCCTGCTGGCAGCGACTCCGACCAAGGGTGAAAGCAAGGTTGGCAGAGGTGGACAGGCCCGACCGCCCGAGTCCGACAGGGAGAGGCCGAGAGGGAGCCAACACAACTTCAAGGGTTTGATTATTTTGTTTGGGGTTAATTTCATTGGGTTTTGTTTGATTGTTTTGTTGTGTTCTTTTGGTTGGGTTAAAAATTTGGGGTAAGCAAGCCTTGCTTATTAAGTTTCTTCTAAGGGTGATTAAGGGCTTAAGGGTTAATTGCTAATTAAACCCTAACCAGTTTATAAAAACTGGGGCTTTTGTCTATTTTGATTTGCTTAGGCTCAATTGAAGTTAAATTAAGATTCATCGAGGATTTTGGGGTGGGATCCTGCGGGTAATTAATTTTTCCCAAGGGTGATTAAGGGTTAATTGCTAATTAAGCCCTAATTAGGTCATAAAAATTGGGGTTTTTGTCTAAATTGGTTTGCTTAGGCTCAATTGAAGTTAAATTAAGATTCATTGAGGAATTTGGGGTTGGATCATGCGGGTAATTAGTTTTTCCCAAGGGTGATTAAGAATTAATTGTTAATTAAGCCCTAATTAGGTCATAGAAATTGGGGCTTTTGTCTAATTCGAGTTTTTTAGCCACAATTGAAGGTTAATTAAGTTTCATTGATGAATGTGGGGTGGGATCATGCTGGGATTATATTTTTATGAAGGGTAATTAGGGCTTAATTAGTAATTAAGACTTAATTAGTTCATAAAAATTGGGCCTTTTGTCTAATTCGAGTTTCTTAGCCACAATTGAAGGTTAATTAAGTTTCATTGACGAATGTGGGGTAGGATCATGCTGGGATTATATTTTTATGAAGGGTGATTAAGGGTTTCGTACTTACAATTGTTTGTCTTTGACTGTGTAACTTCTTAATGCAGCATCATGCCTAGACGTCAGCAAATACAGGAGCAGCAAGGGCAGGAGGATCGGGGTGGGCCCACATGTCCTTAGTTGATGCTAAGAGATGGAAGGTTAAATGTAATTATTGTGCTAGGGAGATGTATGGCGGAATTACCAGAGGCAAGCAACATTTGGCAGGGGTACGAGGAGAGGTGAGACAATGCGACCACTGTCCACGAGAGGTGCGAGAGGAGATGCGCCAGTGCCTTTTGGGGAAAAAGGAGAGGGTGCAACAAAGGGCTGAGGATGAGGAGGAAATTGCTGAGGAGATTTCTGGCAGAAGGGTTAGGAGGGATGATGATGAGGAAGGCACTGAAGATTCTGATCCGGAGCTGACTGAAGTAAGGGAGCGTGAAGAAGCCGCTCGAAGGAAAGGAAAGGCACCCATGGGTTCAGGAGGGACCTACACCAGTACAGCTGCACGACGTCCTGATGTTGCTGCCCCGCCCTCGCAGACGCAGAGAGCAGGCCCCATGGACAGTTATCTCCACAGAAGGCCCCAGGCTACACAACCTAAGATCAAAAGTGCATTAAGAGGGGTCAAAAAATCTGCAGAAGTTGCAGGGCATGCATTTAAAAACATCTGTAAATGATTTTTTCATGCAGGTGTCCCTGCACATGCTGCTGAAAGTGAATATTTTCAACCTATGTTGGATGCCATAGCAGATGCTGGCCCTGGCTTGAAGGCGCCGTCACGTCGGGACATATACGGGCGTGGCCTTGAGGGAGAGGTTGAGGAGCTCCATCAGTGGGTTGAAAGCTTCAAGCATATATAGATGGAGAGAGGATGCACTATTATGTGTGATGGCTGGACTGGTACCACGAAAAAGTCCATGATTAACTTTTTGGTGTATTGCATCGAAGGTACAGTATTTGTAAAATCTGTAGATGCATCAAATTTTGAAAAAAATGCCAATTATTTGTTTCATTTGATGGACAACATGGTAGACGAAATTGGTGAAGAAAATGTTGTACAAGTTGTGACTGATAATGAAGCCAGTTATAAGGCTGCAGGGAGGAAATTGATGCATAAGCGCAGGCATTTATATTGGATCCCATGCGCAGCACATTGTCTTGATCTCATACTTGAAGACATAGGGAAGGACAAACATGTGAAGAAGACGGTTGAAAGGGCACAAAAGATTACCCAATATATTTATGGCCATCCTAGGATATTGAACATGTTCAGGGAGCATGCAAGTGGGGGGCGGGATATTATCCGTGCAGGGCCAACTAGATTTGCTTCAAATTTCATTTCTTTGGAGTCTCTGCATAGGTATACTATTGAACTCAATTATTACTTCTTTATCCTTGTAGTTATGATCCGTATTTGATTCAAATTTTATTTCTTTGCACAGGTATAAGAATGAGTTGAAAGCTTTCATGTACCACAATGCCCTGCGGGAATACATCGAGAAGGGCAATGTTGATGCTCAGATGGATTATTTGGATGTCTGTCAAATCGTGGACAACAACAAATTCTGGGGCAGAGTAACACGATACATGAAAGTAGTCACCCCCCTCGTTAAGGTCCTAAGATTGGTGGATGGCGATGACAAGAATGATATGGGATATCTGTATGAGGCCATGGACCGTGCGAAATTGGAGTTGCAGGAGTCCCTTCCCAAAGAACATGTAAAGTGGTGGAAGATTATTGACCATAGATGGGACACCACATTACACCACGACTTGCATGCAGCTGGTGAGTGATTATTTGTATTCATATATTATTGACCATACATTAACTATATACAAATGCAGGTTATTTTCTGAACCCTCGATTAATGTACAATGCCAATGCACATGTTGATGCCGAGGTGCTTCAAGGCACTTTAAAAGTCATTGGTCGTTTATCGAGGACACAAGATAAGAGGCTTCAGGCGGAAGTAGAGGTTGGCCTGTTTGATTTCATGAATAAGAGGTATAGAATTTACTTACGTAGTAATGCTAATCTATTATGTAATTTTTGTAGATGACCTCCTATAGAATGAGAAGTGGGACGTATTCTGACTTCCAATTGCAATACGCAGTGGGAAGAGTGAGCCCAGGTATACTTCATCTTTGTGCTTTCTTTGCAATTACATCTTCCTTAATTAATTTTTATTTACATCTTATATTTATTTGTTTATGGTTGGTTGGTGTAACAGCTGACTGGTGGATCATGGTGAACAATAGAGAATTGGGCAGTTCTGCATTGGCTTTCATTGCAATCAGGGTGTTGAGTCAAACCACATCAGCAAGCCAATGTGAAAGGAATTGGAGCACATTCAGCCTTATACACTCAAAGGTTCGCAATCGGCTAAAGGCTGATCGGTTAGAGAAATTAGTGTACTGCCACTACAATATGAGGTTGAGAATAAAGAATATGAGGTTGAGACAACAGCTGCGAGACAAACGCGTCGCCGAGGATGCCGCCGCAGAGATTGATGTGGATGCCTTATTTGATGATGATAATCCCTTGCAGTCTTGGGTGGAGACACGAGAGCAGGTTGATGAGCCCGTTTTTGATGTTGATGATAGAAGATGGGCAGAGGGCATACTTGATGAAGATGAGGCAAGAGATCCCGAATTAAGAAGCAAATCAAAGAGAGCCAGAGATACTCATGCGCACCAGTCTAGGGTGGTTGATGACACTGAGGAGCAGTTCGAGTTTGAGCCTGCTAGACACTCAGATACAGATAGCAGGCCAGTCACTCCTAGAATGTCCTCCTTAAGAAGAAGTACATCAGTGCATGGGCAAACTGAGAGGGCAAATGCTGCTGCTCGAGAGGACCCAGCAATTGAGGAGTTGAAGCAGATTTATGTGAGGCACACGCCAAGGGGAAAAGGACTCGTGTCAAAGTTGATTGAAAAAAGCACTCCAAAAGAGAAAAAAGCATCCTCAAAGGTTAAAAGGCGACTGGTTTCTTATGATTCTGATGATGATGATGATCATCCCGGAGGTGCTGCAGGTGGTACTAGTGCTGCAGGTGGTACATGTGATGCAGGTGCTGCAGGTGGTACTACTGGATATAGTCAAGGTCAACACGGATATGGTTCACCAGGTTACGAAGGTGGCCAACAGGAAGCAGCTATTTATGGGGCCCAGAATTATGAACCATCATTTCAGTTCCATCCATATCCGACCAGTGACTCTTCTCTTCCTCAAGATTCCTATGTTGATACTGGATTCGAATCAAGCCAACCAAACACTCCAAGAGGGATCCAAAGAGGGATGCAGGACTTGGCTACCTCATTGTTTGGTTATAGTGAATATAGACCATTCATGCAACTTGGTTATGGGTATCGACATCAAGGGCCAGACGATGAGGGAGAAGGTTCTTCTAGTAATTATTATCCATATTAGGTAAGAATCAATGAATTTTTGTAACATTTATTTTGTCTAAATTGGTTTATTGTACTGCTTCTATTAATGTACAATGGAATATGACTTTAACTTTCACATGTTCAATGTTTGAAGTTGAATTTTTGTAGTTGTCTACTTCAAGGTTATTGCATTAACTTATACAGTCAAATGCATGTGTAATGATTTTTATGATTTTTATGATTTTAAGTGATTATTTATATTTTTTATGTTTTTTTTTCAGATTTTTTAGAATTAAATTTAATTTTTTTAACCTGTTATATGGGTTTCGGCCGAAACCGAAACCGAAACCGAGTCGACTCGGTTTCGGACCCGGGCGAAACCGAGTCCGAAACCGAGTTTGCCATCCTTGGCTGTGGGTGCGCTTTCGACTGGGGGGTGTTTACTGGGGTTAGGATGTTAGGCACGGATGCCGAGTGGTGTAGGTAGAAAGCTGGGGGCCCGAACGTGGATGCGAGAGCATTCGTCCAATGGCGATGTAATTTTTGGAATATGCATGTCTTCACAGGTAGGCCGCAGTGGCCACGGTACAACTGGTGCACGCCACGGGACAATTTCGATGTGATGATCGGTCCCCGGGTCAATGCGTGACAGATTACAGAGGGCCCCTCCCGTGGCGTGGGCCATGGTGGCGACACCGAACGGGGGGCTTATGACTGGATGACTGGAGGGATGCCTCGATCCAGTGTCTGGGCGAGGGCCTATCACGAATCGAGTAGAGCGGTCGAACATGGCCTTGAGACTGCGAGGGAGCGTGACGTCATGGTACGCGCGTGGTTGCAACCAACGGGCACGTGAGGGGGAATTCCGGCATGAGGGGACGTTCGCCCTTGTCATAACGTCTCGCGCATGGTGGGTGTTGACTTGTGTATCACGGCTAAATACTGCGTGAGCATGGATGGCAGTATCGGCCGAAACTGATACGTTTCGGCCAAAACGTATCAGTTTCGGCCGTCCCCGATACGATTCCGAGCGTGTTCACTGTAGCGGTCCGATTTCGGGTATAGAGTATCGGTTTTGGGCGAAATCGATACCAGTTTTGCCCGAAACCGGACGGTTTCGTCCCGAAACTGTCCGGTTTCGGGCGAAACTCACGTGAACTCCAAAAGGAGTTCACGTGAACTACCCTACCCCCCGACCCCGAACCCTTCCCCCCTGCAGCCGACCGAAACCCTCCCCACCCCTGCCTTGCTGTTGCTCTGCACGCGTCGGCCTCCTGTCTGCCTGCAGCCAGCCCCACCCACCGCCCACGCCCTGGCCGCCTGCAGCCGCAGCAGCCCGCCGCGGCCCTCTGCAGCCCCGCCCGCCCGACGCGGCACTCGCATGCAGGCTGCAGCAGGCCAGCAAGCACGCACGCCCAGCAGCCCCGCGCGGCCAGGCCCGCCTGCCCTGCTTGCCTGCGGCCCCGCGGCGATGCAGCAGTGCAGCCCTGCCAGCCCCTGCGTGCGCAGCCCGCCAGCCGGCCCAGCCAGCCCCAGTGCCACTGCCAGCCAGCCCTGCCACCCTAATTAGCTATGATTAGGGCTAAGTAAGATTTTTTGGATGCTTATTTTGTTAAATAATTTTTCTAATTAAGTGATTAGACTAAATATGTTAGTGAAGCCCTAATTACACTAGTAAATTTGGGCCTTTCCTCTAATTAGGTTTAGTAAGGGTCAATTGAAGTTCAATTAAGCTTCATCGATTAATTTTAACCTCATGCTGGTAATTAATTTTTTTCAAGGGTGATTAGGCTAAAATTATAAATTAAGCCCTAATTAGACTATTAAATTTGGGGCTTTCCTCTAATTAGGTTTAGTAATGTTCAATTGAAGCTCAATTAAGCTTCATTGACTAATTTGAAGCTCTATCATGATGGTATACAATTCTTATGAAGGGTGATTAGGCTAAATGTGTTAATTAAGCCCTAATTACACCTTTAAATTTTGGGCTTTTCTCTAATTAGGCATAGTAAAGTCAATTGAAGCTCAATTAAATTTCATTGACTAAATTTAAGCGGGAGCATGCTAGTAATTAATTCTTATGTAGGGTGATTATGATAAAAATGTTAATTAAGCCCTAATTATATTTTTAAATTTGGGGCTTTCCTCTAATTAGGTTTAGTAAAGTTCAATTGAAGCTCAATTAAGATTCATTGACTAAATTTAACCTCTTTCATGACAAATTGTCTTTTTTTCATTGTACTTACAAGACATTGTCTTTTACTGTCTTAATGCAGCATCATGCCTAGACGTCAACAAACATAGGAGCAGCAAGGGCAGGAGGATCCGGGGTGGGCCCACCTATCCTTAGTTGATACTAACAGAAGAAAGGTTAAATGTAATTATTGTGGTAGGGAGATGCATGGCGGAATTACCAGAGGAAAGCAACATTTGGCAGGGGTACGAGGAGAGGTGAGATAATGTGACCACTGTCCACGAGAGGTGCGAGAGGAGATGCGCCAGTGCCTTCTGGGCAAAAAGGAGAGGATGCAACAAAGGGCTGAGGATGAGGAGGAAATTGTTGAGGAGATTTCTGGCAGAAGGGTTAGGAGGGATGATGGTGAGGAAGGCACTGAAGATTCTGATCCGGAGCTGACTGAAGCAAGGGAGCATGAAGAAGCCGCTCGAAGGAAAGGAAAGGCACCCATGGGTTCAGGAGGGACCTACTCCAGTACAGCTGCACAACGTCCTGACGTTGGTGTTGCCCCGCCCCCGCAGACGCAGAGAACAGGCCTCATGGACAGTTATCTCCACAGAAGGCCCTAGGCTACACAACCTAAAATCAAGTCTGCATTGAGAGGGTTAAAAAAATCACCAGAAGTTGCAGGGCATGCATTTAAAAGTATCTGCAAATGATTTTTTCATGCAGGTGTCCCTGCACATGCAGCTGAAAGCTAATATTTCCAACCTATGCTAGATGCCATAGCAGATGCTGGCCTTGGCTTGAAGGCCCCATCACGTCGAGATATATACGGGCGTGGCCTTGAGGGAGAGGTTGAGGAGCTCCATGACTGGGTTGAAAGCTTTAAGCATATATGGATGGAGAGAGGATGCACTATTATCTGTGATGGCTGGACTGGTACCACGAAGAAATCCATGATTAATTTTTTGGTCTATTGCATCGAAGGTACAGTATTTGTAAAATTTATAGATGCATCAAACTATGAAAAAAATGCCAATTATTTGTTACATTTGATGGATAACATGGTAGACCAAATTGGAGAGGACAATGTTGTCCAAGTAGTGACTAATAATGAAGCTAGTTATAAGGCTGCAGGGAAGAAATTGATGCAGAAGCGCAGTCACTTATATTGGCTCCCATGTGCTGCACATTGTCTAGATTTGATTCTGGAAGACATTGGGAAGGACAATCTTGTGAAGAAGACCGTTGAAAGGGCACAAAGGATTACCAGTATATTTATGGCCTTCCTAGGATATTGAACATGTTCAGGGAGCATGCAAGTGGGGGGCGAGATATCATTCGTGCAGGGCCAACCAGATTTGCTTCAAATTTCATTTCTTTGGAGTCTTTGCACATGTATAAGATTGAACTCAATTCTTACTTATTTATCATTATAGTTATGATCCGTATTTGATTCAAATTTCATTTCTTTGCACAAGTATAAAACTGAGCTGAAAGCTTTCATGTACCATAATGCCCTGCGGGAATACATCGACAAGTCTAATGTTGATGCTCAGATGGAATATTTGGATGTTTCTCACATCGTGGACGACAACAAATTCTGGGGCAGAGTCTCATGATACATGAAAGTAGTCACCCTCCTCGTGAAGGTCCTAAGAATGGTGGATGACGATGAGAAGAATGATATGGGATATCTGTACGGGGCCATGGACTGTGCCAAAATGGAGTTGCAGGAGTCCCTTCCCAAAGAATATGCAAAGTGGTGGAAGATTATTGACCATAGATGGGACACCACATTACACCACGATTTGCTTGCAGCTGGTGAGTGATTATTTGTATTCATACATTATTCTTTAGGTTATTTTATATATAACATTTAGTTAACTATATACAAATGCAGGTTATTTCCTGAACTCTCGATTCATATACGATGCCAATGCACATATTGATGCCGAGGTGTTTCAAGGCACTTTAAAAGTCATTGGTCGTTTATCGAGGACACCAGATAAGAGGCTTCAGGCGGAAGTAGATGTTGGCCTGTTTGATTTCATGAATAAGAGGTATAGAATTTACTTAAATAGTTATGCTAATCTATTATGTAATTTTTGTAGATGAACAACTATAGAATGAGAACTGGAACGTATTCTGACTCCCAATTGCTATACGCAGTGGGAAGAGTGAGCCCAGGTATACTTCATCTTTGTGCTTTCTTTGCAATTACATCTTCCTTAATTGATTTTTATTTACTACTTATATTTATTTGTTTATGGTTGGTTGGTGTAACAGCTGACTGGTGGATCATGGTGAACAATAGAGAATTGGGCAGTTCTGCATTGGCTTTCATTGCAATCAGGGTGTTGAGTCAAACCACATCAGCAAGCCAATGTGAAAGAAATTGGAGCACATTCAGCCTTATACACTCAAAGGTTCGCAATCGGCTAAAGGCTGATCGGTTAGAGAAATTAGTGTACTGCCACTACAATATGAGGTTGAGAATAAAGAATATGAGGTTGAGACAACAGCTGCGAGACAAACGCGTCGCCCAGGATGCCACTTCAGAAATTGATGTGGATGCCTTATTTGATGATGATAATCCCTTGCAGTCTTGGGTGGAGACACGAGAGCCGGTTGATGAGTCCATTTTTGATGTTGATGATAGAACATGGGCAGAGGGCATACTTGATGAAGATGAGCCAAGAGATCTCGAATTCAGAAGAAAATCAGAGGGTCAGAGATACTCATGCGCACCAGTCTAGGGTTGTTGATGACACTGAGGAGCAGTTCGAGTTTGAGCCAGCTAGACACTCAGATACAGATAGTAGGCCAGTCACTCCTAGAATGGTCAAGTCACCGGTCTCCTTAAGAAGAAGTACATCAGTGCATGGGCAAACTGAGAGGACAAATGTTGCTGCTCGAGAGGACCCGGCAATTGAGCAGTTGAAGCAGATTTATGTGAGGCACACGCCAAGGGATAAAGGAGTCATGTCAAAGATCAATAAAAAATTGGCACCAAAAGGCTAAAAAGTATCCCCAAAGGCTAAAAAGTGACTGATTTCTTATGGTGATGATGATGATGGTGATCATCCCGGAGGTGCTGCAGGTGGTACAGGTGGTACAGGTGATGCAGGTGCTGCAGGTGCTGCAGGTGGTACTACTGGATACAGTCAAGGTCAGCGAGGATATGATTCATCAGGTTACGAAGGTGGCCAACAGGAAACAGCTATTTATGGGTCGTGGAATCATGAGCCATCATTCCAGTTCCATCCATATCCGACCAGTTCCTCTTCTCTTCCTCAAGATGCTTATGCTGATACTGGATTCCAATCAAGCCAACCAAACACTCCAAGAGGGATCCAAAGAGGGATGCAGGACTTGGCTATCTCATTGTTTGGTTATAGTGAATATAGACCATACATGCAACCTGGTTATGAGTATCAACATCAAGGGCCAGACGATGAGGGAGAAGGTTTTTCTAGTAATTATTATCCATATTAGGTAAGAATCAATGAATTTTTGTAACATTTATTTTGTCTAATTTGGTTTATTGTACTGCTTGTATTAATGTACAATGGAATATTAGTTTAACTTTCACATGTTCAATGTTTGAAGTTCAATGCGTAGTTGTCTACTTCAAGGTTGTTGCACTAACTTATACAGTCAAATGCATGTGTAATATTTTTTGTGATTTTAAGTGATTATTTATATTTTTTATGATTTTTTTTTCATATTTTTTAGAATTAATTTGATTTTTTAACCTTTTAACTGGGTTTCGGTCGAAACCGAAACCGATACCGAGTCGTATCGGTTTCGGACTCGGTCGAAACCGAGTCCGAAACCGAGTTTGCCATCCTTGGGCGTGAGGGAAGTGCAAACGACATACCCCTGGCGTACTAAGCCGACGAACAAGTCACCCACACACAATTCTCCTTAGCTCGTTGCCTGGAGCCGCTTGAAGCTTGAGTATGCCGGATGTCTTGGAGCTTCCATCTATATCTGCCTCTTGAGTTTCTAAGGGGTTTTTATAGAGAAGTTGAAAGGGTTAGAATGGGTTTAGGAGGGCTAGGTTGATAGGGTCAAGCCAGCCCGCGTAAACCCGAGTGAATAGTAAGGGTTTACGTGGACCAGCTCATAGGGTTGAGCTGGGCCGCGTAAACCCCTCCCCTGGGTAGGGTTTAGGCGGACCAGCCCAACATGCTGGTCTGGTCCGCGTAAATCCCTCACGGAGGGTTTTTTTTGTGAAAAAAATGGGCTGGAAGGGTTTAGGCGGATCAACCTCAGGGGGTGAGGCTGGTCCGCCTAAACCCCCTCCCCCAAGGGGTTTAGGCGGACCAGCCTGGGGGGTCCAGGTTGGTCCGCCTAAACCCCACCTCGGGAGGGTTTAGGCGGGCCGGTTTTAGGCTTTTTTAATTTTAAAAAAGTAATTTTTTTTATTGAATGGGGGGTTTGCACGGACCAGCCCAGGGGGCAGGGTTGGTCCGCGTAAACCCCCCCCCCTAGGGGGTTTAGGCGGGCTGGGTCACTAGGGAGAGAGAGGGGGCGGTCCCCACTATAAAATTTGATTTTTTGGCCTATTTTCTTCCTAAATTGACTAAGAAGAAAAGGACAGTTGTTCTGGGAGGATACGTGGAAGCTTGTGTGCGCGTTGACTTGAGGAATTCCCCTGTGCTGTCGCTTTGCGCTCTCGCGTCCACGTGTCGACTTCTCGAACTGGTACGGCACACGAACCGCGTCGTAGGACCGTAAACTGGACGAACTGAGGCTGAGCGGGGTCGTAGGACCACCGGGCTGGAGAGAGGGCGCGACCCCTGGGGAGTTCGCCTTCCCCGGGGGCGTGCGGCCGCGCCCCGGGGCGAACTGGCCCCGGGGCCGGTCGTGACCTCGAGGGATGGCCCCCGGGGTCTCCTTGTGTCTTCTGCAAGTGTCCTTTGAGGGACGTTAAGCTCCGGGAAACTGGGATGGGCCCGTGGGGGCCGTTGTTCTTCGAGTTGGCGTAGTCGCTCGCGAGGTGTTCGGGTAAACGCCCGACACACCCGGATTGCCGAACGACTCGGGTAGCTGGCCGAGGGGCCCCAAGGCGGGCCTTGGGTTGAAGATGGGAGCTCGTGGGAGTTAAGGGGAGGTATCTTAGGGATGTGAGTCGTGCCTCGAGCTGCGTGCCGCGTTGCATGGCGGGTTGGCAGGGTAGTCTCAGGTTGGCCCGAGTGCTAGAGTTAAGTGGCTTGTTGCCACGTGTTTGAGTGTCGGGGTTGACCCTGACTTGCTGGGGGGTCGTTGTAGGACCCAATTGATGTGCTGGAACCACGGGGCATCCCATGGTTTGGTGTAGGCGGGCTGGAATACACGCGCCCACAAGGTGTCCGATAGAATGCCGAACACATCCGTGCGACCCGTATATGCGCGCGGTAGGCCTCTAAAGCCTGTGGTTGACTTAGTTAGGTCTCCCTTTGACCTTGGAGGGTTGAAAGAAGTGTCTCGGGGTGGGCCCTCGGCCCTTTCACTGGGTGCCACGTGATGTGGCTTGACGTCGGGGCGCCCACGGGTGACCCCGGGCGGCCATGTAGGATACGGGTAAAGCCCGTATGTGAGTGGCCGGGGTTGACCCCGGACAGTTGCTTATGTCGCTGCATGTCACAGCAAGCTGGTCAGGGCCCTTGTAGGGACCCACAGGGTTGTAGAAAGGGCTAAGATAGCCCATGCCTTGAAGGTGTTCGGGGAAATGCCCAAACCCTTATTTCTTAAAATTTTATCGGAAAATAGTCCGGGTAGGTGGGTACAACAATCGGCTCATGATCAGGATCGACCGTTAGATCGGCTTATGATCAATATCTACCGTTGGATCAGCATATGATCACGATCAGGCTGTTGGATCGACATATGATCACGATCAGGCTGTTGGATCGATAGATGATCATGATCAGTCGTGGGATCGGCTCATGATCAAGATCAGCCGTTGGATTGCATATGGTCAAGATCCGTTGTTGGATCGGCATATGATCCTGATCGAGTCGTTGGATCAGCATGCGATCACGATCAGCTTGCTGGTTCAACCAATCAGGTCTATTAAGGACCAATTGGGCATAGCGAACTAAGAAATCCAACTAATTGGGCTCAATGGGCCTAATGGTCTAGTCAATTGAACCTATGATGGGATAATTGGAGATAATAGACTTGGTGGTCCGGGCCAATTTTTGTGATTTTTTAATGGGGATTCACTTCTCCTTAAAAATAGGGGAGAGAGAGAGAGAATGAGGAGAGAGAGAGAGAACTGCAGGAGAGAGGGAGACCTGCGAGTGGAGGGAGGAGAGCCTCCGGGCTCTTCCCTCTCTGCTCTCATTTTTCCTGTTTCCGTATTTTTTTAAAATATGAAATATATTCTCATTAAAAAATAGGAGAGAGAGGAGGCACAGGAGAGAGAAAATGGAGAGAGAGGGTGAAACAGACCTGGAGGCAGTGGGAAGAGAGCCTCCGGGCAGGCTCCTTTCTCTCTGCCCTCACTTTTCTGTATTTTTCCAGTTTTTTAAAGAAGGAAATAACCTCTCCTTAAAAATAGGGGAGAGAGAGCATGGGAGAGGCATAGTCGCATGGGGGTTAGACTCCTCTCGGCCTGATCAGAGTCCAACTGGATTCATATATTTTTATTATTAGAGTCCTATTTGGACTCTTATCCAACACTTCCCGTCCTTTTTTTTAAAAACACAAGTAGGATTCTTCCCTCTCTTGTTTAAATCCTCCTCTCTCCCCCTCTATTCCTGGTCCGACAGAGTTCATGGGGCTTAGGATTTAGGCGCAGCAGGTGGGTAATCAGAGTCCTAATAGGACTCATTTTTTCTGGTTTTGAAACCCCTCGACCCTCTTTGCCTCTCTGTTTTCTGAAGCAGCAGCAGACTCGCCTTCTTCCTCTCTGGCACAGCAGCAGAGGAGGCTTCTCTTCCACCAGGACAACAACAGCAGCAGCGACCCTCCTTCCTCTGGCGCAGCAGGATCAAGCGGCTTGACTGATAGGGGGATTAAAGGATAGGATCTTCTCCACCGAATCTCTGATTCAGGTGTGCCCATGTGTACTTTCCACACAGGATAGGTGTTTGACAGAATGTTAATTAGCCATGCATGCTAATTAGCCTCCTAAACATGAAGGGGCTAACTGTTTGACAGAATGCCTCAGAGGATTTCAGGCTAGAATCATAATATTGTTGTCCTACCCAAGACCTTTGGGCTCCGACAGTATGACATTTTGTTTTAGGGTTATGATTGCTTTATCCAGGGTGCAACAGTGCCTTCCCCATGGAAGTTCTGAGAATGGTATATGCCCCTTGCTTTAGCAAGTTTGAATTGTCATCCCATCTTGACCTCAGACAGAACTCTAGCAGTGCCTGATAACCAATTCACCCATTGAATAAAGTGCATTTGTTTATTTCACTGGATTTCCTTGTGCGTTTCTGTCCTAGTAACTAGTAAGAGCAAAATATCTGCATTCTAAAGAACTTTATTTTTATTTCAGTTTGTCTGAGGGCAGAGGGATATATGCCATATATTTCCCAGCAACTGGAACAATATCTGTACTGGTAGTTAATCCTTTCCAAAACAGGGAATTGTCTTCATCTCTTCTTGACAGACAATTTCGGGAAGCATCTCAAGCACTATCCTTGAATCCTACTTTCCAGCAAAACCGCATTATCTTCAAGGTATAATGCTGCTTACAGCCTTAGATGGTAAAATTTTGATGGTTCTCTAACCACTTCTATATCTGTCCAATTATTCTTGGTTGCCATTGTACTCAGGTGGACTATGTTAAGACAACTGAAGCTGCTGAAAAGCAATTACAGAGAACATTAATAGATTACAGGTTTTTTCATTATCATCCTTTATTTACATCTATATGGAAGAATTATTGGAAGTCTCCGAGATTAAGGAACTTTGCTTGAATTCTCAATATCATACTGTATTCTTTAGAAACGAACTTTGAGTTGAACTGAAAATAAGTTGCTCTGTGGTTGGTCGGGGATAGAGACATGGACAAGTGGTAGTTGTGAATGTTAGTATCCATCTCAAAGAAAGGATGAAGCCTGTCTAGGAAACTTGTTCTTTCTCTGTACCAACTGATGTGGAACTGAAACATGTACATTTTTCTTTAACAATTTACTCAGAATTGGTATATGGATAGGCTGTCAGCCATGTGGGCTTGATGATGCCTTGACACTACCTACTAGTTGATGAACATGGGCTGGCTTTGGGCAACATTTCCCTTCAAAGAGCCAGAAAAATTGCTTTACCTCTTTTGGTCCTCATCAAACAGTACATGACAGGTCTCAACATCCTGGGCCAGCAATATGTGTTATCGAATCCCCTAGTGTTCAAGCTTTAACAACAAATGTACATGCCGTGGATGATTTTCCATGTGTCAAGATTCCATCCAATGTTCGTGACAGCAATTATCAGGTAATAGTTTTTGCATATAAGTTTAAACAAACTATAATGCTTAAGATTCACATGTATGAATGCATATTTGTGTGTGATAATACCACTGTATTGTTATTTGTTTTCTTGCAATATTCAATTTGTTGTTATTTCTCTCCATGTAGGCTCTTGGATGGCAAATTACTGCTGGAAAGATCAGCATGCAACGATGTGCTGCATCATCCCTGTGGTTGAATGAAAGAATTCTTCTTTCTAGATATGCACATGTAATTTTTTTCACATTAATTCACTTTAAAGCTAACACTGGAATCGTGAAGACTGACAAAGTGCAAATTGATCTTGGAACAGGTGCCATTGGGAAATTTTGAACTTGATTGGCTCCTTTTTACTGCTGATGTGTTCTTTGCAAGGGCTTTGCGTGATCAACAGCAGGTTTGATTTCATTTACTCCAAATAGTTTTGTGAAGATTCAAAACTTCTTAAGGACAATATATAACTCTTAGGAAGTATTGCCATATACTTCCTTTATGAATGAGTCATAGTTAATTCTTTGATTAACTTGTCTGCTCATACAATAGTACACATTCTTTTAAAGTATCTCTTGAGTAGTCTTGACTGATTGTGAGTTAAACATGTAAAGCCCTATAAATTGGGTATTGCTTTTGTCAAGATTTTTGGAATACATTGTGTTAACTCACTGGTTGCTTCACTGATGACTGCTTGATCATAGATGTCTCATGCAACTGTCATCTTCGTTTATTTGAAATTGTTTGTAAAGCTTTGTTGGTTATAGCTAATTCCATATCTCATAGCTGCTTGTTATACAGCATTGTCAATTGAACATATTGAAGTTTGATCATGATCATTTTGCTTATCTTGGGATTTGTATCATGTTCACACATCATCAATTCTTTTGCCTTTTTTATTAACACTTTTTCACTTTTTGTTTCTGCGACAACGTGAATGCATAGATCCTCTGGATATCAGATGATGGTGTTCCAGACTTGGGAGGAATTGCTGAAGAAGATACATCATTTATTGACGAAGTAAGTGTCCATATACATGATCTGGAGACTATAAAAAATACTTCATATTCATGAATTCCAGAGTTATGATTTCTTCCTCTCAGTGTCCTTCCAAATGTAACATATGTGGTGTCCAAGTTCCAGAGGGTTTCCCTTGCTTACTTGGTGATTCCTCAAAACACAGGTTGATAATCCTTCTCTCACATATCCTGGGGCATACAGACGCGTGACAGTTGAGCTAAAGGTTACAAGAATACATTTGCAGCTGAGATTATTTACCTTGCTTGCATCATTTAATATCATTCACAGAGTGATGTTCAGGCTTCTTGTTTGAGTAAGCTATGGATCAAAATTGACACATCAGCATCTTGTGTTTCAGATTCACCACCTAGCTGTAAATGCACTATTGAAGAGTAGTCAAATAGATGAAATAGAGGGAGGGGTCACACTTGGATTTAACCATGATAGTGACAGTGGCTTTGATGAAGCTAGTTCATGTGCTCCTGCTTTCCGAGTATTAAAGCAATTGATTCAGAGATGTATTGGAGATGCAGTTGCATCGGGAAATGTATTTGCTGATGCAATATTGCAACATCTTTATCGTTGGATTTGCAGGTACTTACTCCTTATTGTTGTGTATATGTATATGTATATATAATTTTTTTTTGTGTCAATTAGTTTATTAATTATTTTATCCATTTATTTTTCAGCCCGGCATCCAAGCTTCATGATCCAGCCATCCATCGTGTTCTACACAAGGTGCTCGTCTCCATTTAATTCAAATGCATACTGGAAGGTTCACCCATATAGGCACTGTATAAGAGCAGAATAGAGCAATGACTAGCCTAAACAATGTGCATCTAATGTATGTATTTGGCTTTGTTCAAAAGAAATAAGACGAGATTTATTTTTGTCGGGAATTGGCTTGGAAACTAGATCAGACTACATACCCAATTGGATGATCTTAAAATCCATGTTATATTTCCTTTTATCCTTTTCTCTTTCACTTTCAAACCTCCACAAGTTTCTTCATTTACTGCCCACATCCTCTGAGCATCATCTTCCTTTCGATTTCTTTTGTCCTTCCACCCTTCCAGTGTAATGCTTTGTCAATCAATTATCATAAGCATCATTTGGTCAGTCTATCTCTAAAGGCCTTCTTGCATATCCACTTTAATGTTGACAATTCTTTAACTTCTTGTGTCTTCCTTGTGGTCCAATACCCCATGTGACATGATGTAGTCGTTTCACAACATCACGTTTTGTGCCTCAAAGGTGCATGCTTATTATGCAATGAGTCAAATGACTTCCAAGTTCACCCTAATCATCCTGCCCAGGACTGCTAATTCTCCATCTTTCTGTACCATAGATCCTAAAAATTGGAAGCTTTCCCCCTGTAAGGCAGGTTGATGGTCAAGAGTTAGTTGTTATCTTGTTGGCTTCAAGCTTACTACTGAAGTTGCATTCCCTAATTTCTCTGTAGGCCTACTTAGGTTGAGGTCTTCTTTTAACCTTAACATATTTCCATTCGTATATAATATGAATGGCTAGGTGATTCCGTTGTTATTTATAGTTAGTGTATCCATGACAAGTGTAAATGACTAGGTGTTTGAAGAAGATTCTTGTAGAAAGCTTATACTTTCTAGAAGTCATCTCTTAGTCTGCAGTTGTTCCTAATTTTCATTATCTATTTTTCTTACACCTTCTTATTATATAAAACTAGACAATTGGAACACGTTTGTGTAAGTTATCCCCAAATTACCCCTGTACATACTTCATAAGCTTTTCTAAGTCCATGCCAATCAACTTTATGGCTATTATAATCAGCTCCATCATGGCTTAATGTTGACAGGTCATGAAAAAAGTCTTCGCCTTGCTGCTGTCTGAACTTCGAAAATTGGGAGCTACAATTGTCTTTGCAAACTTTTTCAAAATAATTATAGATACAGGAAAATTAGATTTGTCAGCAGCACGTGCTTACTGCGATTGCTTATTGAAAGCTGTACAGGCAAGGTACAATATTATCAAGGAAGTTCACATAACTGTCTGCCTTTGAATTGCATAGATATGACTGATTGTTTTTCAGAGATCTTTTCGAGTGGATTGAGCTGGAACCTCTTCAATTCTGGCATTCCCTACTGTTCATGGATCAGGTGTGCTATTAGTAACTTATTAAGTTTTTGCTTCATCTTTTCACCAAGTTCTAGTGCTAGATTTGTCCCCCATCACACCAAAAATCTGGCACTCCGTATCCTTCGTATTTCTAATTGATACATATACACTGTCTCTGTTAACATGTAAATTGCGTGCTCAGATCCAGTACTGCAGTTATGACTAATATCTTGAAATATGTTCAGATTTAGGTCAAGGAATTTCTATAAAAAATATGTTTCTGGATGTTCTGTAACATTTTCCCATATTTACTTGCTGGAGTCTTTCCATATAAGCCATTGCTAGAATGACAATTGCAGATTTATCACTCCTACGTTTAAACTGTCATGCATATCATTAAGAATGCCAATGATATGCAAAAGACCATTTTCTACATGCAGAAAACATGCTTAGATGTGTCCAAAGAGCCGATTTTGTGGTTTTTCTGCACATTATTGATATTCTTAATGACGAGGAATGCTACGGTGCCACACTTTCTGCCACCATTTTTTGCCACTCTCACCTTGGCTGTCTGTGAGACACAGAAAAAATCTTGAGCGACTTTTATCGTAGATAAAAGGTAGATTTTCGTTCTTTTTGAAAAGAAACATCTCCCCCTAAGTATAGAGGGTGATTCCGTGTGTGCGCATCGTATCAGACGATTTGGGTTCGAGTGTTGGACCTTTCCCCACCAAGGATGGCTGTGCCAGTATCGGTTTCGGTTTCGGTCCGAAACCAATTTAATACTATTTTTTTTTTTAAAGATGGCATTTGGTTTCGGACGAAACCCTTGTTCTGGTGTCGTTTCGGACCGGTCCGAAACCGAAATGTTTCGGTTTCGGCCGAAACTGCCTTCCATGTTCCCCACTGATCGGAGTCAGTGTTGATTTACATCGGCCTAACGTCCGAACACCTTTGTTTAACTGTCAAAGAAATCTCAAAAGTCTTCTATGAGGGTTCTGATGTTGGGGGCAAACTCTCTTGGAGGGCTCACAATGTCCACTCACTCACCACCGACCAACAGAAACAACGACTAAGTTAGGGTTTTAACTGAGGCCATATTTGGGCAAAACCCTAGGATTTGGGAATATGAAGATGATTTGGGGGAAGCCATAGGCATAATTGAAGTCACGGGAGGTTTTATGGACCCCGAGGGTATTTTGGTAATTTTCCAGGCCAGGGGTATTTCTGAAATTTCTGAACTGGAACGGAAGTAGGATCGGGTCCCTGACTCCCCAAGGCGCTGAGGCTCTTTCTGGAGGGTTTTAAGGGCTCTGAGGCCATTTCTGGGTCAAAATGGTAGTTCGGTAATTTTACCACACCCTATGCAGACTTAGGTTTGAGGTGGCACCCAGGTGTCGGACTACGCTAACAACGTTTCCGGACCAAAGGAATGACAAGGGCCTTCGTAGAAGACACAAAATGTCAATTTGGTCGAAGGAGGGGTTTATATGCAATTTTGACAAGTCGGGAGTTTTCTTGTAATTTTCCCCAGTCAATGCATAAAGAAGACATATGAAGTCATAGATTGCATTTATGGCCCAAATGGGTATAAGGGTTGTCGGCAAGTTGTCGACTGTACAAAGATCCGCACCAACGCGGGAAGTAGGGGCGTAGCCCGAATTACAAAAGATTGCAGGGTATAATTGCAAATTACAGGACTTTTGTCTCTAACGGTCCCAGGGAGGATATTTTTGTAATTCCGTCATTATAGGGACAGAACCACATAACTTAGTCATCTCGGGACGTAAAGACTTACAAACACGGTCCGCTGAGGGGCATAATTGCCAACATGGCCCACTGAGGGCGTAATTACAAAAATACCCCGTAGGGGCATAAGTACAAGACCCGGGGACTTATCCCTCACAGGCCAAGACAAACAAAACAAACTCCTCCGGATGCTTGGTGGCTTCGTAGGTTGTCCTCTGTGTCTGTGTATCGATCTCCTTTTCCACTTGGACCCTTAGGGTCTATTTATAGAAGGCGGAAGGGCCCAGAGGGGTCAAATGAACGAATTTGCCCCGATTCTGTCAAGGTGGGGTGGCAAAAAGCCATTTTGACCCCTCTGGCCATCAAAAAAGGCCAAATGACCCCTCTGAGGGGGTTAAAATCCCTCCCTTTTTATTTGAACACTGGAGAGAGAGAGGGGGGGGGGTCGCGCAACCCCGGAGGTTCCTGGCGGGGTCGCGCAGCCCCTCTGGGATGCCAGCAGGGTTGCGCGACCCCGCCAGTCCACAGCGGGGTCGCGCGACCCCCGCCGACCCCGGCGGGGTGGCCGCGGCCCCCTCTCGCGTCCGGGAGGGGTCGTTTGACCTTCGGGCATGCGTTTTGGCCCCTCTTCGCGCCGTTTTGCTCCGTTTCTGTCAACCTGAGTTGAGAAGAAGCCGTGGTGGTGCTGCGTGGGGAGGAATCTTCGCGTCCGTCCGTGCCGTGTGATACACTTGCTCGGCCGCTTTGACAGGCGTGCATGCATGTCTTCCTCTTAACTTCCATTGCCGCGATGTCACTTGTGATAATATGATCGGGCCGATAGACCCTAAATCACGGAGGTACTCCGCGGTCCGACGACATCGGCGCTACACCGTATCTTTTCCGTCGGTTGTTTTGGAATGAAATTCTCGAAGTATTTCGAGAAAATTACGGGTGCAATACTGTCCAATCTCATGATTGGACAGTCGAGGTGAATAACTTAGGGCCACTTTGATAACAGAATAGAATAGGGGCGGGTGGCCTACCCGGGATGGCCCACCCGCCCCCTATTCCTATCTGACCCCAGTTGAGTTATTCCACCCATTGCATGGGAATGAGAAAATCCACTCTAATTCCTATCTGACCCCGGTTAAGCCAAAATGAACCAAACTAGAATAACTTACCTGACCCCGGATAAGCCACCCTAACCCAACTTATTCTGTTGTCAAAGTGGACCTTAAAGTTTGGTGCTCCTGAGCTCAGGAGCACTGAACTTGAGTTCACTTTTCCCACTGTCCGATTTTCGAATCGGATAGCAGGGAAAGTGTGGCAAAGAGGGTGGCACAAAGTGTGGCACCACAACATTTTTCCCTTTTTGATATATGTGATAATTTAAATGCAAGAATAATAAATGTTGAACCTTGCAAATTTGGGAGTCATTTTTGGAATTTATAAATGAGTTTTAAAGAACCCAGTAATTTTCTAACATTTTCAGACAATTTCCAGAAATTTCCTGGGAATTTCCAGAAAGTTCCTGGGAATTTCCAGAATTTTTAAAAACAATTTCAGAAGATTCCAGCAATTTCCTCAGAATTTTCAGCAATTTTCTGAGAATTGCTAGACAATTTCCAAATAATTTTGGGGGAGATTCCACACAGTTTTCAGAGAACTTCTGAGAATTTTCAGAACTTATTAAGCGGCACAAGATGATGAAAAATCGTCGCCGTGAGTTGAATGCCCAGGAGTTCTGACGGGTGGGGTTTATTCACATAAATCTTACACTCCCGTGCACGTAATTTTATCAACACCTCATGGGCGGCATAAAGCCATAAACCTGTGTATGGAATAAACAAATGACGTCATCTTCGACCTTGGGTATCGTACTCGACGTCTTGGGATGTGGTTTCCGTATGTGCAAGAAGCCCGGCTGCAAGTCGGTGTCAAGACTGGGACAAACCCCACAAAAAATTCTCATGTACTGCTGTGCCCTTGAAACCCACGGCAGAAAACACAAGGAATGATGAAGATGACAGGTCAAAACCTTTTTTTATAGAGTTTCCTGGGTCCACACAAGAGAGAAAGAAGCCGATGGTTCCCTTTTTTTCTTATTCTCTTGGTGTGTGTGCAGTAAGGTAGCAGCCGCCCTCCTCTCCTCTCTCTCTCTCTCTGACCCACACAGACACAAAAAAGGAAGAAGAGAGGGAGAAAAAAGAAGTGGGGGAGGACCCCTTGTTAGCTATGGATGCTAACCCGGGGAATGGTTCTCCCTTTTCCCTCGTTCCAGGGTGTGAACCGGGGGAGGTCTCGGGGGGAGGTCTCTCGGTTACCTGCTCTGCAGACCGGGGGGCCCTCCCCAGGTTCTCCCTCTACCTCTTCCTGCCAGGGTGGACCGGGGGGAAGCCCCCCCAGTTCTCTCTTCCTGCCAGGTGGACCGGGGGGAAGCCGCCAGGTGAAGCGGAGAAAGCCCCCCCCCCCCCCCCCCCCCCCCCCCCCCCCAGTTCCCTCCTCCCCCCGGCCGTGGACCGGGGAACCCCCCCTCGTTCCAGGGTGTGAACCGGGGGAGGTCTCTCCGTTACCTGCTCTGCAGACCGGGGGGCCCTCCCCAGGTTCTCCCTCTACCTCTTCCTGCCAGGGTGGACCGGGGGGAAGCCCCCCCCAGTTCTCTCTTCCTGCCAGGTGGACCGGGGGGAAGCCCACCCCCACCCCCCCGGTTTCCCTCTTCCTCTCCTCTACCAGAGTGGACCGGCCCCCGGTTCCTCCTCTTCCTCTGCCTGTCAACCTGGACCGGGGGAAAGCCCCCCAACTGAACCGATCCCAACTGAACCGATCCATGCCCGGGATCGGCCCGGATCGGCCGATCCCAGGCCGATTCTGCATTCCATTACCAAATGCATCACTTCTTCATATTTCACTAAAACCATGAACTTTTTGAGTTGTGCTTTGATTGTCAAAGTTCTGATGTGCCTTTATAGGTTGATTTCTGTGTCCAAAACACATTGATATGCACTGCTTTTGTAAATTGGCTATCAAAAGTTATGGAATGCCTCTTGTTCTGAAATGCATCATACTCATTTTAGATTTTAGATCATCTGAGATGTGGTTTTCAATCAACATTGACAGATGGGGTTAACTGAATGCAAAAGCTTTATCATATTGTCAATCATGCACAGAATTGATGATGTTTTTAGTGTCAATTTTTTTTCTGTTGATATTCATTTTTTCTGATTAACCTTTGTACATGTTCAGCTTACCAAAAGCAAATAAAAAATCATTTTCAATGATGTGTCTGCACAGATTTTGAAGGAAACCTAGGTTATTCCTTGTTTCAAGCTTGCAAATATGTAAAGCTGCTGATAAACAGGTTAACCATTCTGGTATTAGTTAGAATACCAAATATTCAACTAAAGTCAAACTAAATCTGAGATTGCCTTGTTGGTAGTTCCCTCTAACTTTGATGTTCAAGCAAAGAGCATGCATTACATATCTTTCCACTGCTAAATTATTGAATCCCAACCAATAAATGGGTCAGACAACATGCAGACTTCCAATTAGTCCATAAGACTGATGCACATAGATACATGCACTTAATCAATGCATGCACCTATTTCACAAAATGATGAGCAAATGTCACCTATTTCACATTAAATTTGATATAGAACTATGTTAGAATACTTTTTCTATTTTTTTAGATTTTTCCAGATTTATTTTGATTTTTTTAGACACTTATATCCCTAGCCGAGTCAGCTGTCCTGACTCGGCCGGCCACCGACCCGGATCGGTTTGGGACCGGGCGATCCGATCCCGATCCCTGATTCCGCCTTCCTTGTCGCCTGCTAGCTAGACTGGGGGAAATCCCTTTCGACTCCTGCCTCGCCTAACAGTCAGACTAGGGGAAAGTCTCTCCCCAGTTGACCCTACTACCTGGCCCACTTAACCAGGGGAATTCCCCCCAGGTTTCCTTTTGATTTGTGCGGGCCCCACTTAACCGAGGGAAACCTCCCCCGGTTCACTTAAAAAATCCTTTTAATTTTCCAAGAAATAAATGGTGGGGGTGAACTTACCTCCCTGGCTTACCTGGGAGAACTTCCCTCGGGTGTTTTCACCTCCCCAATGTAATTAATCTCCCATGGGAGCCACCCCCCCTAAAAGGAGAGGCCCATTTGGAAAAAACACACAACACACAAGGATAAGGTCCAAGGCGCAAGTTCTAGGCAGGGTTGGCAGTATCGGTCGAAACCGATCCGAAATCAGACCAAAACACTGTAGCAGGTCCGAAATCATTAAAAAAATACTTTTTAAATAGTTTCGGACAAAATCATTAAGGGTTTCGGCCGAAACTGACCTGTTTCGGTGGTTCATTATTTTTTTTAAATTTTTAAATGGTTTCAACCGGTTTCGGCCGAAACCGAAACCGGTACCAAAATCGGTACGTATCGGTTTGGGAATCGGCCGAAATCGGTACCGAAACCGATACTGCCTTCCTTGGTTCAAGGAGCTCCAGGAGAATCCACCCCCTCAAGCTCTCTCAAGAACACTTGGAGAATTTCGAAAACTTGGGATAAGACCTGGTTCGCACAGCCCCCAAGAATCTGTCTGTTTGGTCTAATTAAACTCCGATATAGGGTATGTTGGTGTTTTTACACTTATACCCCTACTTTCGAAAATTTTGTTAAAAAACTATGAAAATTTTGTAAAAATATTGAAAAATTGTGTAAAATTTCTGGAAATTATGAAAGTTCATGTAGAACTTATTTTCATGAAGAAATTGCACTCAAGTCCCTACTTTGTGTAAAATTTCAGATTAACCCTACAAGTTTATGAAATTACATAAATATCCACAAAATGTTAGGAAAACTCCTGAAAATTCATAAAATGAACGACCAATGTTCTAGTTTGCATAAACGTTCTCCAAATTGGGGAGAAACCCCTGTTTTATTCAGAATTGTAACTTTACCCTTTATCTAAGCAAAATTGCATAAATATCCAGGATAATTACAGAAATACCCTGAAAATTATGGGAATGACATAAAAATGTCCTAGTTATGCCAAAACTACAAATAAGCCCTAGTTTTAGGGGAAAATGCAAATAAACCTTAGTTCAAGGAAAAATTACAAATAAATCTTGGTTTTGAGAAAATTGCAAATTAACCCTAGTTTAAGGGAAAATTGTAAATAAATCTACCTTATGGAAGGATTTAAATATATTGTAATTATACCCCTACTCTAGGGCATAGGGGTCTTTCCCGGGTTTTAGCCTTCTTATCACAATGAACAATAAAGGTTAAAGGATATCTTTAGCAGTTAATCAAAGGTGTTTGGACTTGTGCCGTTGTAAATAAACACCGACTCCGGTCGGTGGGGAAATGTTCAGCACCCGAACTCTAAATCGTCTGATAAACATGAAACACAGAAACAATCATGCACATGCTAATCAATTAGCTAAACTATGTGCACATTTATCCAACAAAGGGATAAATTTATTTTCCGCACGTTAAACAATAAATCTGCAAATTTCCATTCTAACAGATTTTTATAGGATGCTGCAATTGAATTTAACATATTGCTTTCGGAAACTTCCTCTTGAGAGTGTTTCTTCTTTTACATAAGCTTACACCCACAGAAGTCTCCTGCTTGTAACCATTGAACTTTTAGCAGAAATCCTCTAGGCCCGCTTTGATAGCGGGGTGGTCGGCCGGTTGTCGGGAACCGGGGAGAGAGAAACCCCGACGGGACCCGCCTCCCCCTCTCACAAAAGGGGCTAACCGAGGGCGGTTACCGTGCTCGGTTAACAAACACGGCCCTAAAGAACAACAAATACATGCAAACTCCTGATGATTTAGTAAATACAAGATAGTCCTCATATCTCATGCGCACCCCCACCCTCTTCTTATGTGTTCTTTAAGTGGAAAGTTAACTGGCAATGGGTACTTATTAGTCCATGCAGTGATCATTTAGGTTTCCTTTTTCATATAAGGATTATTATAGATGATCCTTTCTATCTATAGAGGTTTCTCCATGGGGCTATCATCTTGTATACCCAATGCAAAGAATTTTAAGATATCAGAATTTATATATAACCAATAATGTTAAAAGTTGTCATGATGTATAAGCTGTGCCATTGGAGAGAAGGGGCTGAATGCGTGGAACAGGACCTTGGTATAGGAGATATTTTATTTCAGACAACCTCTATCATTGTTAGATTTCCATCAACTTATCAGCTGCCATTTCAGAGGTTTAATAGTACTCTTTCATTTCATTTGTATGGCAGTACAACTATGGAGGGATACTGGACAAATCTGCAGCTCGATCTTCAGATATCAACTTGCCCCCTCATGATGAAATGATAAATGAACCTCAAGTTGACATCATATCGAGCTGGAATATAGCTGAGTACTTACCAAAAGAGACCCAGGTAGGCTCATTTTTATGCACTTCAGGAAGGCCTTGTATATTGAAGAGGTCCTTGCTCTTCCCTATGACCGCAACCGACTCATCAATCATATGGGATCCAAAACAGGACCATTTCATTTTGGTGGTCTCCGAGTTTTTGTATATTCCATGGAAATACTTGCTAGAACAAGCTGCAGTGAGGACAACTGGAAGGGATGACACTTTGTGCACTCCATCAATCACAGTAGCTGCTGCTGAGACTCTTGAGTCTTGCATTACAGAATATCTTAAAGATCAGGTGGGAACTAGCTAGCCACTTAAAGGTTTTACCGTGATCATCTGGTTTTGCTTTCAAGGATCAAGTTATTTTCTTCTTTTATGGCAGATCAGCAAGTATTTCACGGAGAAACTTCTCAGAATTGTGAATGACATCCTTCAGCACTTCAAAAGGAACAGAACTGATACAAGTAATGCAGCAAGCAGTGAATCCACAGGGCCATCTGGACTTAATGTCCATACAAGCGACCCAGCATTGGAGTTCATTAAACATGTCTGTGCTGTTCTTGCTCTTGATCAGCATGTTCAGCATGATATTCTGGTGAGTACTTAACACGAGATTGATTGGCTCTACACAGCATTTATGTTGGCGATCTGATCATTTATATGATATTTGTATTGTTAATAAGGGATGAATTCCTGACATAGGCATATCCTGGATTTGATCATCTTGCATACTGTTACTAGGGAGACTAGCTAGATGGATGGCATATTCTTTTTGTGTGTTTCATGTCACCTAGTTTCTTTCTATCTTTTTGGTATATGTGGTCGCAAACTTGGTTATTGTATTCTAAAAATATCCAACCTCTGAAGTTCTTTCCAAAGTAATGACAAGCGAGAATGTGTGTTGATTTCCGTGCAGAGAATGAGGAAGAATTTGCTGAAATTGGTCCGTGTAAAAGAGTTTGCTCCAGAAGCACAATTTCATGACCCCTGCCCATCGTTTACTCTTCCAAATGTCATTTGCAGGTAAACATTTTAAAAACTGCAGCTTTACCCAATGCCAGACCCTAGGTTTGCACCAAAGGCAACACCGATTTCCTGCCTCCCCCTATTTGGGTTGATTCTTCCAGTCAGATATTAGATTCATGAGGCTGGGATGAGGACACGGACTTAACCCAAGTTCGAGGAGCCACCTTTCTGGGAGAAGATAACTGAAGAATGTTCGGATTTATGGGCAGGCTCCAGTCATCCTTTGGGAGATAGTATCTTTCATATACTGTTGACTAAACTTGTGTTCTGCTTGCAGCTACTGCAATGATTGCAGAGATCTGGACCTATGCCGTGATTCGGCACTCCTGGAGCATGAATGGCGCTGTGGTGTGCCACAGTGTGGACAACCATACCCGCGCGAACAGATGGAGAATGCACTACTCCAGATAGTCCGGCAGAGGGAGAAGTTGTACCACCTGCAGGATCTAGTGTGCGTCAGGTGCAGAGGTGTGAAGGCCGACCATCTGGCCGGGCAGTGTGGATGTGGTGGCTCATTCAGATGTAAGGAAGATTCCTCAGAGTTCCGGAGTAAAATGCAGGTGTTTCTTAAGGTAGCTGACGGTCAGAAGTTCCAGCTCCTCCACGATTGTGTCTCGTGGATATTAGAAGTCAGATAACCGGCCAACTATGGGGTTGGGAAAGAAGAATATTAACAGCTAACGCTACAAACATATGTTTAATGTGCAATTGCGTCTAGAGGAGTGTTGAAAATAAATTTAATCTGGGGGTGTTGTAGCGTTGTGTTAATAAATTAATTAACAGGAACAGTGGCCCGGCACCAGCCCGCTGGCAATGGATTTTCCTGGTGCTTTCGAGTGTTGTACAGGCTATTCTATGACCAAAATCCCGATGTACGGGTTGTATCATTCTTGTATTATTACGAGTCAAACGTACGAAAGAGGATCTTCCAATGTATTATGGCCCGAGTTCAGTCTGCGGCATTGCCACTCGTGCTTTCTGTTACAACTATTATTAGATGTTACTCGATAAATATTAGGAAAAGGTTAATTATGCCTTCCAGATTGAAACCAGAAGTTCATCTTATTCCTTTACTATTATATTAACTTTTTTAGTATTTATCAGCTCCTTATTTTATGAAGATTGTATTTCCTGTTACCTTCCGTAATTGGCCATTAACGTTTGTTTGTCACGTGACTTAAACAATTTTTTAACGTCTTAATATTTTAATGTTTGAACATTTTTATTACTTTAACACTTCCAACTCTTTAAATGTTTTTAACATTTTAATGCTTCAACAAGATAAAATTATGACACTTGTAGTGTGCTGCGAGAAAGGCTTGCTGCACGTCAAGGTGTGCAGCATGTCCTACTCGATTCGCAAACTGGGCGGGGATTGGGCCACTGTGGCATGATTTGGCATCGACTTGGCGGGAGAAATGCGTGTGGTGGGACATCATGACATGAAAGATGTGACGTCTGTGTGGTGGGGGGGGGGGGGGCATATCTGTCCTCACATTTGAAAGCTAAGCATATGGCGAGCTTTGTGTCTCCCCGGAACGCCCTTCTCAATAAGCTTTGATCCCCCCTTCGCCAGGCGCTTCCATATCCTCCTCCGCTTCTGCCCCTCCGGCGACCACGCTCCCGCTCCCCACGCTTTGATCTTTCCGGAACCATTGCTCCTTTTCCATCTGGCGACGCACTCCTGGTCCCAGCCATTGCTCCGTTTCCCTCCAGCGACGCAGCGCTCACCGTCTCGGCCACTCTCTTCTGCTTCCATCCGGCGACGACCGCCTCCATTCCCCCTCCTCCCCGACTACTGGCAGCGACTGTCTGTCGCGCTCCTGGTCCCAATCGCCACTCTCGTTTGCCCCTCCTCCGAACATGGTAGTCCCATTCCCCTCGCAGATGACACTGCGCCCTTTGACAGGATGGTTTGAACAAGATCGACAGTGGCGGTGGAGAGCACACAGGATGAACGGCGAAGGGTTCCTCCGAGGAGATCAAAGAGGAACGAGGGTCCTGTACCGACGACGACACATCAAAGGCCACCTAAGGGAACCCAGAGCAGAGGAAAGACGACCGAGAGCCCTGCATCGGGACCCTCACATGACAGCCTACCAGAGAGTTCCCCAGCTCCCATCGAGCAGTATCGTCCCCATCTACTTCTGGTAACAATCACTATTTTCAGTTACATTCTAAGGTATACAACACTAGTATTTCTCACTCCTTCCAGTTATTGTTTACTCTGAATGGGAATATTTCATTATAAATGGTTATTGTTTTGTCTAAATAGTTCCTGATCAGTGCCAGTAGGCTTTTTGTATTGCATTCTAATGTATATTTCACTGTACACTAATATTCTACATTCGTTATAGTTATTGTTCAGTGAGAGCATTCTTTTTATATTTTAGTGTATACCACGGTTGTATTTGTCTCTTTGCACTTATTGTTCATTTTGAACGGACATTGTTCATTCTAAATGGTTATTGTTCACTCTAAATAGTTATTGTTCATTGCCAGTCGGCATTTTACATTCTAATATACACCTCAATCCATTACTATCTCTCTTGCTTACATTTATTGTTCACACTCGACAGATTTTTTTTCACTCTGTTCACTGTAAAAAGTACGTGTTGAGTATAAAAGTGCGACTTTTTGTGTATTTTATCTTCCAAGTGGTTTTTTGAAATTGCTTTCGTAGAAATATATTAGTGGCTTTCCTCTATCAATCTTTTTGTTTTTATGGATCAAAAAGTAACTTATAGGATCGTTAAGTTGAAAAAACATAATTTGTTTATTTTTGCTAGTGATATTTTGATCGATCTGCTTATTCTAGTAATCGTCAGGCATTTATTAGAGAATCCCAAGTATCCCTGCAAGCTTGCTAGGTTTGGATATTTTTACGTGTACATGAAGTGATGATGTTCATATTTTGTAACTGACATTCTCTTGTTTTTTATAAACAGAGGTTCAGTCACAAATAAAACCGCATAGGACCATCACTATTACATCGTCTATGCATGTTTATGTGAGATCCTGGCACATCATAGGATTCAGGGAATGTCACCGGGCCATGATGAGACGGACTCCATTCGGAGTCTATATATGTACATAACAAGGCATTCTCCGTGGACACTCATTTTGTTAGAAGAACTATTACGTTGTCATGTTGAAGCGAATGTGTTTTCGTTGGGGAATAAGTCCTTGACATTGACGGTGGAAGACGTGGCACTAATATTGGGTGTTCCCTATGTTCAACATGATAAAAATAATATTTTGGATCGTGCCACAAGTCAAAAGTTTGACACCTTCTACTATTTTTTAATTGTTTGGGTTACAGTTGACATCAGGGTTTGCCGTTCCGTCTGTCCTGATCACGGCTTGGGACGGGACGGTACAGGTTTGTACCGATGCGTATTGAGACGGCAAAATATAATATATATATATATATTTATAATAGACCAAATAGTTCAATTGAAATTCTATCTTAGTTGGTTAGTTATTCTACAATTTATCTTGGTGTCTCGGGTTCGAATCTTAGTTTTGCCAATTGTTTTAAACATCTTTTTTAATGTGACTTTTCAAAAAACGTAAAAAAAAAAAAGTGCGTCCGAAGTGAGATTCAAATCAGAGGTCTCACACTTAACTAACCGTGTCACATAATCAAATTATTATAAAAAAATTAAGATAATATATGAATCATTTCGGTTACGTCCCGCAGATCGATTGTCCCGGTCTGTGATTAGGACGGGACGGCCGGTTCGGACTGTCTCGTATCGGTCCGTTAAATCCTAGTTGACATATTATTTTGTTTGTTTGACCTTGTAATATTTTTTTTATTGATTTGGTTATATTCTTAACTATTCACTTATGTATATCTCACATTTTCTTTATTTGGCGAAGTTATTATTTATCAGATTTCTTTCCATTTTCAGGACCTAAGATATGGAATGATACAGTTGCCAAAGTAGACATTTTTGTCTGTGCTCAGTCAAATCTAGAGGATGAGTATGAAGAGATGATGTTAAAAGCAAGAGCACCGGCCAGGATAGTTGAGGAGTTCGCGAAGGAATTAGGTTTTAACAACGGTTTTTTCCATTTGCAAGTTGCAATATGTAAAAGGACTTGCAAATGGAAAAACTGAAGCGCTCACTGTGTGCGCAGTTTGTCAGCCTGTTGAGCCCATACATCTTATTGTGATTTTTTTGATATGAGAGATGAATTTTCACTCCCAGCAGGAGTTCTTGAAATAGAAATATATATATTTTATTCTTGGCTTGATTTTTAGTCAACTATGATTGAGTTAAGCGATCTAGCATTGATTACATGTGGATGAGTTGAGCAATCTAGCACGGGAGTACAATTTGCCTCCTTACGGGCTGCCGTTGAATTTTTATTTCGCTATATCCCAAAGAAATTTTGGCTCAACTTTGACTCAATCATGTGTATCATGATAACCAGATAAGAATGGTTACTTTATTATAAATTTTAAAACTTCAAAAATAGATTTTAGAACATATATTGTTAAAATATTTAAATTAAATATTAGTTAGAATAAGTAAAATAACTTATCGCAGAGTTCTCACATTGAAAATGGCAATAAACAAGAATATGAGATAAACGTTGAGTTTCACATAGTCGCAATTACGTTTACTTAATTGTAAACATCAACTAAGTTCACATAGTCTTAGACACAAGTTCACATCGGCATAAAATTGAGTTACGTTTATTTAGGTGTACGAAAAATAATTGACTATCTCAAAAGGCCACCTATCATGATTGTAGATATATTAATTTTGACACCATTTTGAATAAATCTCCGTATCACGTTATAACATCTAAAAGTAACTCTCAAATTGATTTATTTGAATGATTTTTTCTATTATCTCGATTATTTAGTCACAACATAGTTAGATGGTCATATATAAGTTAAGATAATCACATCATAGTTAGACAATCGCATATAAGTTACGACAGTTGTAGCATATCGCTGCATAGTTAGATAGTCACATATAAGTAAAGATAGTCGCAACATATACCAACATAGTTAGATAGTCGCATATAAGTAGAGATAGTCATAACATATATATGTGGAGTTGGAATAGGCACAATATATATAGTTGGAGTAGTATAATTTCATTTAAAATATCGACTAAGTTACATTTGTCATAGGCATTTACTCGAGCTATCATATTTATAAGAGTATAGCTTAAAATATAGGCTTAGTTAGATAACTGATGTTCCTTGTACGACTAGGTTATTGACTGAGTGCAGATAGTCGATGGTTTGAGATAGTCGATTGAGATAGTTGAAAGATATTCAACAACTATGTGAATTCAGTGCGACTATGTAATAGGCTAAGTGAAGTTTCACGTAGATAGATGATTATTAAAAGTTAATATAGTCGATTGTCTCATAGGCGATATTTGATAAGCGATCCTTTAGATAGGTGATCTTTTTAAATAGGCGAACTTAAGTCTTAGGATAGTCGATAGAATGCACCTATGTTATCATTGTGTGCTTATGTTAGTTGTTTGTGCGCCTATTTGAACTTTTAGTGCGCTTGTGTTCTTTACGTGTGCCTATGTGCTTAGTGCGCCTATGTTCTAGCGACTATGTGAATTGCTCCTAAGTAAACATAACTTCTGTTCCAGCGACTATGTGAACTGTGACTAAGTTCTTTAAAGTTGCAGCGCCTAAGTAAACTTAGGTTCTGTTCTAGCAACTATCTAAGTTTATGTGCCTATGTTTCTTGTATGCCTATATGTGTTGCGCCTATGTAAACATAGTTGCTTGCAACTATATTGATTTAGAGACTAAGTGATTGCAACTATGTTCTTCTACGCTTAAGTTAAAATAGAGCTTTACGATGAGTGACTAAGAACATATAGCTCTTGTTTTTAGCGACTAAGTGGATATAATTTTAATACGCCTATGTTAACTTAGCTTCTGCACTTCTTGCACCTATGTGAGTTCTGCTAAGACATAGTTGCTAGTTCATGCACCTATGTGACTTAGTTCCTTTTTCCAGTGCCTATGTGACTTTAGCTATATTCTATTACGCCTATAATACACTTAGATGATTTTCAGACTTCTTCTTATTTCTCAGTTCTTATTTCTCAGTTTTGTTTACATCAAAATAATCCACAGTTTTGTTATCATCATTAATAATCTGAGATTTGTTATCATCATAAATAATCACAATTGATCAAAAAAATTGTTATCATTAAAATAACTTTAATTAAGTTAATATCGATATTTTAAGCCAACAATCTCTCAATGATTAACTTAATATAAGATATCAACCCAACACACTGAACAATCATTACTGGCAGTGTACAGTATGCATTAGAATGTAAAATATCTACTAGAACTGAACAATAAATACTGGAGCAGAACAATAACTACTAGCATAATATTGACTTCTGGCACTTAACAGTAAGTGTAGTATACATTATAATGTCAAATATCTATAGACACTAAACAATAGAGAATGGCACAAAATAATAACTAGTATCAAAGAATAATAAACTTTTACAGTGAATTTGAAGTACAAAACATTAGTTCATTTACATTGGTTACAGAATAATAACCTTTTGATTGCCAATATGAGTCCATGTACATTGATTCGATGTATTTACACAAAATATGAGATACAAACATGTCATTGACATGTATGCAAAATAGACCACCTTGCATCATTCTTCAACATCCCCTTCATCTTTCTTGAGTTGCAACAAAATGATCGACTTCTTGCATTAGTGGGTCAACAACCTGGAGGGATTTCTCCTTTTCGATAAGGACATTCTTCTTCATGGCGCATACTTTAGACTTCTTCAATTTTTCAATTGAGCTCTAAATTCACCTCTCCCTTTTTTGTCCTTTTGTTATGTCTCTTGGAGGATCAGGATAAGAAGAGGATCTGTACTCCTTGCTCCAGCTTCTTTCTCCTTGTCAGTTGCATCTATCATCATTTTGATCAGCTTAGGAAGTTCAACTAGTCTAAGGTTATATGCAGCGTCTTAGAAAGACCCGACCTCAGCAACTTTCATCACGTGGTAAATTAAATTGTTGTATCGACAATCACTTCCAGAACTGCTCTCAGCCATTTGGCTATTAACCTCATCAAGGGCATGTCGGTATCACATCTCCTTACTCCAGCGGCGTAGAAAATATCAGTCTAAAATGCATGATATGCCTGAAAATTGAAATGCCATTAATGCGTGGTAGCATTAGTACCTCTGAACACAAATGATCGACAACCACACAAAACATTTCCCTCCTCCTTATCATATGAAACTGTATATTCTTTCACCACCTCCTTAACAAAGCCCTTCAACTTGACCCTTTCAAAGGACTTCATCCTCAACACAACTCTCGATTCATCCGCATAAATGATTGTAGGTTGACAAGCAGTAATCTCCACGATTTCTTATTGAAACTTCCTAAAAATTCCCCTTGTGTTAAAAAATTGCTCCTTGCTTCTCAAACGATGAGGAAGTCATCAAAATGGCCGAGGTCTCCATAGATTTCACGTCAGCTTGGTTCTCGGCATTATAACTTGAGTCTATTACAGCAGCATACTTGCCAATGAATTCTGTAAGCGTAGTCTTCACCTGAACGTTGCCATCAAAAAAATAGCAAATGCTTTCGCTCCGTTGAGATGACGACATTCCTGCAAAAATAGAAGGGATGTTACAATTACAAACAACATACTTGCATATCATATGTAAATTAAAGTAAAATGGCAATGGAATGTAGACCTGCGAAGAATGTATCGTTCAGGTAAATTGGCACCCATTTCTCATGTGTGTCGTACAATCTAGCCAGCCAATCATTCTCTTTGCATTCCTCATACTTACACATCAATTGAATCCATTTCTCCTTAAATTTTTTTTTTAATTTTTTGGGGGAGGGGAAAGCGACTCGAAGCCGTGCCCTCCTGCCACCTGCGCAAGAGGGGGGAGGGGGGGTGTCCACCCCGCCACTGGCGGGGGGACATTTTTCTCCTTAAATTCATGTATTGAAATGGAGTCATAGATGCAGTCATCAAAATCATCCATGAAGTCAGGATTACTGGTACAAATATGTCCTATCTTTTCGGATATTTTCTCGAGGATGTGCCAAAGATAAAATCGATGTCTTGCGTTAAGAAATACCTCATGAGTAGCAACTTCGATGGCTCTATCTTGGTCTGTAATGATTGCTTTTGGGGCTTCACCCCCATTTGTATCTAGCCATGACTTAAATACCCATACAAATGATTCTACCTTTTCATTAGGGAGAAGTGCACAACCAAGAAGAATGGATTGGCCATGGTGATTTACTTCAACTAATGGAGCCAAAGGCATTTGATAGGTGTTCGTGAGATACGTGGTATCAAAGCATATAACATCTGAAAAATACCTACATGGTGTCCGTGACCTTCCATCTATCCAAAACACATTGTGCAATTGCTGGTGATCGTTTATATCCATAAATAAAAGAAGGTAGGATCATTAAGTTGCATTTGTAAAAAATGTTTCAACATTGTTTGGGCATCACCTTCCTTCAATTGACTTTGACGTTCTCTCTGCAAACTTTTTTTGCAATCCTTCTCAGTAAATTGCAATTGGTGCATCCCCCCTTTCCTTTTTGCAATGCACGACACTATGTTTGTTGTCGATATTCCAACACTATGCATGTTTTTAATCTCTGCCTTCTTAGGGGTGCAAATCCTCTGATGTGATCTCAAATATGAGACAACCAACGGACTTAATGGGTGGTTGTGATCAATGATAACATCATATAATCTTAGGTTTCTCGTAACTCTCTCCAACTTTACCTTTATCGATGCCAAACAACCCACTTTAGGAGAGTCTTTATACAGTTTAACTATCAGGTCCCTTCTTGATGTCCATACTTCCAACATGCAAAATGCTTGAATAGACATTCTTATCCTTATATTTGCTACTGATTGTTGTGATACCAAATCATGCCCTTCTTGCATATGAGTTGTAGAACAACTTTGCCTCCTCAATGGTCTGGAATTCTATGCCTTTCGAAGGTACTATTTTCTCAATAGTATTGCCAAGTGGGTCACATATTCATATAGGCGAGCCTGCATGATCATCTTCCATTACATCAACCACATTGTCTTGTTCAAGAAGTGTCTTTACAAGGGTGTGTACACTAACAACATCACCTTGATGCCAGCCACTTTCATGTACAGAATCTGCTTAAAAAAAGAACAAAATGACTTGGACAATACATTTGCATATCTTTATCCACAACTGTAATGATTTCGGGCTTCGGATCGTGTTTCCACAGGTCGTGGATCGTGCTCGTAAATATTCAGATTTTAAATAACGGGTCTTCGGATCCTCAAATGGTATTGATAAAAATTATTCCAGGTCCATTGTGGCGCGATGAGGGGTCGCACCTTTTTCAAAAATTTTATGTGCTAGAAATATAATTTTCAAGAATTTTCTAGATTGAAATCTAATTATCTAAATTTTGTAAAAAAATAATGTATAATAATAATAAAATAAATACTATTTATACCCCCCTCCATTGCTCTCTTCTCTCACTCTCTCCCTCACTCTCTCCCATCACTCTCCCTCTCTCTTCTCACCTCCGTGCGACCTACGGCGGCGAGGGGGGGAGCGGGCGGAGCGGCGGCAATGGCGTGTAGTGAGGATGAGGGCGAGGAGCAGCGGTGAAGCGGTGCAATAGAGCTTCATGGAGTTCGAGAGCCGGCCGTGGGGAATTCATCAATCTCATGAGGATCCGACGTTTAGCGCGATAAAGTATTGTGTAAAGTAGGGGGATAGATCCCTAACCTTCCTGCATGATTACCCTTTTATGCCCGACGAGACTGTGAGAGGGTTTATTTTATGTTTTGGGGAAAATCCATGTCCGAGTATGTGCGGTGGATTTCGATTGTTCTAGTCGCCGATTCATAGGTTAAATCTTGTTTTCTAGTGGCAGAAATGACGGGGAAGGTTTCCCCTGTTATTCCCCTTCGCCCGAAGGCAATTGGGGCGTGAAGTATGGAAAGGGTGTTCTGTTTGTGCTATGTCTTTATAACCCAGCAAAAGGTGGCCAGGGTGATGGCCGCCGGATGCTTTGCTGGGCGACCAGCCATGTGGCCGCCCAACTCTGATCAGGAAGGCGGCCACACATGTGGCCGCCTAGTGCCGGCCAGGGGTTTGGCTGCCCAGCCCTAGGGTGTGGAGTAACCCTGGAAAGGGTGTTATGTATGTGTTCTATCTTTATAACTCAGTAGAAGGCGGCAAGGGCGATGGCCATTGGATCCTCTATTGGGTGGCCAAGGGGCTGGCCGCCCAGTTTGCTGGGCGACCAGCCAAGTTGTCCCCTAGCTCTAGTCAGGAAGGAGGCCACACATGAGGCCGCCTAGTGCCTAGGTGGGCGGCCAGGGGTTTGGCCTCCCATAGGACTGGGCGGCCAGCCAAGTGGCCACCCAACTCTGGTCAGGAAGGAGGCCACACATGTGGCCGGCCAGTGCCCAGGTGGGCGACTAGGGGTTTGGCCGCCCAGCCTTGTGGGCGGCCAGTAGGCTGGTCGCCTAGCCTTCTCTACACTGGCATGAAAGGCTGCTTGTTGGACGCACTTTTCTCTCATACGTCTATCATCTTTTGTCATCTTTTTATCTTCTTTTTGTTCTTTGTTTATTTGGTTTATTAAGTGCATGGGCGTGCCAGTCACAAAAGTGACAGTTTATTCAGGTTCTGAAGACCAAGGTGGTCCAGAACCACTGGTGCGCTCCGTCTAACTAACCAGACGATGAAGGTTTCGGGTCAGGACTAAAACCCGTCGTGCCATAAAGGTCACGACGTTAATTACGTCTCCCCGGAGGCGAGAAAACCTTTGATTAAACGCCAGGAAAAGGGGCCATCGGACCTAAAATTGGTATTAATGAAAAGAGTGAGAAATCTAAATTTCAACAAGATATCCCCCGTTGAGGGGTAAGCATCTGTACAAATCTAGTCATTTATTGACTGAGTCATATTTGGACATGGGTCCGGATTTGTGAGCATATGTCTGCCAGGAACATGGCAAGTTCAATATTTATGAGTTAGAGAAGCAGGGTTGACCCCCAATAGGAAGGAGCTAAAAATGACGGAGTATCAGCTCGGAACAGGATCGAACTATGGCCATGATGGGGTAACCCCCAAGGTCCAAACACGACCTGTAAGAGCCTCATTAATATCCCCTTTGCATAGGGTCCAGGGGAGGAGGAACTCGGATCAAATGCCCTTAACTTCTTAAAGGAAGTGTTGGTGTTCATTTTTTTTATCATTATCAGATTTTATGCCACCATCATTATTATTTTATTATCATTGTTCATGTTTTGTCATCTTTCATTACTATCTTTTTTTTTGCATTTTACCATTTTTGTTCATTTTCTTTTGTTCTTATTTTTATTTTTTTTGTTTGCACATTGTTTTATCATTCATTCTTTTTATCATTTATTTATTTTATTATTATTAGTATCATTATATATTTTTGTATACCTTTTCTTTTCTTCTTTTAAGCGCACAGGGTCCAGTATACTGCAGAGGAGCAGGTCGACGTCGGGAGAAGGGTAGGTCGACGCAGGGTGAGCACTGGGCCGACCCAGTGCACAGCTACGTCGACGCAACAGTACACTGTGTCGACACAGGGGTGCTTTGGGGCCGACTTAGTACACGGCTGCGTCTGACCTTGCTGCGTTGACACAGCATGGCCGCCGAGTTGACGCACTCTTCTAGCAGTGCATGAGCCCACTGGCTGTTTGCTCTCTGTTCCTTTATTCTTCATCTATCTGTACTTATGTTATGAATATACCAAGATGATTTCATCTGTATATCCTTTATTTCAGGTTTATTCCTTATCTTATTTTTTTAATTCTTCTTTCTTTCTTCTTTTCTCTTTTGTACACAAGCATATGGAAGAGCATGCATGTGTGATTCGCTTATTAAAGAGGCTATGTCCTTTGGAAATGCAGAATGATGGTTTTGTGAGCGTCTACATAGCTATATGCAGGGATTGAACGATGCATTTATTCAATGTGACTTTGGTACAAGGCGGAGTCACGTACTCACGCATCGTGAGAGTATATAATTGGGCATAACCCAACCTTCCTTAACCCACCATTTGATATACCATAGATCATGGCATGCAAGCATGCACAGGTGGCAGATGTATAGGGCCTAATTCACATGCGTAATGCATTCATGATTTAACATTGATGAGAGTGATATGCATGACTTGCTCAGCGTTTGGAAAATGCATGAGAGAGTAGTTCGGATTATGTTCCTGGAGTTTCAGTAGAGATTGCATGATGCATGCAAGATGTTCAATATATTTTACAGCAGGATTGGCCACTGCACCGTCATCAAGCCCAGGGGAGTCGACTCGGGGTGTCGACTCCTGGGCCTCTCTATTGCATGAAAATGGTTGGCAGAGCCCGGGCCAGAGGGAGTCGACTCCCAGAGTCAACTCCTTCCACAGCAGATCCCATATTGCCTTTTGTTCATAAAATCATGCAAATTCACACCCATCTGAACACGCAAGCTTGCTCTCCTCATGATCATGAATTTTTTTATCTGTTTGGTTATTTCATTGATTGCCACTTCTTTCTTTTATTCTGTTTCTTTCTTTTCATTTCTTTTAAGCAGTTTTCTTTTCTTTATTGTTGCCAGCAGGGTATGATCTTCTCATGATCACATTTTTTTTTATTCAGACATGTTCTCTTCAGCATTATTCTTGTATTCTGTTCATCTCTTTGGTCATCAGTCCATTTGTTAAGTTCACAATTCTGACAGAATTTGGGCAGCACCTCCCCTAGACCCAGAGCATTTGGGAGGTGAACAATTGGAAGCACATCCACGGAGGTTCCGAGATGGCCCCTAAAATTCAGGCTAAGCCAAGAACGGCTACCCCACATCCCAAATTGGGCATGGAAAACCCCGAGGACTGGCCTACGAGGGGGCTCCACTGACCCAGGGATTGTTGCATTTCCAACTTTGTAATGTGCATCTGGTTGCTGCCTGCTCCATGGCTGTTAATGTACATCCCTTTAGAGGAAAGTCCTCCAGGGACCATGCCATAAAGAGGCAAGCCAGGGTGGTTATAGAAATCTGATCGGTATAAAACCATAGTGTATCCCTTCCCCCAAAGACAGGTCCGTGCTTATGGAAATTGTTGACAAAATCGGGGGAAACATATTATTGCCCTAGTGCATAAGACCACGGATCATGCATGGGAAAACTAGCAAACCCGTGTCCCAAATGGGGACTTGAGACTGTAATGAACAGCACTCAGCAGGGATGAAGACATAGGGTTCGAAAGAAACAAACTCCACTGAGCATTTGAGCAAACAGTGGGGTGCTCGTGTATGGCTGGCCTGATAGCCAGGATGATTTTCATGCAATGCACATCAGCTTCTTGATGAGTTGGGACTGAGTAGAAAGGAAGAGCAGAGAAACATAGGTTTCAGCAGGCTTAGGATTGGGCCAGAGTCTCTAAAACCCATAGATGTGGGTGAAGAGGCAGTTGGCCATTTCCACAGAAATCTCATACGATGAGCAATAGAAAAGTATGCACATCAAGCAATTGCAAAGCACGCAAGCCAGATATGCGGAGCAAACCTGAACCAATGTAAATGATCATGACCTGACTGAAGGGGGAGGGATCTACATAGTTGATGTTGCCCGTGAGGGCGTTAACCCACTGGGGAATCATGGACAGCACATCAAAGCTGGCTTCCCACTGGACAACAGGACGGGACCTGAACACAGATATTCATTCAGTAAACTAAAGGGCAACAAAACCATGCACCCAATCCATCATGGTTGGATGGGCTGGCTCTGAGCTTACTCGTGGTACGAGATTCTTCCTTGATCAGCAAAGCAAATGAACACAAAGGATAGAATCATAATAAAACTATGGGGATAGGGATTGAAATGGAATCTGCAAGAATGAAGATATACACATTCGAGCATTAAAGGATCATTTCTATTCATTTTGGTAAGCAAAAGGAATACATCATCCCAAGACTATTCTGTCTGGGAGGCAATCAAACAAGAAACAGGGGACGTCCAATTGGGGACAAGGTACACGGCAGAACAGAAAGAGAAAAGAAATGGGAAGGGAGGGAGGAGCACTGACTCAGTTCCCTCCCAAGGCAAGACCTCTTCTCTCTCTCTCCTCCCCTATTCTTCTCCCTCGCTCAGGAGCGCTTGCAGAATGCTCTGAAATTCGACCGTCAGGAGCTTCGAACAGCTAAGGGGCGGTAGGCTTTTAGCAGACAGAGTCCCTCTTCGTAGACTGAGTCACCCCTTCTCTTCGGGGCTTTACCTCCTTTTATAGAGATAGTGTGAGGGTTTTCATCGAGGCATGGATGAGGAATCTCTCATGATTGGAGATCATTTGCCCACGTGTCCTCGTACGGGTTGCACGGCCTTCTGGATAAGGTCGAAGCTCTGTCATGCTTCGAACGTGAAGGTGCTGCCATTGAAGTGCTCGCGTAGAGCTCTGCCGGTTAAGGGCATTTTGGCCCCTGCCATTTAAAATTTGGCACTGCCGGTTAAGCTGGAGAGAGCTCAAAGCTCCTTGCTGGTTAAGTGGAGCCCTGCCGGTTATGGTTGGCCCTGTCGGTTAAGCTGGAGAGAGCTTAAACCTCCCTGCCCTACCGGTTATGGCTCCAAGGGAACGTCTGCTAGATGATGGGCTTGTTGGGCCACCTTTTGATCAGCTTAGTGGGGAGAATATCTCTTTTTAAAAGCTTCTGGAAGCTGGTATCGTTTTACGAGAGATTCACCAAATCATTAGGCTTGGATCACGTGTGATGGCTGGGTCACGCAGCTCTCGTGTATTTCCCGTTGTCGAGGGTGCGTCGACCCAATCTATGAGATGTGTCGACGCAGCTTGCGATCGCGTAGAAGATTCCCAGTCATTGCCTTCAAGTGCATCGACGCAACCTGTTATTCACCCTGTCAAAACCACTCTGCTCGTCAAGTGTGTGTCGACGTAGTTGGTTATGTGCGTCGACGTACCCAGTTATCCAGGACCCTTTCCAACTCCAACGGCGCTGTGGGGTCGATGCATTGTTGTGAGTGCGTCGACACAACCTCCTCTACAGCTGACGCCAAACTTTAAGCGTCAACAAATGCCCCTCACCCGTGGGTGGCGCAAATAAGGGATGAGTGTACGGGGCACACGGGTGTAGACTTGCCGAAGCAAGGAAGCTAGAGAGGTTTTTTATATAGGATCGGACGGAAGGCCTGCAATAATGAATTGGGGTGGACCCCGGTGGGACTACGGGTTAGCGCCGAATTAGAATGAACAGCTTATCATCGGCTTAGATAAAAGGGTCCGGGCCGGAGGCTATATTGATCGGTCCTGACAAAAAGTCAAGTACTAACCAAGGTATTATCATTGGCATTGGGTCTATGTCAACTCAAGGATATCCTTTAATCCGGTCTTAGACAGAAGGTCTAAGCCGTTGGGTTGTATCGATTGGCCCTGACAGGGAATCAGGTATCAATCTTGGTGGTATCGTTGACATAGGGTGTATGTCAACGCAAGGATATCGTTTAATCCGGTCTTAGACGGAAGGTCTAAGCCGTTGGGTTGTATCGATTGGTCTTGACATGGAGCCGAGCACCAACCAAGATGGTATCATTGATATTGGGTATATGTCAATGCAAGGATATCGTTTAATCTGGTCTTAGACGGAAGGTCTAAGCCGTTAGGTTATAGCGGCTGACAAGAAGTCAAGCACCAACCCTGATGAAATCATTGGCATTGGGTATATGCCAACGCAAGGATATCATTTAATCCGATCTGAGACAGAAGGTCTAAGCCGTTGGGTTATAGCGACTGGTCCAGACAAGAAGTCAAGCACCAACCTTGATGAAATCATTGGCATAGGTGTTGCGGGGGTTTTTTATGCCAATGACCGGGTGGAGGAAGGGATACAGGGGGGGAAGGAAAATACGAGAGTTTGATTTATCTCGGGTATCCTCCTTACGGTTGCATGCCTCTCACGGTGGTTCCGGGCACTCTCCTCTTACGGAAAGTCGAAAAGGGTCGAATGGCACGAAAATGTAAGGGTATGGGTTAGCTGGACAGGGTGCGGGCGTGCCAGTCGATTTCTCGACGATCACCTATGGAACCAAGGGTTGACCGGGGAAGCGTCACCAGGACACGTCATGTGGGCTCGAGAGATCGGGTGACACGTGGAGAGAAGGGGTTCCACGGGTGCGAGTGCGCAGGCGATTATGAGAATCGTGTACTGGACGTCTTTCCCCACCGGCCGTAAGCAACCGGTGTTTATTTACATCAGATTGAATCCGAACACCTTCGTTCCATGCTGAAGAAAAGCCTGTATATATATCTGAAGCCGTGGGTAGAGGGCCGGGAGCATTCTGCAGCTGTGGGTGCGCTTTCGACTGAGGGGTGTTTACTAGAGTCATGACGTTAGGCACGTATGCCGAGTGGTGTAGGTAGAAAGCTGGGGACCCGAATGGGGGCCCTTGTATTCGACTGGTTTTATGCTATATGAGAGCCCACGTGGGCTTTATAAATAGGCCAATGGGGCCAAAGTACAACTGGTGCAGGCCGCTGGACAACTCCGACACGTGGGTTGTTCCCCGGGTCATTGCGCAATAAAGCGGATATCCGCGTGTTTTACAGAAACTCCTTTGTAGAGGAATCGATGCAGGCCCGACTGCCTTGGTGGCGGGGAGGACATGGACTGGTGCCTGGTGGAGGTCGAACGCAGCTCGAGGTGAGCAGTCGGGTCTGGGTCTCGGACGACGAGTGTCGTCATGCTGGGGAGTCGAGGTCGGCCCCGGGACTATGATTCCCGGGCCAGAGGTCTGACTAGATTCGAGTTATTAATTTGAGTGGCCAACGGTCGGCTGGGGGGGTGAGCAGTAGGCACACGATTCCGTGTCAGAATTTGGCATGACATTATGGAGTGCGTTCATCACCGTAAGTTGGAGTATACAGGCGGACCCGGGATGCGGGTGTACTCACCGTTGACATAATCACCTTACATGTGACAAGGATGGACTTGTGTGAGACGGCTAAACGCCATGTGAGGGAAGTACACGTGACATACCCTCGGCGTGTGTGAGCCGACTAGCAAGCCAACCGTGCGCGCACTTATCTTCTTGAGTTCCCGACCCTTGCCGAAAGCCTCGGGAGCGGTAGTTAGGTCGGGGGTGTTTGTTCGTCCATCCGGGAGTCTGCTGGTGCATGCGTTCAATTGTCCATACCCCTTGAGCTTCTAAGGGGGGGAATTTATAGGAAGTTGAAGGGGTGGAGGGTGGGGTTTAGGCGGACCAAGTTGAGGGTTCAACTTGGTCAGGGTAAACCCCTCAAAAAATAAATTATTATTATTATTTATTTTTTCTTTGGTTTCACGGAGTGGGGGAGGGAGGTTTAGGCAGACCAGCCCAAGGGGGTGGTTTGGTCCGCCTAAACCCCTCCCCAGGGGGGGTTTAGGCAGACCAGTCCCATGGGCTGGTCTGGTACGCCTAAACCCCTCTTCGGAGGGGTTTCTTCGTTTAAAAAAAATACTTTTTTTATTTTGGGGTGGGGTTTAGGCGGACCAGCCTGAGGGCTCAGGCTGGTCTGCCTAAACCCCCCTCCCCAGGGGGTTTAGGCGGATCAGCTTGGGGGTCCAGGCTGGTCCGCCTAAACACTCCCCCAGGGGGGGGTTTAGGCGGGCTAGAGTGGGCGCCTTTTTTTTTCTTTTCAAAAATATTTTTTTTTGATGGGGGTTTAGGTGGACCAGCCTGACCCCCAGGCTGGTCCTCCTAAACCCCTCCCCATGGGGGTTTAGGCGGGCTAGAGTGGAGAGAGAGTGAGAGTGGCGGCCCCACCCTCTATAAAATCCCATTTTTTGTTATTTTTCTTCCTAAATTAAACTAAGAAGAAAAGGACAAGTGCTGGGAGGATACGTGGAGACTTGTGAGTGCGTTGACTGCCGAGGACCGCTCCCCCGTGATGTTGCTTCGTGCTTCCGCGTGTTGCTCCCACGAACTGGTACGGACAAACGGTGCGAGCCCTTCCCCCCAGATTAGGGAGTCGGACAAACAGAGACTCATAATCGAACGAACTGGGACTGAGCGAGGCCGTGGGGCCACCGGGCTGGAGAGAGGGCACGGCCCCTAGGGAGTTCACCCTCCCTGGGGGCGCGCGGCTGCGCCCCAGGGAGAACTAGCCCCGGGCGCGTCGCAATCTCGAGGGATGGCCCTCGGGGGTCTTCTTTTTTCGTCTGGGAGTGTCCTCTAAGGAACACTGGGCTTCAGGATACTGGGATGGCCCATGGGAGCTGCTGTTGTAGAATCATAGTATCCGCTTCCAAGGTGTTCGGGTAAATGCCCGACACACCCTGGGTTGTCGACCAGCTTGGGTGTAGCACCCTGTCTTTTTCTACTATAATATTTTCACATAAATTAATTATTTATTGGCTCAACTTCTAAAGAAATTATTAAAATTCTAGAAAAATATGAAACTAGTGTAAAATTGAATTTTTAACAACTTTGTCTTCGGGTAAGAGCCTAAAATAAAATTCGTGTAGGTCCAATTTCGCATTTTTAGGAGTTTTTCATGGGTTTAGAAAGCCTAGTTTAACCATCGCAATTTGGGCCTAATTCTAGCCCAATTGTGCTCCGTTTCGAGTCAAACCCTAGCCCATTGTTAGGTCTTTGCTTTCTCTTCGAAAACCCTAAGTCTAGACGGTTCTACCGGCGGCGGTGGATTAGAACCTTATCCGAAGTTTTCGCCAGAATTTCTTCATAGGACTCTTCAACCAAATTTGATCTCTAGGAGTCCCTATAGGTTCTATTTATAGAGGGCTTTCGACACCCTAGAACCCTATTTGCACTAGCATCAGGCGGCGTGGCCGATCGTGATCGGACGAGGGAGAATTTGGGCGTTCTAGGAGCGGTACCTAGGGTTCCGGCGACCCCTCTTCTTCGTCCTTCTTTCCTTCAAGCAAAGGTAGGTGTCTCTCAGGACAAATAGGAATATAATAATACCATATCGTGCATCTCCATGAGCTCTTTCTTTTGATACCTAATTACCTAATTTTCGTTCATCATGCTGTTCGAATTTCACGTTTTACTCCGAGGTGTATCAAAAGGGCAACTTTCATGATTATTAGTTAAAGATTGAATCTTGTTGTGTTAGATCAAAATCAAAGCATGCTAATTTATACGAATTTTTATGCTCTTTCGAATGGTAGCATTTTCCTTAATTTTTATTCATTCTATCACGAGCAATCGAAGTTTTAGTGTAACATGTCGAAGTTCATCGTCGGCGGGTTCCAAGTCATGTGACGCATCTTTCAGAGGCCGTTACAGACTGACGGCCGCACGACAGACCGTCACATGAGCCTGACGGCCGCACGACAGACCGTCACATGCCCCTATGTTTTTAAAATTTGAAATTTTAATCTATTTATTTTTTGGTACGTAACGCACCTACTATAGAGCGTTACATGCTTGTAACGCTCCTTCTTTAGACCGTCACATTCTCCTGACAGTGTTTTAAACTATTGATTATGCGTTCTTAAAATCAGAAACTTACTATGTTAGTATGATATCTTGATCTATAAGCAAGGCAGAACGTGATGTTAATATTGTATTATGATCATAAACATTAATTTTTCATTGATCTACATGAAAGATGATTAGAAAATCCTAAGTTGAATGATCATGAAGAATTTGATAAAAACCCTTAGTTAACACTTGTATAAATTTTGATTTATGTAAGATATATATATTTGATCTTAGCTTTATTGTTTGACAGTCATGTCACTCCGATGGGATTGACTGACCGCACCGTCTTGGTTTTCGTGTTTATTAGCCTCAATTGGTGCGGACACCCGAGCGCATGCGAGACACGAGCCGGCGAGCCACCGGTACCGCACGAGGAGCACGACTCGAGCCACCTCAGCATCCCTATGGCTCGGAGACAGTCTGGAGGTTCCCCACTGAGTCATAGCATTTATCATATTTTTGGGGATTTTTATTTGTGTGTAATGTATTTTATTTTCTTTCATCAGTGTGTAATTTAGATAGTTCGAGGGGCTTATTTGCAAAGTGGGACCCTCGGGCCCCACGGGACCCCCAGGGCCCCTCCCATTGATCCACCTCAGCCCATGGGCCCCATGTAGGGTCAGTCAACATGTCAAATGGAGGCATCTAGAAGTTTGAATGGTAAAAGGCACATGGGAGACAAGTGGACTTCAAAGTCCAAGGTGGCTACCAAACTTGTCCCCCCTTGCCACCAAAGTCAATAGGGCACCCCCTTCCTTGTATTTTTTTATTTTAATTTGTGTGGATGGTCACATTCTATCCCAGCCCTCCATCTCACACCCCTAGATCCAACGGTTGAGGGTTGATTAGACATATGACCTATATATGCTTGTATTTTCCCATTTTCTTGAATTAATGCATTTGAATTGGAAGAAAATCCCTTGAGCAAGGCTTAGGCCGCCCCTCCCTCTCCCCTTGAAGCTGTGAAGGCTTCCTTCTGGTGGTGAGACTCCACCCTATCAGTTCTGGTCGCCGCCGCCGCCGCCACGAGCCGCCACCGCACCGCCATCGTCTTCATCGGAGTTCTGCCCGTGCAGTACCACAGAAGCTTCCACGAAATTCAGCCATCAACCACGAGCTCAGATCGACCTGGGAATTTTACTGGATGTTCCAGAGGTGTCAAGAACTATCCACAAATTTTGGTTTGTCATTCCGATCCCTTTTCATAATTTTAGATTTTCGTCCACTCTTCCACTTCGGTTCTGCCAAAGTTCTGTCCAGGTTCCCATCCGCCCTGAGTTTCAAGTCTTAGGTCCACTTTTTGATTTTCTTTGGTTCGCCCAATGTTATTGGGTGTTCCTTGCATCCACCCCTTCTTCCATAATTTTTATCAATTTTTGGTTCGTCCATTTCATATTTTCTAAAAATCGTTCTCAGTCCCAGCTACAGTTCTGTCCCCCTGTTCCCAGATCCGACCACCAGTCACCCAAAAACTCATAGTAAATCACCACCATCTCCAACTCACATTCCAAAAATAGTTCCAGTTCCGTGGTTTGATCCCCTACAACTTTGAAGAAGAGATCAAGATCTGAATCAGAGGTTTACTAGGCAGTCAACGGTGGTTCTCAGACAAGTACCCTGTAAATCTGAGGTTTCGGTTACTGTACAACAGGGACTTGTAAATTCATTAAGGTTCTGATCCGACCAGATCCAACAGATCTCCTTGGGTCTAGATTGAAGCATTTGAAGAGAGCTTTCCAACGATAGCTTATGCGTCCCGATCCGACGTCGGGATTGATCCCAGCGGCCGTTTTCTCCAGAGCGCGCGCCGGAAAACAGAAATCAAAATCCGTGGGCAGCTAGTTCAAAGCTTGGAGATCGGGACCGATCGACCCCCGATCGGTGTTCCCGGCCGACCGCCGTCCGTGGAGGCGCGCCACCAGGGGCCCCCATCATAGTGGGTCCCACCCCCGCAGATCCGGAGGACCGCGCCATCCGTGGGCCCCGCGGGCCTGCAGAACCCGCCATTCGGAAAGCACGAAAACGCGGAGTTCGGCACCGCCGGGCGACATCAAGATGCTGCCCGTCAACCCGAGTTGCGTGATTCCCGGGCTCCACATGTGACCTTTTACCTCCCTGCGTGGAGTGGGTCAAATCTTTGTATTGCTGTGATATTGTTTAACCGGGAGTCCGTGATTCGGCCGGGGTTGTCTTCGCCACGCCGAGTGCGTGGAGGTAATGGTCCGAACCTCTTGGCATTCATTTGCTTAGCTAGTATACGGTCTTTTTCCGCTGCCGAGAGTGTAGGTACTAGCCCGTGTGTCCATGTCACCGCTGTGAGAGTGAGAGTGACCCGTCCCGTGACTCGATCTGAGTCCGGAAGTTGAGTCGGACTACCCTTGACCTCCGCCGGTTCCTTAACTGCGCACGGTCCGCGCTTTCCCTCGCTTGGGACGACGAGTGAGCTTCCACTTCTGTTAGCGACGTTTTGCCACTAGGAGCTCGTAGTGTCGGGCTTAGTGTCTCCCTGGTGTGTGCTGCTGGTCGCGTCTTCATCTAGCGTCCGAGGGTGGCCCCGAATAGTGTCGTCTCCCGTGTCCGTCCCGCATCAGTTTGGTATCAGAGCGAGTCGAGTCTAGGGTAGTCATTGCATATGTCTTACATGCATCATGGTATAAGTCGAGTCTAGGATCATCATTTCAAAACCACAAAAAAAGAGTGTTTCAAATTGCATTTCACCCAATAGCCCGGTATATTAAAAGGCGTTGCCCGAACATTAGGTTATGCCTATCGGGAAGGTATCGTACTTGCGCGAGTGATCTACGGGTCGCTTATCTCCGCCACGTACCGGATATTGGTTAGGTCTAAGTGCATCATCTAGTGTGTGTTTGCATTAGTCGGTTTGTCTTGTCCCTTTGTGTCGGCATGTCCATCGTATAGTCTCCAATTTCCCATGGATTCCTCATCACCCGGGCAATATGGCCGTTGGTCCACCCATGGGCTTGGCAACCATCCCCTCCACTTCCGTAGGCCCGAAGCCTCGGACTTTTATGGCTCCAATGACCCAGGCGACTACCTCAAGTGGGAAGCTGCCATGGACACATACTTTGATTGTTATACTATGTCCGATGCCATGCAAGTTAGTTTTGCCCGAGAGAGGCTTGTCCACAAAGCCGCCTGGAAATGGGAGAGCATTGAGCGCATGAGAGAGGTTAGGAGGCAAAGGCCCATCGAGTCATGGCATGAGATGAAGGACGAACTTAGGAAGGTCTACCTACCCGGCCCGGTCACCTCCAACGGACCCCACCCAATCACATCCACCCAAGTGGGCCATAATCGGAGGCAACGCGCCGCGCATGTAGAAGAGCCTAGGTCCACGACTAGGTCGACTTCATATGGGGGAGTCCATCACATCGTTCCTACTCCAAACCCCACCATTGCCAAACTCTTCCAAATCATTTTGGATAAGGTGGATAGGAAGTGTGATTATATTGAGTCCCTGCTTCCCCCTTGCCTACCTCCTAGCCGAGATAGAACCAAGCATGACCCTAAGGAGGTAGCAACCGGTAGTCCCAATCCAGTGTCATCTAGAGTGCCATCCCGAGGTCCTCTCCCCATCTTGGTGGATCCTCTTCCCCCACCCATGAGAGCTCCATTGCCTACACCCCCTGTCCGTCAAGAGGATAAGGGTAAGGGTCCACTTATCAAGGAGCGTAGAGGATCACGACAACAGTGTTATCGCTGCCAGGGGTTTGGCCACTTTGCCGGACAGTGTCCCACTCGGACATCTCTATCCCTAGGGGATAAAGGGGTTGGAGAAACCTCACTCTCCGATCTTTATTCGGAGCTACCTCAGCCACAGCTACCCGTGTTTCTAACGGGAAAGCTACTTATAGCCGAGCCACTCCTTAGCTGGCTTAAGAATGGCCTGGCCCCATCTCCCCTCCCATCTATGGACCCTATCCTACCTCTAGTGCCAATAAATTCATTTCACACCACTTTCCGGTCTAGTCACTATGTGGATACATTGGATGACCTTCTTAAAGGGTTAGACCGGCAGTGGACATTTACGCACTTGTTGGCTCCAGGCTTCGACCGACCCACAGGTCGTAGTTTCACTCATCCCGCTTTAGGGTCCATCACCTCCGTGTACACCGTGGGTCATGTTACCACGGAGGTTCTTCTACTCCTCCCTTTGCCGGCCGAGTCCAACTTCATTCCTCTTTGCCCAATGGAGGAATCTTACTTTCTACCTATGACTGTCGTCCCATCTCTCGCAATGAATGAAGGTGATCATTTACACCTCCAAGATTTCCAAATGTGGGACAGTGATTTGTGGAAGCCTAGTCCGAGGGGTCATACCTTCTTTGATCCCTTCGACCCATTCTCTTATGGACTCCGTGACCCACCATATTTACACCACCTTTTTGAGAGAGTCCACCATCATACCCCCACCGTCTCATCTCCCTTCACGGATGAAGGTGACCATCAACACCTTCTAGAATTCCACACATGGGACCTTGAAATGAAGGAATCCATATCGAGGGGTCACACATTCTTTGATCCCTTCGATCCCTTTCTTCATGGGCCCTTTGGCCCACAACCTCCATTCCACCTCTTTAAGGAAGTCCACTATCACACCCCTCCTACTCGGGCCTGGCAACCTTTACATGGCAATAGGTCCGAACCGTCATTTGGGGGTAATGAGGACTTTGGTTTCCCCGGGCCACCTCAACCACCCAAACCTCCCGGACTTCCCACATCTAAACCCCATGTCCATGGTTGGTGCATCGTAGGATGTCTAGGAGTCCACCATGACATTAACCTCCGGTTATGTCAAATGCATGCATGGCACACATTCGGATGTCCTGGACCACCTTGCATATGATTGGGTTTTACTAACTGTAGGGTTGTTTAGGGTCGTGTGTGCATCCGTGTGTTTCTTTTCTTTTGGTAAGCATGTTAGGTCGTGTGTGCATCCTGTGTTTCTTTTCTTTTGCTAAACATGTTAGGAGTCTGCATGACGATGTCCGTCGTCACAGTTGAGGCCAGCAATGCACGGTACAAGGAGTTAGCCGATGTCTATCGACACCACCGAGAGTTCCAAGAGGGTGAATATGTCATGATCAGGGTAAGACCTGAACGGTTTCCCTCTGGAACCGTTAAGAAGTTGCAAGCTCGCGGAGCCGGTCCCTTTAGAGTGTTGAAACGCGTTGGATCCAATGCGTATGTTGTGGACCTGCCCGAGGAATATGATATAAGCTCTACCTTCAATGTATCGGATCTTGTTGCATATAGGGACCCAGCGGTGATCCCTAGTGAGCCTTTCGAGCCATCTCCTCCCCTTGAGAGTGATCCCACACCTGAGTGTCCACCTCCAGCCCCGTTGTTACGGCAGCGTGAGCATATAGATCATATACTGGATGAGCAGGTGACAGTTACCAGGAGTGGATCCTACCCGCGCTACCTAGTGCGATGGAGAGGACGGCCCGCTACCGAGGACACATGGATCACACATGGCGAGTTGCAGCGGATTGATCCGGACCGTCTGGAGCGATACAGGAGCGATGCAGACCCTTACTCGACAGGGTCGAGTTTCTCCCACCCGGGGAGAATTGGTGCGGACACCCGAGCGCATGCGAGACACGAGCCGACGAGCCACCGGTACCGCACGAGGAGCACGACTCGAGCCACCTCAGCATCCCTATGGCTCGGAGACAGTCTGGAGGTTCCCCACTGAGTCATAGCATTTATCATATTTTTGGGGATTTTTATTTGTGTGTAATGTATTTTATTTTCTTTCATCAGTGTGTAATTTAGATAGTTCGAGGGGCTTATTTGCAAAGTGGGACCCTCGGGCCCCACGGGACCCCCAGGGCCCCTCCCATTGATCCACCTCAGCCCATGGGCCCCATGTAGGGTCAGTCAACATGTCAAATGGAGGCATCTAGAAGTTTGAATGGTAAAAGGCAAATGGGAGACAAGTGGACTTCAAAGTCCAAGGTGACTACCAAACTTGTCCCCCCTTGCCACCAAAGTCAATAGGGCGCCCCCTTCCTTGTATTTTTTTATTTTAATTTGTGTGGATGGTCACATTCTATCCCAGCCCTCCATCTCACACCCCTAGATCCAACGGTTGAGGGTTGATTAGACATATGACCTATATATGCTTGTATTTTCCCATTTTCTTGAATTAATGCATTTGAATTGGAAGAAAATCCCTTGAGCAAGCCTTAGGCCGCCCCTCCCTCTCCCCTTGAAGCTGTGAAGGCTTCCTTCTGGTGGTGAGACTCCACCCTATCAGTTCTGGTCGCCGCCGCCACGAGCCGCCACCGCACCGCCATCGTCTTCATCGGAGTTCTGCCCGCGCAGTACCACAGCAGCTTCCACGAAATTCAGCCATCAACCACGAGCTCAGATGGACTTGGGAATTTTACTGGATCTTCCAGAGGTGTCAAGAACTATCGAAAAATTTTGGTTTGTCATTCCGATCCCTTTTCATAATTTTAGATTTTCGTCCACTCTTCCACTTCGGTTCTGCCAAAGTTCTGTCCAGGTTCCCATCCGCCCTGAGTTTCAAATCTTAGGTCCACTTTTTGATTTTCTTTGGTTCGCCCAATTTTATTGGGTGTTCCTTGCATCCACCCCTTCATCCATAATTGCTATCAATTTTTGGTTCATCCATTTCATATTTTCTAAAAATCGTTGTCAGTCCCAGCTACAGTTCTGTCCCCCTGTTCCCAGATCCGACCACCAGTCACGCAAAAACTCATAGTAAATCACCACCATCTCCAACTCACATTCCAAAAATAGTCCCAGTTCCGTGGCTTGATCCCCTACAACTTTGAAGAAGAGATCAAGATCTGAATCAGAGGTTTATTAGGCAGTCAATGGTGGTTCTCAGACAAGTACCCTATAAATCTGAGGTTTCGGTTACTGTACAACAGGGACTTGTAAATTCATTAAGGTTCTGATCCGACCAGATCCAGCAGATCTCATTGGGTCTAGATTGAAGCATTTGAAGAGAGCTTTCCAACGATAGCTTATGCGTCCCGATCCGACGTCGAGATTGATCCCAGCGGCCGTTTTCTCCGGAGCGCGCGCCGGAAAACAGAAATCAAAATCCGTGGGCAGCTAGTTCAAAGCTTGGAGATCGGGACCGATCGACCCCTGATAAGTGCGTATTTTTCCTTGTTAATTCATCATTATTCACATGTTTATGAGCTTAAATTATGATCAATATACACTTCTCACACTTATTGTTGATTTTGTATCAAATGTTTAATTTTCTGAAATTAAATAAATTTTTATGATAATTTTTACGTATTTTGCAGGCACGCAGTTCGAGAAAAAATTCCAAGAAAAAGAAAAAAAATTATATTTTGAATGGGCCAAAAGCCCAAGGATTTGTTCAAAAAGAAAAGAAAAAATTTTAGAACAAAAAAATAAAATTATTTGCTATTTTTTTGGAATTTTCTAAGTATATATAGATATATATATAGTTATATAGATTATAATATATATATATATATATATTAAAATTAAAAAAAAAAGAAAACATTCAAAAAAACCCGCCCCGCCCCGCCCTTCCCGCCTTCGCCGCCCGGGCACGGGCGACGAGGCGGGAGGGCGAATGCGGGAGGGGGTTCGTGGCAGCTGCGGCGCGAAGGCGAGGGGGTGTCGTGGCGGCCCCGGAGCGCGAAGGTGGGCGCGGCCCGGGCGAAGGCGGACGCGCACACGCGGCAGGCACGCAGGTGGGCGGGCGCACGGGGGTCCACCGGGTCGGCCGCCTAACACGCGGCGGCGGTCGGCGCAACGCGCCCGCAGAGAGAGAATGAAAGAAAGAGAAGAAGAAAAAGGCCAAAAAAATGCCAAACAAATTCAGAAAAATCCGAAAAAAATGGCAAAGTGGGCAGAACCTACCTGCCTACCATTTTAGGCTAAAGTTGGGTACATTTTTTTGGAGTGTTTTTGTAACCCCTATATAAAGGGTGCATTGGTCTTGAATGAGAAGTTAGCAAGTTAGCTAGCGAGTTAGCAAGTTAGTTAGCAAGTAGAATTAGCAAGATGGCAAGGATGAGTAGGGGGAGAGCTAGCTTTGGTCACTTGTAATGTAAGTTTTTCTTTACATTTCTGAAGTTGTTGAGTGCATCAAGTTGTATTTTCAAAGCTTTTGAAGTCAAAGTTGTAAGTTGTTCTTATTTCAATAAAAGTTTCATTTTCGAATTCAGCCTGTTCTTAGCCTTATTTCGCATGGTTGTAATCTTTATTTCAATTTGCTTTCTTCACAAAAGTTGTTTATTTACAAGTCTTCTTCAACTTCTCTGTTTATCATTTCCTCAAATTCTTCTTATTTCATAGAGTTCTGGTCCGTTTTCTTAAGTGCTGTCCTGTGCATTTACTGTTCATCCGTGGTGATACCTTCTTCCATTTATTCATTTTGAACTCTTTCTAGTCCTCAAATAACTCTGAGTTCTTCATAAGAGTTGTTCCTCTCTTGTATATCTAAGTTTTATTCTTCTTGCACTTTGTCAAATTCCTCTTCTTTTGAGCTTTAGAATTAAGTTTTCAAGGTGCTAGTTTTCTGTCAATTACTGTTCATCCGAACCAATAGATCATAGTTTTTCAAGTTTTTGCTTATCTTCCTTTCATTTTCTGTTTCTGTGTTCTTCATAAAAGTTCTTCCTTTTTCAATTATCTACAACTTTCATGTTTTACACTTCTTCTCATTCTGTCTATATTTGAAGTTATGTATTTTCTTCCAACCCCTATTTTCACTTGAATTCTGTTATATTTTCCAATTTAAGTTTTCATAATTGGAAAAAGAAAGTAGAAAAGAAAAAAAAAATATATATATATAGTGATCCGAAATGGGACAAAAACAATAAGGCAGACAAAAAGCTAGTGTGCTTAAAGCTCTGATTAAGAAATGCAGAATTGAAAGGCATTCGTTCAGAATAGCAAGTGGAGGATGCAATTGTCTTCACTGTGGACTTAGCATTACACACGCACAAGTGCTACTGAATTTTGATTAGAATTCTTGATCATGTACCTGAATTTCCGATATAAGGCTAGTCTGTAGTAATTACTCCAGATTCCTGATCTTTAGTTAATTCTAGGAAAGATGATCTGGAAATGAAGCATGAATATCTTTAAACTCTTGTTAGTCCTAATTTTTTTCATTATGTGTATTGCTAAGGGACTAGCAATGAGTAAGTTGGGGGGTGTGATAAGTGTGTATTTTTCCTTGTTAATTCATCATTATTCACATGTTTATGAGCTTAAATTATGATCAATATACACTTCTCACACTTATTGTTGATTTTGTATCAAATGTTTAATTTTCTGAAATTAAATAAATTTTTATGATAATTTTTACGTATTTTGCAGGCCCGCAGTTCGAGAAAAAATTCCAAGAAAAAGAAAAAAAAATTATATTTTGAATGGGCCAAAAGCCCAAGGATTTGTTCAAAAAGAAAAGAAAAAATTTTAGAACAAAAAAATAAAATTATTTGCTATTTTTTTGGAATTTTCTAAGTATATATAGATATATATATAGTTATATAGATTATAATATATATATATATATATATATATATATATTAAAATTAAAAAAAAAGAAAACATTCAAAAAAACCCGCCCCGCCCCGCCCCGCCCTTCCCGCCTTCGCCGCCCGGGCACGGGCGACGAGGCGGGAGGGCGAATGCGGGAGGGGGTTCGTGGCAGCTGCGGCGCGAAGGCGAGGGGGTGTCGTGGCGGCCCCGGAGCGCGAAGGTGGGCGCGGCCCGGGCGAAGGCGGACGCGCACACGCGGCAGGCACGCAGGTGGGCGGGCGCACGGGGGTCCACCGGGTCGGCCGCCTAACACGCGGCGGCGGTCGGCGCAACGCGCCCGCAGAGAGAGAATGAAAGAAAGAGAAGAAGAAAAAGGCCAAACAAATGCCAAACATATTCAGAAAAATCCGAAAAAAATGGCAAAGTGGGCAGAACCTACCTGCCTACCATTTTAGGCTAAAATTGGGTACATTTGTTTGGAGTGTTTTTGTAACCCCTATATAAAGGGTGCATTGGTCTTGAATGAGAAGTTAGCAAGTTAGCTAGCGAGTTAGCAAGTTAGTTAGCAAGTAGAATTAGCAAGATGGCAAGGATGAGTAGGGGGAGAGCTAGCTTTGGTCACTTGTAATGTAAGTTGTTCTTTACATTTCTGAAGTTGTTGAGTGCATCAAGTTGTATTTTCAAAGCTTTTGAAGTCAAAGTTGTAAGTTGTTCTTATTTCAATAAAAGTTTCATTTTTGAATTCAGCCTGTTCTTAGCCTTATTTCGCATGGTTGTAATCTTTATTTCAATTTACTTTCTTCACAAAAGTTGTTTATTTACAAGTCTTCTTCAACTTCTCTGTTTATCATTTCCTCAAATTCTTCCTATTTCATAGAGTTCTGGTCCGTTTTCTTAAGTGCTGTCCTGTGCATTTACTGTTCATCCGTGGTGATACCTTCTTCCATTTATTCATTTTGAACTCTTTCTAGTCCTCAAATAACTCTGAGTTCTTCATAAGAGTTGTTCCTCTCTTGTATATCTAAGTTTTATTTTTCTTGCACTTTGTCAAATTCCTCTTTTTTTGAGCTTTAGAATTAAGTTTCCAAGGTACTAGTTTTCTGTCAATTACTGTTCATCCGAACCAATAGATCATAGTTTTTCAAGTTTTTCCTTATCTTCCTTTCATTTTCTGTTTCTGTGTTCTTCATAAAAGTTCTTCCTTTTTCAATTCTCTACAACTTTCATGTTTTACACTTCTTCTCATTCTGTCTATATTTGAAGTTATGTATTTTCTTCCAACCCCTATTTTCACTTGAATTCTGTTATATTTTCCAATTTAAGTTTTCATAATTGGAAAAAGAAAGTAGAAAAGAAAAAAAAATATATATATAGTGATCCCAAATGGGACAAAAACAATAAGGCAGACAAAAAGCTAGTGTGCTTAAAGCTCTGATTAAGAAATGCAGAATTGAAAGGCATTCGTTCAGAATAGCAAGTGGAGGATGCAATTGTCTTCACTGTGGACTTAGCATTACACACGCACAAGTGCTACTGAATTTTGATTAGGATTCTTGATCATGTACCTGAATTTCCGATATAAGGCTAGTCTGTAGTAATTACTCCAGATTCCTGATCTTTAGTTAATTCTAGGAAAGATGATCTGGAAATGAAGCATGAATATCTTTAAACTCTTGTTAGTCCTAATTTTTTTCATTATGTGTATTGCTAAGGGACTAGCAATGAGTAAGTTGGGGGGTGTGATAAGTGTGTATTTTTCCTTGTTAATTCATCATTATTCACATGTTTATGAGCTTAAATTATGATCAATATACACTTCTCACACTTATTGTTGATTTTGTATCAAATGTTTAATTTTCTGAAATTAAATAAATTTTTATGATAATTTTTACGTATTTTGCAGGCCCGCAGTTCGAGAAAAAATTCCAAGAAAAAGAAAAAAAAATTATATTTTGAATGGGCCAAAAGCCCAAGGATTTGTTCAAAAAGAAAAGAAAAAATTTTAGAACAAAAAAATAAAATTATTTGCTATTTTTTTGGAATTTTCTAAGTATATATAGATATATATATAGTTATATAGATTATAATATATATATATATATATTAAAATTAAAAAAAAAAGAAAACATTCAAAAAAACCCGCCCCGCCCCGCCCTTCCCGCCTTCGCCGCCCGGGCACGGGCGACGAGGCGGGAGGGCGAATGCGGGAGGGGGTTCGTGGCAGCTGCGGCGCGAAGGCGAGGGGGTGTCGTGGCGGCCCCGGAGCGCGAAGGTGGGCGTGGCCCGGGCGAAGGCGGACGCGCACACGCGGCAGGCACGCAGGTGGGCGGGCGCACGGGGGTCCACCGGGTCGGCCGCCTAACACGCGGCGGCGGTCGGCGCAATGCGCCCGCAGAGAGAGAATGAAAGAAAGAGAAGAAGAAAAAGGCCAAAAAAATGCCAAAAAAATTCAGAAAAATCCGAAAAAAATGGCAAAGTGGGCAGAACCTACCTGCCTACCATTTTAGGCTAAAATTGGGTACATTTGTTTGGAGTGTTTTTGTAACCCCTATATAAAGGGTGCATTGGTCTTGAATGAGAAGTTAGCAAGTTAGCTAGCGAGTTAGCAAGTTAGTTAGCAAGTAGAATCAGCAAGATGGCAATGATGAGTAGGGGGAGAGCTAGCTTTGGTCACTTGTAATGTAAGTTGTTCTTTACATTTCTGAAGTTGTTGAGTGCATCAAGTTGTATTTTCAAAGCTTTTGAAGTCAAAGTTGTAAGTTGTTCTTATTTCAATAAAAGTTTCATTTTTGAATTCAGCCTGTTCTTAGCCTTATTTCGCATGGTTGTAATCTTTATTTCAATTTGCTTTCTTCATAAAAGTTGTTTATTTACAAGTCTTCTTCAACTTCTCTGTTTATCATTTCCTCAAATTCTTCCTATTTCATAGAGTTCTGGTCCGTTTTCTTAAGTGCTGTCCTGTGCATTTACTGTTCATCCGTGGTGATACCTTCTTCCATTTATTCATTTTGAACTCTTTTTAGTCCTCAAATAACTCTGAGTTCTTCATAAGAGTTGTTCCTCTCTTGTATATCTAAGTTTTATTCTTCTTGCACTTTGTCAAATTCCTCTTCTTTTGAGCTTTAGAATTAAGTTTTCAAGGTGCTAGTTTTCTGTCAATTACTGTTCATCCGAACCAATAGATCATAGTTTTTCAAGTTTTTGCTTATCTTCCTTTCATTTTCTGTTTCTGTGTTCTTCATAAAAGTTCTTCCTTTTTCAATTATCTACAACTTTCATGTTTTACACTTCTTCTCATTCTGTCTATATTTGAAGTTATGTATTTTCTTCCAACCCCTATTTTCACTTGAATTCTGTTATATTTTCCAATTTAAGTTTTCATAATTGGAAAAAGAAAGTAGAAAAGAAAAAAATATATATATATATAGTGATCCCAAATGGGACAAAAATAATAAGGCAGACAAAAAGCTAGTGTGCTTAAAGCTCTGATTAAGAAATGCAGAATTGAAAGGCATTCGTTCAGAATAGCAAGTGGAGGATGCAATTGTCTTCACTGTGGACTTAGCATTACACACGCACAAGTGCTACTGAATTTTGATTAGAATTCTTGATCATGTACCTGAATTTCCGATATAAGGCTAGTCTGTAGTAATTACTCCAGATTCCTGATCTTTAGTTAATTCTAGGAAAGATGATCTGGAAATGAAGCATGAATATCTTTAAACTCTTGTTAGTCCTAATTTTTTTCATTATGTGTATTGCTAAGGGACTAGCAATGAGTAAGTTGGGGGGTGTGATAAGTGTGTATTTTTCCTTGTTAATTCATCATTATTCACATGTTTATGAGCTTAAATTATGATCAATATACACTTCTCACACTTATTGTTGATTTTGTATCAAATGTTTAATTTTTTGAAATTAAATAAATTTTTATGATAATTTTTACGTATTTTGCAGGCACGCAGTTCGAGAAAAAATTCCAAGAAAAAGAAAAAAAATTTATATTTTGAATGGGCCAAAAGCCCAAGGATTTGTTCAAAAAGAAAAGAAAAAATTTTAGAACAAAAAAATAAAATTATTTGCTATTTTTTTGGAATTTTCTAAGTATATATAGATATATATATAGTTATATAGATTATAATATATATATATATATATATATTAAAATTTAAAAAAAAAGAAAACATTCAAAAAAACCCGCCCCGCCCCGCCCCGCCCTTCCCGCCTTCGCCGCCCGGGCACGGGCGACGAGGCGGGAGGGCGAATGCGGGAGGGGGTTCGTGGCAGCTGCGGCGCGAAGGCGAGGGGGTGTCGTGGCGGCCCCGGAGCGCGAAGGTGGGCGCGGCCCGGGCGAAGGCGGACGCGCACACGCGGCAGGCACGCAGGTGGGCGGGCGCACGGGGGTCCACCGGGTCGGCCGCCTAACACGCGGCGGCGGTCGGCGCAATGCGCCCGCAGAGAGAGAATGAAAGAAAGAGAAGAAGAAAAAGGCCAAACAAATGCCAAACAAATTCAAAAAAATCCGAAAAAAATGGCAAAGTGGGCAGAACCTACCTGCCTACCATTTTAGGCTAAAATTGGGTACATTTGTTTGGAGTATTTTTGTAACCCCTATATAAAGGGTGCATTGGTCTTGAATGAGAAGTTAGCAAGTTAGCTAGCGAGTTAGCAAGTTAGTTAGCAAGTAGAATCAGCAAGATGGCAAGGATGAGTAGGGGGAGAGCTAGCTTTGGTCACTTGTAATGTAAGTTGTTCTTTACATTTCTGAAGTTGTTGAGTGCATCAAGTTGTATTTTCAAAGCTTTTGAAGTCAAAGTTGTAAGTTGTTCTTATTTCAATAAAAGTTTCATTTTCGAATTCAGCCTGTTCTTAGCCTTATTTTGCATGGTTGTAATCTTTATTTCAATTTGCTTTCTTCAAAAAAGTTGTTTATTTACAAGTCTTCTTCAACTTCTCTGTTTATCATTTCCTCAAATTCTTCCTATTTCATAGAGTTCTGGTCCGTTTTCTTAAGTGCTGTCCTGTGCATTTACTGTTCATCCGTGGTGATACCTTCTTCTATTTATTCATTTTGAACTCTTTCTAGTCCTCAAATAACTCTGAGTTCTTCATAAGAGTTGTTCCTCTCTTGTATATCTAAGTTTTATTCTTCTTGCACTTTGTCAAATTCCTCTTCTTTTGAGCTTTAGAATTAAGTTTTCAAGGTGCTAGTTTTCTGTCAATTACTGTTCATCCGAACCAATAGATCATAGTTTTTCAAGTTTTTTCTTATCTTCCTTTCATTTTCTGTTTCTGTGTTCTTCATAAAAGTTCTTCCTTTTTCAATTCTCTACAACTTTCATGTTTTACACTTCTTCTCATTCTGTCTATATTTGAAGTTATGTATTTTCTTCCAACCCCTATTTTCACTTGAATTCTGTTATGTTTTCCAATTTAAGTTTTCATAATTGGAAAAAGAAAGTAGAAAAGAAAAAAAAAATATATATATATAGTGATCCCAAATGGGACAAAAACAATAAGGCAGACAAAAAGCTAGTGTGCTTAAAGCTCTGATTAAGAAATGCAGAATTGAAAGGCATTCGTTCAGAATAGCAAGTGGAGGATGCAATTGTCTTCACTGTGGACTTAGCATTACACACGCACAAGTGCTACTGAATTTTGATTAGAATTCTTGATGATGTACCTGAATTTCCGATATAAGGCTAGTCTGTAGTAATTACTCCAGATTCCTGATCTTTAGTTAATTCTAGGAAAGATGATCTGGAAATGAAGCATGAATATCTTTAAACTCTTGTTAGTCCTAATTTTTTTCATTATGTGTATTGCTAAGGGACTAGCAATGAGTAAGTTGGGGGGTGTGATAAGTGTGTATTTTTCCTTATTAATTCATCATTATTCACATGTTTATGAGCTTAAATTGTGATCAATATACATTTCTCACACTTATTGTTGATTTTGTATCAAATGTTTAATTTTCTGAAATTAAATAAATTTTTATGATAATTTTTACGTATTTTGCAGGCACGCAGTTCGAGAAAAAATTCCAAGAAAAAGAAAAAAATTATATTTTGAATGGGCCAAAAGCCCAAGGATTTGTTCAAAAAGAAAAGAAAAAATTTTAGAACAAAAAAATAAAATTATTTGCTATTTTTTTGGAATTTTCTAAGTATATATAGATATATATATAGTTATATAGATTATAATATATATATATATATTAAAATTAAAAAAAAAGAAAACATTCAAAAAAACCCGCCCCGCCCTTCCCGCCTTCGCCGCCCGGGCACGGGCGACGAGGCGGGAGGGCGAATGCGGGAGGGGGTTCGTGGCAGCTGCGGCGCGAAGGCGAGGGGGTGTCGTGGCGGCCCCGGAGCGCGAAGGTGGGCGCGGCCCGGGCGAAGGCGGACGCGCACACGCGGCAGGCACGCAGGTGGGCGGGCGCACGGGGGTCCACCGGGTCGGCCGCCTAACACGCGGCGGCGGTCGGCGCAACGCGCCCGCAGAGAGAGAATGAAAGAAAGAGAAGAAGAAAAAGGCCAAAAAAATGCCAAACAAATTCAGAAAAATCCGAAAAAAATGGCAAAGTGGGCAGAACCTACCTGCCTACCATTTTAGGCTAAAATTGGATACATTTGTTTGGAGTGTTTTTGTAACCCCTATATAAAGGGTGCATTGGTCTTGAATGAGAAGTTAGCAAGTTAGCTAGCGAGTTAGCAAGTTAGTTAGCAAGTAGAATTAGCAAGATGGCAAGGATGAGTAGGGGGAGAGCTAGCTTTGGTCACTTGTAATGTAAGTTGTTCTTTACATTTCTGAAGTTGTTGAGTGCATCAAGTTGTATTTTCAAAGCTTTTGAAGTCAAAGTTGTAAGTTGTTCTTATTTCAATAAAAGTTTCATTTTTGAATTCAGCCTATTCTTAGCCTTATTTCACATGGTTATAATCTTTATTTCAATTTGCTTTCTTCACAAAAGCTGTTTATTTACAAGTCTTCTTCAACTTCTCTGTTTATCATTTCCTCAAATTCTTCCTATTTCATAGAGTTCTGGTCCGTTTTCTTAAGTGCTGTCCTGTGCATTTACTGTTCATCCGTGGTGATACCTTCTTCCATTTATTCATTTTGAACTCTTTCTAGTCCTCAAATAACTCTGAGTTCTTCATAAGAGTTGTTCCTCTCTTGTATATCTAAGTTTTATTCTTCTTGCACTTTGTCAAATTCCTCTTCTTTTGAGCTTTAGAATTAAGTTTTCAAGGTGCTAGTTTTCTATCAATTACTGTTCATCCGAACCAATAGATCATAGTTTTTCAAGTTTTTCCTTATATTCCTTTCATTTTCTGTTTCTGTGTTCTTCATAAAAGTTCTTCCTTTTTCAATTCTCTACAACTTTCATGTTTTACACTTCTTCTCATTCTGTCTATATTTGAAGTTATGTATTTTCTTCCAACCTCTATTTTCACTTAAATTCTGTTATGTTTTCCAATTTAAGTTTTCATAATCGCACTCCAAATTCCAACAATTGATTTTTCAAAACACAAGAATATTTTCCAACTAAGAAAAATAACCAAATTCCTTCCCCGTGGGATCGACCCGTACTTACCATTATACTCATGTTTTCAAATCCATAAGTGAGTGAGTGCGGTTACAAATATTTAAAATTTGTGTGGCACGGCAATTTTAACAACGACTGTCGTGCCAAAAATTTAGGCTTATGGATTTGAAAACATGAGTATAATGGTAAAATTGCCGTGTACGCTACGTAGAATAAACATGAGTATATTCTGCACCCCCTCAGTAGAATAAAACAATCGCAAACAGGTGCCCTCTACGCTCGTTGTTAAAATTGCCGTGCCACACAAATTTAAAATATTTATAACCGCACTCACTCACTTATGTATTTGAAAACATGAGTATAATGGTAAGTACGGGTCGATCCCACGGGGAAGGAATTTGGTTATTTTTCTTAGTTGGAAAATATTCTTGTGTTTTGAAAAATCAATTGTTGGAATTTGGAGTGCGATTATGAAAACTTAAATTGGAAAACATAACAGAATTTAAGTGAAAATAGAGGTTGGAAGAAAATACATAACTTCAAATATAGACAGAATGAGAAGAAGTGTAAAACATGAAAGTTGTAGAGAATTGAAAAAGGAAGAACTTTTATGAAGAACACAGAAACAGAAAATGAAAGGAAGATAAGGAAAAACTTGAAAAACTATGATCTATTGGTTCGGATGAACAGTAATTGACAGAAAACCAGCACCTTGAAAACTTAATTCTAAAGCTCAAAAGAAGAGGAATTTGACAAAGTGCAAGAAGAATAAAACTTAGAGATATAAGAGAGGAACAACTCTTATGAAGAACTCAGAGTTATTTGAGGACTAGAAAGAGTTCCAAATGAATAAATGGAAGAAGGTATCACCACGGATGAACAGTAAATGCACAGGACAGCACTTAAGAAAACGGACCAGAACTCTATGAAATAGGAAGAATTTGAGGAAATGATAAACAGAGAAGTTGAAGAAGACTTGTAAATAAACAACTTTTGTGAAGAAAGCAAATTGAAATAAAGATTACAACCATGCGAAATAAGGCTAAGAACAGGCTGAATTCAAAAATGAAACTTTTATTAAAATAAGAACAACTTACAACTTTGACTTCAAAAGCTTTGAAAATACAACTTGATGCACTCAACAACTTCAGAAATGTAAAGAACAACTTACATTACAAGTGACCAAAGCTAGCTCTCCCCCTACTCATCCTTCTTGCCATTTTGCTAATTCTACTTGCTAACTAACTTGCTTGCTTGCTAGCTAACTTGCTAACTTGTCATTCAAGACCAATGCACCCTTTATATAGGGGTTACAAAAATACTCCAAACAAGTGTATCCAATTTTAGCCTAAAATGGTAGGCAGGTAGGTTCTGCCCACTTTGCCATTTTTTTCGAATTTTTCTGAATTTGTTTGGCATTTTTTTGGCCTTTTTCTTCTTCTCTTTCTCTCATTCTCTCTCTCTGCCGGCGCGTTGCGCCGACCGGCCGACCGGTTAGGCGGCCGGCCCGTGGCCCCTCCGTGCGCCGAACTGTGGCCTGCCGCCGCGTGTCCGCCTGCGTGAAGCACGCGGGCGCACGCGCCCGCGTCCCGCCGACCTTGCCGCGTGTCGCACGCGCCTCGTGCCGGGCCGCCATGCGTCGCCCTCCGCTGTCGCCGGCTCCGCCCGAAGCCCGCCACGACCCCCCCCGCTACGCCCTCCCGGCATCGTCGCCCGTGCCCGGGCGGCGAAGGCGGGAAGGGCGGGGCGGGGGCGGGTTTTGAATCTTTTTTTTTTAAATTTTATTATATATATAATATATATATATATATCTATCTATATATATATATATCTAGTATATATATAGTTAGAAAATTCTACAAAATAGTAAATAAATTTATTTTTTTTCTAAATTTTTTTATTTTCTTTTTGAACAAGTCCTTGGGCTTTTGGCCCAAAATAATATTTTTATTTTCTTTATTTTCTTTTTCGTGGAGCTTTTCTCGTACTACGTGCCTACATAAATACAAAAAAATATAATTAAAATTTATTTAATTTTATAAAAATAAACATTTGATACAAAATCAACAATAAGTGTGAGAAGTGTATATTTATCATTATTTAAGCTCATAAAGATGTGGATAATCATGCATTAAGCGATAAAAATACACACTTATCACACCCCCCAACTTACTCATTGCTAGTCCCTTAGCAATGCACATAATAAAAAATTTAGGACTAACAAGAGTTTAAAGATATTCAGGCCTCATTTCCAGTTCATCTTTCATAGAGTTAACTAAAGATCAGGACTCTGGAGTAATTACCACAGACTAGCCTTATGTCGGAAATTCAGGTACATGATCAAGAATTTAATCAAAATTCAGTAGCACTTGTGCAAGTGGAATACTAAATTCACAGTATAGACAATTGCATCCTCCAGTTGCTATTCCGAACAAATGCCTTTCAATTCTGCACTTCTTCATCAGAGCTTTAAGCATAATAGCTTTTTATCTGCCTGATTTCATTTGTCCCTTTTGGGATCTCTTTTCCTCTTGTTTATTTTCTTTTTCTCCTTTTTTTTATACACACATGATGCTGCACTACCCGTCTCTGTTTTACGCGAACCTCAACACGTCTTAGGTGAAGTAGGCCCGGTGCCACAGATCAAAGTTCCATTTTCCTTTTGACGCGAACCTCAACACGTCTTAGGTGAAGTAGGCCCGGTTACTCAGAATCGGAGCATTTTTCATGGTGTGTGTTTTTCTTTTTGTTCTCATACTTTTGTATGGCAGAAAGCTTCTAACATATCTCTTCTTCAGAAAATGCAGAATATCAGACAGTCTGTCTAAAATAACAGAAGGCTTGTCCTTCTTGTTTCATTAGCGTGCAACGTGATTTTATTTTTTGAAAGTGCATCTGAACTTTAAAGAGATTCTTAAATCAATTTCCCATGGCTAGAGTAAATAAATTATCCAACATCCTTTTCTCAGTTGTTTCTATTCAGAATCACTTTTCATGCGACATGAGTCAAGAAATTCAACTCGGGGAAAACTGTTGTTTAACATGACAATTCAAGAAAGTAAGAAAATTTTTTGTTGAAATTTTTAGAAATGTTATTTTTTTGAAATTTTTGACATTTATTTTTGACATTTATCTCCCCCCCCCCAACTTAAATGACATTGTCCTCAATGACATAAACAGTAGAAAGATCAGAGGACATGTAAAGAGATAATATAGTTGGGATGGAAGGATACAACCTGATGGGTCGGGCGAAGTGATGAGAGCTTCATTGCGTTGTGGCCTGAGAACTGTAAAAGAAACACACTAAAACAAAACATCAAATCACAAAAACCGTGGGTGGCCTCCCAAGAAGCCATTTATTGGCACACCAAACTGTGAAAACGTTGGGCTGCCTCCCAAAAAGCGCTAAATTTAACGTCTTCAGCCAGACGCACTGTAGCTCAACAACCAACAAGTTGATTTTAAAATGAGCCACCAAAGAATTTTATCCTTGCCAAAATTTTCTTTATCATGCCCTACAGAAAACGAATGTGACTGGTGAGCGCAAGGGCAAAGCATGTATCTAGGTGGAGGCATCACAAACGGACCACCCCAATCAGAGAATAGAGGAGGAACATTGGGAAAAATCATGTCATCAATTATGAAATGTTCCTCCTTAGAGGCTATGGAATCATCATGTAGAGCAAGAGTAGACCAGTCGGTTGGAAGAACTTCAAAAGAATCAATGTGGTCAAGAATTGGCATAAGCTCTATCCTCTCCTCTAGATTGAAAGTATCATGCGGTACATTCAAATCATTCAATTCCTCATTTACCCCAACTTCATTATTCAGATCCATCTTCACTTCTTCTTCCTTCCCATCTTCAAAGATAATTTCATCAAAGTCATGTCCCATCTCCACTTCTTCTCCATTCCCATCTTCAAAGAGAAGGTCATCATAATCGGGGAGAGACTTGTGATGAGGTTCAATATATTCATCCTCTCCCTCTAACTGAAGATCATCCACCACTCTTGCATTTCCCTCATGTTGGCAAGCAAGCACTGGCTCCTCAAATCCCTTTGTAGGAGGGGGAATATGATCATTCATCAATTCATCACCGTCATGAATTTCATTGCCATCAAATTCTTCAATCTCCTCAGATTGTCTAGGTTCCTCATTCAAATCGTTTTGACAAGATCTCTCCATAATTCCTTCATCTTCTAAATTAAGATTAATCAGAGGGTAATGCTCTTGGGGAATCATAGAGTGATCATAGTCAGTGGGAAGGACTTGATGAGGATTAGGTTCAGAGGAATCAAAGAATTGCTCTCCCTCCATGGTTTTGACTTCCTCAGTAAGCCTATTGATGTGTTGTTGGAGGGATTGACTATGGAGAAGTAACTGAATGAATTGATCATCAGAGGCATTAGGTGTGGGTGGAAGAGATGAATAGTAATGATTTATCTGTTGGGCCGGGTCATAATGGTCATCAGAGGTTTTGGCCCAAATACGATTTTCATCATTCCCTTCTTCTCCCCCCGACGACTCAAGATCATCATAATCCTCTTCACAAATGGAATGGGGTTTAGGCTCCTCAGGTTGCTCTTCCGTTACGTCCTCCGCATAAGACTCTTCCATGATTCCCTCAAAATCAACAGTGACATGAGTGGTAGATTGTGGGATCATAGGTTGAGCATATAGACTTTTATCATTATAACATCCAAGAAGTTGGTCCTCAAGACTTGTGGAGTTGTTAGGCATTGGATCCACTTCCGTTTCTATGATGTTTTCAGCAATCCTACTCACTTGGGCCTCAAAGTTTTGCAATTGTTCCTGAAAGGCTTGTTGTTGAGTTTGGAAGAGCCGTGTCAATTTATCAAACATCTCCTCCTTATCTGTGTATAGAGGAGATAGATAATTGGGCTGAGAGTCAGATTGTGCTGGATAGTAATTTGAAGGGCACTCAGTCTGAAAATCAGGAGGGTGTATTGGTTGCCCTCCATAATAGGGTTGATCATAAGAATGGACTTGATTGTAAGGATCATTGGAATATGAATCCCAATCTGCAAAGTGTGGATTTGAAGGACGTTGAATGGGGTCTTGGTATGGTTCCCAAGAAGAAAATTGTTGATTTTCCCATTGATTATGTGGGTTTGTGTAGGAGACACAGGTGGAAAAATCCGATGACCATTGATATGGCTCTTGGGTGAAAGATGAATTATGAACCCCATTGTGGAAGAGTAAAGGCGTTTGTTGATAAGGGGTAAATGGAGAATTGGAATTCACATAGCCCGCATAATTAAACATCAAAGAATCTATTATTGGGCCTGAACAAAATTAGATGTGGAAATGAAAAGGACCCAAGAAAGAGTGATGATTTTTCAATGAAATTTTTTTTATGTTTTGATTTTATTATTATTTTTTATGCAAAGATAAACAAGTTAGCACACAAATGACCCTAATGACCTAGATGTGACCTGGACCTATAAATAGGGTTTCACAAAATGATTAACGTGAGACTTAAGTTTACCCTCAATATGACCACCAGCCAGGTAAGGGGTGGGGAAGTGGGAGGTTCCCCCTACTTTCGTAGGGACCTGATTATGCCAAACCACTAACCCGCTTAAAGCGTTTGCTGTCCGACCGTCTTGCCTTAGGCACCGGTTTTCATATGAGGATAAACCTAAATAACACAAGAATCACAGTGTGATCTTAGGGCCAATGTTTACTGACTTTTATTTATGGCGGAGGTCATGCGAAGATGCAAGAGAAATGGGGTTTGTGGGCTAAGGAAGGGTGATGAAATCCCCACCTTATCTTATTAGGGGTGTTGCCCTTAAAGTATTTTGAAATGAAAATGCACACCACAATTTCAAACAAGGGGTTCTTTATGCAAAATGAATGCAAGAATATGGTGAGTAGAACGTACCTTGCCCCTCGCAATCTTCAATATGCAATTGACAGGAATTGAACAAAGAAAACTTCTATACTCAATGATGCATGTCCTAAAACATGATGTGTGGTTTCTAATCTTGAAATGCATTTTGTTTTAGATTTTGGTGCAAGTATGTTTTTTTTCATTTTTTAGTTAATGAACCTATCTAACCAGCTCAAAAAAAATTTCTTTTGTTTTGATTGTTTTATGATTTTTATAGAGTTTTCAAGAAATTTTCAGATTTTTGTAAAGATTTTTTTCAGAAAGTGGAAAGATAGAACCTGTTTCTTGATTTCAGCCCTTTAGCAATGCTGCCGGGCTATTTAACGACGTGTCATATCCTTAGAATTTTAGGTTCGATCTTCCTCTTTCTTTGATTTTCAACTTTTTTTCTTTGTCCTACACAAGTAAAAAGAGCAAAATGAATATTCACATATAGACACCAAACACAAGAATATCCAACTATCATCATAATTCACTCCCCGGCAACGGCGTCAAATTTTAACAAATTTGAGTGGGGTTCCCCGGCAACGGCGCCAAAAATTTGATGTCCGCTCGACAGTCGTTGTTAAAATTGCCGTGCCACACAAATTTAAAATATTTATAACCGCACTCACTCACTTATGGATTTGAAAACATGAGTATAATGGTAAGTACGGGTCGATCCCACGGGGAAGGAATTTGGTTATTTTTCTTAGTTGGAAAATATTCTTGTGTTTTGAAAAATCAATTGTTGGAATTTGGAGTGCGATTATGAAAACTTAAATTGGAAAACATAACAGAATTCAAGTGAAAATAGGGGTTGGAAGAAAATACATAACTTCAAATATAGACAGAATGAGAAGAAGTGTAAAACATGAAAGTTGTAGAGAATTGAAAAAGGAAGAACTTTTATGAAGAACACAGAAACAGAAAATGAAAGGAAGATAAGGAAAAACTTGAAAAACTATGATCTATTGGTTCGGATGAACAGTAATTGACAGAAAACTAGCACCTTGAAAACTTAATTCTAAAGCTCAAAAGAAGAGGAATTTGACAAAGTGCAAGAAGAATAAAACTTAGATATACAAGAGAGGAACAACTCTTATGAAGAACTCAGAGTTATTTGAGGACTAGAAAGAGTTCAAAATGAATAAATGGAAGAAGGTATCACCACGGATGAACAGTAAATGCACAGGACAGCACTTAAGAAAACGGACCAGAACTCTATGAAATAGGAAGAATTTGAGGAAATGATAAACAGAGAAGTTGAAGAAGACTTGTAAATAAATAACTTTTGTGAAGAAAGCAAATTGAAATAAAGATTACAACCATGCGAAATAAGGCTAAGAACAGGCTGAATTCAAAAATGAAACTTTTATTGAAATAAGAACAACTTACTACTTTGACTTCAAAAGCTTTGAAAATACAACTTGATGCACTCAACAACTTCAGAAATGTAAAGAACAACTTACATTACAAGTGACCAAAGCTAGCTCTCCCCCTACTCATCCTTGCCATCTTGCTAATTCTACTTGCTAACTAACTTGCTAACTCGCTAGCTAACTTGCTAACTTCTCATTCAAGACCAATGCACCCTTTATATAGGGGTTACAAAAACACTCCAAACAAATGTACCCAATTTTAGCCTAAAATGGTAGGCAGGTAGGTTCTGCCCACTTTGCCATTTTTTTCGGATTTTTCTGAATTTGTTTGGCATTTGTTTGGCCTTTTTCTTCTTCTCTTTCTTTCATTCTCTCTCTGCGGGCGCGTTGCGCCGACCGCCGCCGCGTGTTAGGCGGCCGACCCGGTGGACCCCCGTGCGCCCGCCCACCTGCGTGCCTGCCGCGTGTGTGCGTCCGCCTTCGCCCGGGCCGCGCCCACCTTCGCGCTCCGGGGCCGCCACGACACCCCCTCGCCTTCGCGCCGCAGTTGCCACGAACCCCCTCCCGCATTCGCCCTCCCGCCTCGTCGCCCGTGCCCGGGCGGCGAAGGCGGGAAGGGCGGGGCGGGGCGGGTTTTTTTGAATGTTTTCTTTTTTTTAATTTTAATATATATATATATATATTATAATCTATATAACTTAATATATATATCTATATATACTTAGAAAATTCCAAAAAAATAGCAAATAATTTTATTTTTTTGTTCTAAAATTTTATCTTTTCTTTTTGAACAAATCCTTGGGCTTTTGGCCCATTCAAAATATAATTTTTTTCTTTTTCTTGGAATTTTTTCTCGTACTGCGTGCCTGCAAAATACGTAAAAATCATCATAAAAATTTATTTAATTTCAGAAAATTAAACATTTGATACAAAATCAACAATAAGTGTGAGAAGTGTATATTGATCATAATTTAAGCTCATAAACATGTGAATAATGATGAATTAACAAGGAAAAATATACACTTATCACACCCCCCAACTTACTCATTGCTAGTCCCTTAGCAATACACATAATGAAAAAAATTAGGACTAACAAGAGTTTAAAGATATTCATGCTTCATTTCCAGATCATCTTTCCTAGAATTAACTAAAGATCAGGAATCTGGAGTAATTACTACAGACTAGCCTTATATCGGAAATTCAGGTACATGATCAAGAATTCTAATCAAAATTCAGTAGCACTTGTGCGTGTGTAATGCTAAGTCCACAGTGAAGACAATTGCATCCTCCACTTGCTATTCTGAACGAATGCCTTTCAATTCTGCATTTCTTAATCAGAGCTTTAAGCACACTAGCTTTTTGTCTGCCTTATTGTTTTTGTCCCATTTGGGATCACTATATATATATATTTTTTTTTTCTTTTCTACTTTCTTTTTCCCCTCTTTTTTTTTTCTTTACACACATGATGCTGCACTACCCTTCACTGTTTTACGCGAACCTCAACACGTCTTAGGTGAAGTAGGCCCGGTTCCACAGATCCAAGTTCCCTTTTCCTTTTGACGCGAACCTCAACACGTCTTAGGTGAAGTAGGCCCGGTTACTCAGAATCGGAGCATTTTTCATGGTGCTTTATTTTTTTCTCATACTTTTCTATGGCAGAAAGCTTCTAACATATTTCTTCTTCAGAAAATGCAGAATATCAGACAGTCTGTCTAAAATAACAGAAGGCTTGTCCTTCTTGTTTCATTAGCGTGCAACGTGATTTTATTTTTCTTTGAAAGTGCATCTAAACTTTTAAAGAGATTCTTTAAATCAGTTTTCCATGGCTAGAGTAAATAAATTATCCATCATCCGATTCTCTAGTCATTTCCATTCTAGAATCACTTTTCATGCGACATGAATCAAGAAATTCAACTCGGGGAAAATTATTATTTCACATGACAATTCAAGTAAGAAAAATTTTTATTGAAAGTTTTAGAATTTTTAGAATTTTTTTTTTTTTTGAATATCTCCCCCCCCAACTTAAATGGCATTGTCCTCAATGACATAAACAATAGAGAATAATAGAACAATGTAAACATGATAGCTTGTTAAAGAACGGGACAACCTGATGTGTACTTCGACAGCTTTGGCGTGTAGAGAGGCGGTATTTAGCTTTGAAAATCGGAGAAACAGAGTAAGCAATCAGCTCTCTCCTCCCAACTTATCCTTTATTCAAACCTGTAAAATAAACACAAAATCATAATAAAAACTTGGGTTGCCTCCCAAGAAGCCATTTATTCTCACACGAAACTATGAAAGGTTTGGGTTACCTCCCAAGAAGCGCTAAGTTTTATGTCGTCAGCCAGACACCAGGTAGATCATTAACCAACGTGTGGCATTCAGAATGAGCCACCACGTGATCTTGTCCTCTGATAAACTCCAACCTTTTTGCCATTGGAAGACAAGAGTAATCATGTATGGATTAGGGCTAGAAATATGCGGGTTGCGCACTTTATTGAAATTTTTCCTTGTCCTATAGTCTCTCCTGACAAGCTTTGTAGGAGTATCTACCCAGGGGTCCCCTTGTACTATATCGTCCTTTCTGACGAGCTTTTCAGGTACGGCTTCCTTCATGATAACTTGTTCAGGCCCTGGTAGTTTAGGAATAAGATTGTTAGCCTGAGCCACTTTCATGTCAGTAACAACCTCATGAGCTTTAAGAGCATTGATCAACTTGTCTGCCTGAGAGAAAGTCAAATCAAATGTGAATGTGGTTGGCACATCCCCCTCAGGTCCTAGAATCTCAAATTGGAGAGGCTCGACTGACAGGGGAATCAAAGTAGAAGGAAGCACTAACTCATCCACAGATTCAGACGTCATTGGAGAGGCTTTAGGGGTTAGATCAAATAGAAAAGTTTCAAATGAAACTCCTTCATCACACTCCTCACTCATCTGAGGATTTTTAACCGAATTGCCCACTACTGGGGTGGATAGAGGAAATGTAAATGATTCGAGTCCGGCCCTTTCATCATATGTTAGATCAAATGTGAATTCCTCTAAGACGGGCCCATCATCACACTCCTCACTCAACTGAGAATTATCACTCAAATTTTCCAGAAATGGGATCGGTAGATGAAATGTAAATTTTTCTAATAAGGCCCCATCATCATGTTCTTCCAGAGAAGGAGGATATTCAGAATTTGGTTCCATTAAGTCAACAATTTTATTACTTACAACGTAATCCTCCTCTTGATTCATTTCCTCAATTGAGTTGTTTGGGCCATTATCCTTTACCGTAGTATTCTCAATCTTAAAACATTCAGAGAATGAGGTGATATGGTCATCATTATGAGCATCATTATCCATCAATTCACCCCCTACTTCCTTTCCTTCTCCCCCCAACTTCTCACGATCATCATAATCCTCAAACTCATCATAATCCTCTTTATAAGAGGAATTGGATTCAGGCATCTGAGGCTGCTCTTCCTTTAAGTCCTCCTCATAAGATTCTTCTATGATTCCCTCAAAATCAACAGTGATATGAGTGGTAGATTGGGGGATCATAAGTTGATCGTATGGATTTTTATCGTTATCACATCCATCAAATCCAAGAAGTTGGTCTTCAATACTTGTGGAGTTGCTAGACATTGGATCCATTTCCATGTCTATGATGTTTTCTGCAATCCTACTCACTTGGGCCTCAAAGTTTTACAGTTGTTCCTGAAAGGCTTGTTGTTGAGTCTGGAAGACCCGTGTCAATTTATCAAACATCTCCTCCTTATTCAAAGTGGGTTGAAAGTCAGATTGAGATAGATAGTAATTTGAAGGGCACTCAGTCTGAGAATGAGGTGGTGGAGAGTGTGTGAGTTGTCCTCCATAATATGGTTGATCATAAGAAGCATTTGGGTATGGAGCCCAATTTGAAAAATCTTGTTCTTGAGGACTTTGGGCTTGATCCTGATAAGACTCCCAAGAAGAATTATGTTGATCTCTCCAACCAAAATGAAAGTTGTTTGGACATGAGTCAAAATAAGGTGGGGAGAGCTTTGGAGACATTTGGGTTTGCCTAGCTTGGTCCATCCAAGAGATTGTTGGTTGATCAGCCCAGCTAGAGTTATGAGTATCGGAAGATGATTTATAATTGGGATGAGAAAATCGTTGATCATATGGGGCTTGCTCCGGGATGAAAGGTAGATCATGGCCCCCAAACTGAGTGGTTGGAACATGGTCCTGGGTAAACGATGGAAACTGGGCCATCATAGGTAATGTGATTTCATTTTGGGCCGACCACGAATATGGACTGTCATAAGAGGTTGGGTTGTTTGGGGTGAGAAATGAGTGTGGATTTGGGCAACCACCTACATAAGGGATCGGGTTAGCCCACATGTGATCGTTGTCCTGGCAGTCAGGTGGTATGAAATGGTTTTGATCCATGGCTAGAAATTGATCAAATTTATGAGCCAATTGGTCAAACCTATCTAAGTTGTGTGCCCAATCCATAGATGAAAGTTATGATCTCAACATTTTTTTGTAGATTTTATTTTTTTGATTGATTTTTTTTTAATATGCAAACACAAACAAAGTAACACACAAATTATCCTAATGACCTAGATGTGACTTAGACATACAAGTAGGGTTTCACAAAGTGATTAACGTGAAACTTAAGTTCACCCTCAGTATGTCCACCAGCCAGGTAAGGGGTGGGGAAGTGGGAGGTTCCCCCTACTTTCGTAGGGACCTTATTATACAAAACCACAATCCCGCTTAAGACGTTTGCCATTCGACCGTCTTGCCTTAGGCACCGGTTTTCATATGAGGATAAACTCAAATAACACAAGAATCACAGTGTGATCCTAGGGCCAACGTCTACTGAGTTTTATTTTAAGGCCTAGGTAATGCAGAGATGCAAGGGAACTGTGGTTTTCGGGCTAAGGAAGGGTGATGAAATCCTCACCTTATCTTGTTAGGGGTGTTGCCCTTAAAGTATTTTGAAATGAAATGTACACCACAATTTCAAACAAGGGGTTCTTTATGCAAAAATGAATGCCAGACTGAGATCAGTAGAACGTACCTTGCCCCTCGCGATCTTCAAAATGCAATGCAGAAATTAAACAAAGACAAATTCTAAGCTAAATGATGCATGACCTAGAGCATGAAAGTGTAGTTTCTACTCTTGCAATGAGGTCTTTTATTTGGTGCAAATGAAGATTTTTTTGTTTTTGTTTTTAGTTAATGAACCTAACTAACCAGCATGAAAATTTTTCTTTTGTTTTGATTATTTTTTTATTTTTATAGAGTTTTCAAGAAATTTTCAGATTTTTGTAAAAAAAATTTCAGAAAGTGGAAAGATAGAACATGTTTCTTGATTTCAGCCCTTTAGCACTGCTGCCGGGCTTTCAACAACTTTTCATATCCTTGGAATTTCAGATTCGATCTTCCTCTTTCTTTGATTTTCAAATTTTTTTTATTTTCCTGCACAAGTAAAGAAAGCAAAAATCAATATACAAATATACAAAGTAAACACAAGAGTATCCAACTATGAAAAGTATCTCCATCCCCGGCAACGGCGCCAGGAAAAAGAAAGTAGAAAAGAAAAATATATATATATATATATAGTGATCCCAAATGGGACAAAAACAATAAGGCAGACAAAAAGCTAGTGTGCTTAAAGCTCTGATTAAGAAATGCAGAATTGAAAGGCATTCGTTCAGAATAGCAAGTGGAGGATGCAATTGTCTTCACTGTGGACTTAGCATTACACACGCACAAGTGCTACTGAATTTTGATTAGAATTCTTGATCATGTACCTGAATTTCCGATATAAGGCTAGTCTGTAGTAATTACTCCAGATTCCTGATCTTTAGTTAATTCTAGGAAAGATGATCTGGAAATGAAGCATGAATATCTTTAAACTCTTGTTAGTCCTAATTTTTTTCATTATGTGTATTGCTAAGGGACTAGCAATGAGTAAGTTGGGGGGTGTGATAAGTGTGTATTTTTCCTTGTTAATTCATCATTATTCACATGTTTATGAGCTTAAATTATGATCAATATACACTTCTCACACTTATTGTTGATTTTGTATCAAATGTTTAATTTTCTGAAATTAAATAAATTTTTATGATAATTTTTACGTATTTTGCAGGCACGCAGTTTGAGAAAAAATTCCAAGAAAAAGAAAAAAAAATTATATTTTGAATGGGCCAACCCCCGATTGGTGTTCCCGGTCGACCGCCGTCCGTGGAGGCGCGCCACCAGGGGCCCCCATCATAGTGGGTCCCACCCCCGCAGATCCGGAGGACCGCGCCATCCGTGGGCCCCGCGGGCCCGCAGAACCCGCCGTTCGGAAAGCACGAAAACGCGGAGTTCGGCACCGCCGGGCGACATCAAGATGCTGCCCGTCAACTCGAGTTGCGTGATTCCCGGGCTCCACATGTGACCTTTTACCTCCCTGCGTGGAGTGGGTCAAATCTTTGTATTGCTGTGATATTGTTTAACCGGGAGTCCGTGATTCGGCCGGGGTTGTCTTCGCCACGCCGAGTGCGTGGAGGTAATGGTCCGAACCTCTTGGCATTCATTTGCTTAGCTAGTATACGGTCTTTTGCCGCTGCCGAGAGTGTAGGTACTAGCCCGTGTGTCCATGTCACCGCTGTGAGAGTGAGAGTGACCCGTCCCGTGACTCGATCCGAGTCCGGAAGTTGAGTCGGACTACCCTTGACCTCCGCCGGTTCCTTAACTGCGTACGGTCCGCGCTTTCCCTCGCTTGGGACGACGAGTGAGCTTCCACTTCTGTTAACAACGTTTTGCCACTAGGAGCTCGTAGTGTCGGGCTTAGTGTCTCCCTGGTGTGTGCTGCTGGTCGCGTCTTCATCTAGCGTCCGAGGGTGGCCCCGAATAGTGTCGTCTCCCGTGTCCGTCCCGCATCATCAATTCTTGTAATAGATGGGACTCTCCATCGGATATTCCTTTCGTCGGACTAGGACCACTATTATGAGACCTCCGTAAGACCCCGTGAGCCTGGGATTCCCACCAGGACGCCGGGCAGGTTGTACTCTAAAGACCTGAACCCAATAACGTGGTTTTAATTGTGTTTTGGGCCAGTTCAAATTAAACTGGTCTGTGTCCTGTAACGGCCCAACATTGGACCGTCACATCAACGTAACGGCCCTGTGTACGACCGTCACATTTATGTTACGGCCCTGTTATAGACCGTCACAGATAAGATATTAATAAGGTTTTCTTGTTTTATCATCGTGAAGCAGTTATCAAGGTTGGCCTTGAACTATGAGATCATGTGAAATCCTTGTTTACATCCTTGTTACCTAAAGACTCATAGTCTTTCTACTTGATGTCATTCTAATTTTGTTGGAATTTCTCTTGATCCTAGAAGTAAGTTCGTGAGCTTAAACCTTAGAACTCTTGGCCATTTAATGTGATGAATGTCTAGGCTAGGATCATTGATCCAAACCTTCAATGCCAACGCATCATAAAGGGCCCGATCTGGTCCTGGGAGGAGCGCCCGAAAGTACTTGTGCCCCGGGGAGTTTGTAATGATAAGGTGTGGCATTGCACCGAGCTGCATGACTAGCGTGATTGGTCCATGACATTTCCACTTTTACTCAATTACCTGAAATTCCTGTGTGACATGTTATGCATGCTTGATATGGCCAATTCCATTTATCATTTCATGACATGAAAAGTTCTTGTTTTACTCTTTACTTGAAAGCCCATGTTCTTTTTCCTATCTATCTCTTGTCATTTATTTATCATCACTTTTGTTGCAACGTTATTCATAAATGGTTAATCACTTTAATTATGCCTGATGATAGAGATATAAAATTCTACTGAGCTTTGCTCACCCCTACTTTCCAATCCTTTTCAGGTAGCTCGGATGAGGACGTGTGTTCCGATGGGGATGGGAACGAGTGATTCAAGGAGCGAGCCATTTAGAGTTTATGTTCAAGTCAAGTTTGGCTTAGTTGTTATCTAGAGTTGTTGTATTTTCCATTAATGAGATAGAAGTCTACAAGGAGTCAGGTGTAATTGAATACTTTCTCCTATTATTATTAATAAAGATAGATTAATTTTTTCTTTATTATTTAGCTTGATGGTTTAGTCTCTTGTGGCAATGTATACACTGATTGACATGATTGATATAAACTGCTACGTTTCGATTTTCCGCATCAGGGTGTGACAGTTTTTGTGGTATCAAAGCCTAGGTTTTTTTTAGACCTTAGGTAGCTAGTAGTGTTATAGAATCTTTAACCTTAGTAAAGTCAGAATCTGACCCAATGAGTTGGGTAGAGACTTGGGCTAAGATTAGTTAATTAATTAACTAGCTATAAGAAGATAGATCCAATAGAACGTTCTTAATTACTTCTTTTATGTTGTAGGAATTTCCGTGATGGTGACAGAATGCGCTCAATGACGAGACATGCAACGTACAGTGCAGGGCCTGACCCAGGCCTTACAGCAAGTAGCCCAAGGCGGCGGACAGCAAGGAGCAGGCAACCTACATCGGAACTTTCAAGGCATGAATCCCCCGCGTTTTAGTGGATCTTCGGACCCGGATGAGGCTGAGAACTGGCTGAAGGTGACGGAAAGGATCTTCAGGGTTATGCAATGTGGAGATCAGGATCGTGTCCTACTAGCGACTTTCCAATTAGAATGCGATGCTCGTGCTTGGTGGGAAGCCGTGGAAGCCACACTTGGGAATATGCGTGCCACGTGGGACGAGTCCAATGAGTTTTTCAATAACAAGTACTTCTCAGATCGAGTACAGGAGAAGAAGGCGGCCGAGTTTGCTACTTTGAAATAAATAAACTTTTCGGTGGCGGAATATGAAGCCCAATTTTCTAGATTGTGTAAGTATGCCCCACACTTGGTGTCCACTAAGAAAATGAAGGCTAAAAGATTTTTGAATGGTTTGAAGCTTCAGTACATCAATCAATTGGCACCCTTGGAAATCCATATCTATGATGAGATTGTAAGAAAAGCACAAGTTTTAGAGGATACGATGGAAATGACTGACCGGATCAGAGGTCGGGATAAGAAGAAGGAACAGACTACCAGTTCCAGGAACTTCAGACTCGGTAATGGTCAGAAGAGGCCCAATGGTGGGCCGAGTTTTTCTAAAAACAAGAAACCCAAGGAAGGCGAGAAGAAGGTTGGACCAGTTGTGCCATCTAAGGCAGTTTGCAAGTACTATGACTGTCCAGGTCACAAGATGGAAGAGTGTTGGCGCAAGTTAGGTGCTTGCTTAAGGTGTGGTAGTAGGGACCACCGAATTCTAGAATGTCCCCTTATTAATGAACCGGCAGCATTTGATAAGTCGCAAGGAAGTTACAAGCGGCAAGGCAAGCTCCAAGCCCTCTAGGAGGCAGAGACCGAGAGCCAGACTACTGAGGAAGGAGGCATTGTAGAAGGTACTCTTACTATTCTTTCCAAGCCAGCATTCATACTTTTCGACACTGGAGCCACTCATTCTTTTATATCTCTGAAATTTGCTAAGACTTTATCTGTGGAACCGGTGTTGTTGGATTCACATCTTATGATATCCACCCCTATTGGTTCGGGATCTGAGATTAAATATTATTATCCTTCTAGTAAAGTTTTGATCAATGGTTGTAATTTATCTGTTGATCTAGTATGCATGAAGATGAAAGATTATGATGTAATCTTAGGAGTTGATTGGTTATCTAAGCATGGTGTTAGTGTTCATTGTAAGTCAGGAGTAGTGTCTTTTCCTGGACGTCCGGAGCTTTCTTTCTCTGGCTCTAGGCTATCCAAGACCGTGCCACTCATTTCGGCACTTCGGGCAGATAAGCTATTAAGAAAGGGGTATCCATCATTCTTGGCTTTGATTTCTTTAACGGATAAGAAGGAAGTAGAGTTGAAGGATATCCCTGTTATTCAAGATTTTCTGGAGGTATTTCCAGATGAATTGCCAGGTCTTCCCCCTGAAAGAGAGGTGGTTTTCTCTATTGATTTGATTCCTGGCGCCTCACCTGTTTCGAGAGCCCCCTACCGTATGTCCCCTACTGAGTTAAGAGAACTGAAGATGCAGTTGTTAGACTTGCTAGAAAGAGGGTTCATTCGTCCGAGTACTTCCCCGTGGGGTGCTCCTATTCTTTTTATAAGGAAGAAAGATGGTTCTTTAAGGCTGTGTATCGATTATCGTTAGTTGAATCAGCTCACCGTGACGAACAAGTACCCATTACCAAGGATCGATGACTTATTTGATCAGATATCAGGAGTCCAGTATTGCTCAAAGATCGATCTCAGATCTGGGTATCATCAGTTGAGGATAAAAGATGAAGATATTTTTAAGATGGCATTCCGTAGCAGGTATGGGCATTTTGAATTTGTGGTGATGCCATTTGGACTAACAAATGCTCCTGCAGCTTTTATGCAGCTAATGAATAGTGTGTTTCGGCCCTACTTGGATTAGTGGGTTGTGATATTTATCGATGATATTCTAATATATTCAAGGAGCAAGGAGGAGCATGAACAACACTTGAGAATGGCGTTGCAAATATTAAAAGAGCATCAGCTATACGCCAAGTTTAGTAAATGTGAGTTCTGGTTGCAAGAGGTATCTTTTCTGGGCCACATTATTTCTAAAGAGGGAATCGCAGTAGACCCTTCTAAAGTTGAGGCTGTACGTAATTGGGAAAGACCTGTGAATGTAACTGAGATCAGAAGTTTCTTAGGTTTAGCAGGCTATTATCGAAGGTTCATTAAGGATTTTTCCAAGATTACAGTGCCCTTGACAAGGTTAACTCGTAAGGAGAATTATTTTGAATGGACGGATGATTGTGAAAAGAGTTTTCAGACTTTGAAGGAGTGTTTGACCACTGCCCCAGTTTTGGCCTTACCCTTAGGTTAAGGAGGTTTTGAAGTTTATACTGATGCTTCAGGAATCGGTTTAGGTTGCGTATTGATGCAATGAGGGAAGGTGATAGCTTATTCCTCCAGGCAGTTGAGAAAACATGAAGAGAATTACCATGTTCATGATTTGGAGTTAGCAACTGTTGTGTTTGCTCTTAAGATATGGAGGCATTATCTTTATGGAGAAACTTTCATAGTGTACTCAGACCATAAGAGCTTGAAATATCTATTTTCTCAAAAGGAGTTGAACATGAGACAGAGAAGGTGGTTAGAGTACTTAAAGGATTTCGATTTCTCCATTGAATATCATCCCGGAAAGGGGAATGTTGTGGCAGATGCTTTAAGCAGGAAGCCGACAGCTATACTAGCCAGTTTAATGATTCAAGAGTGGAAGTTGTTAGAATAGTTTGCCAGTTTAGATATTACAGAAAAGGAAGATCGGATCTTGCTGGCTCATGTCCAGCTTCGTTCAGAATTGCTAGCAGAAATTAAGCAGTTGCAGGATAATGACCCTGTGCTCGTTGAAATTAAAGAACAGATGGCTAATCGACCAAATTTTATGTTAGTTGATGATGGGAGATTGTTGTTTCGAGGGAGAACATGTGTCCCTGATTCCATGGAAATAAAGAAGAAGATTCTTGAAGAAGCGCACAGATCTAAGTATACTATACACCCAGGAGCTACATAGATGTACAGAGATTTGGAGAGGACTTTCTGGTGGCCTAACATGAAGAGGGAAGTGGCCGATTTTGTGAGCAGGTGTTTAGTATGTCAACAAGTTAAAGCAGAGCATTTCAGACATGCTGGGAAGTTAAAGCCTCTCGAAATACCACAGTGGAAGTGGGAAAGTGTCGGTATGGATTTTATTATGGGTTTACCCCGAACACGAGGAGGCCTTGATGGAATTTGGGTGATCATTGACCGACTGACAAAGTCCGCACACTTTTTACCTATTAAGTCAAAGTGGACCGTGGATATTTTGGCTGCCCTGTATGTAAAAGAAATAATAAGATTGCATGGAGTGCCTGTGTCCATCATATCGGACAGAGACCCCAGGTTTACATCTCACTTTTGGAAAGGACTGCAAGCATCATTAGGCACTCGTTTGAACTTCAGTACAACTTTTCACCCTCAGACTGACGGACAGACTGAGAGAGCAAACCAGATTGTTGAAGACATGTTGAGAGCCTGTATAATTGATTTTGGAGGCAGTTGGCTTGAACATTTACCTTTGATTGAATTTGCATACAATAATAGTTACCAATCCAGCATTCAGATGGCACCATTTGAGGCCTTGTATGGCAGGAGTTGTAGATCCCCTCTTTGTTGAGAAGAAATTGGTGAGAAGCAATGGCTCGGACCAGATCTTATCTCAGAATCGTCAAAGAACATCCAAGTTATCAGAGACCGTTTGAAGGTCGCCCAATCCCGACAAAAGAGCTATGCAGATAGTAGAAGAAGGGAGCTAGAATTTCAGATTGGAGATCATGTATTTCTGAAAGTGTCACCATCAAGAGGAATTAGAAGATTCGTAATTCGAGGCAAGTTAAGCCCAAGGTTTGTTGGCCCATTTGAGATCTTAGAGAGGGTAGGCGAAGTTGCCTATAGATTAGCCCTACCACCACAGTTAGCTGGTATTCACGATGTGTTCCATGTATCTATGCTTCGGAAGTATGTGTATGACCCTTCACACATTATCCAACATGCTGATTTGGAATTGAAGAAGGACTTATCTTATGAAGAGAAGCCTATCAAGATATTGGACTTCAAGTAACAGCAACTCAGGAATCGATCCATTCCGATGGTCAAGGTCTAGTGGAGTCGGCGTCGAGCTGAGGAAGCAACATGGGAATCCGAGGATGCGATCAGGAAATTATATCCTGAATTGTTTTAAGGTTGGTTGTTAGCGGATTCGGTGAATTTGGGGATCAAATTCCTTAAGTGGGGGAGGGTGTAGCACCCTGTCTTTTTCTACTATAATATTTTCACATAAATTAATTATTTATTGGCTCAACTTCTAAAGAAATTATTAAAATTCTATAAAAATATGAAACTAGTGTAAAATCAAATTTGTAACAACTTTGTCTTCAGGTAAGAGCCCAAAATAAAATTCGTGTAGGTCCAATTTCACGTTTTTAGGAGTTTTTCGTGGGTTTAGAAGGCCTAGTTTAACCATCGCAATTTGGGCCCAATTCTAGCCCAATTGTGCTCCGTTTTGAGCCAAACCCTAGTCCATTGTTAGGTCTTTGCTTTCTCTTCGAAAACCCTAAGTCTAGACGCTTCTACCGGTGGCGGCAGAGGTGGATTAGAACCTTATCCGAAGTTTTCGCCGGAATTTCTTCATAGGACTCTTCAACCAAATTCGATCTCTAGGAGTCTCTACAGGTTCTATTTATAGAGGGCTTTCGACACCCTACAACCCTATTTGCACCAGCATTAGGCGGCGTGGCCGATCGTGACCGGACGAGGGAGAATTTGGGTGTTCTAGGAGCGATACCTAGGGTTCCGGCGACCCCTCTTCTTCGTCCTTCTTTCCTTCAATCAAAGGTAGGTGTCTCTCAGGCCAAACAGGAATATAATAATACCATATCGTGCGTCTCCATGAGCTCTTTCTTTTGATACCTAATTGTCCAATTTTCGTTCATCATGTTGTTCGAATTTCATGTTTTACTCCGAGGTGTATCAAAAGGGCAACTTTCATGATTATTAGTTAAAGATTGAATCTTGTTGTGTTAGATCAAAATCAAAGCATGCTAATTTATACGAATTTTTATGCTATTTCAAATGGTAGCATTTTCCCTAATTTTTATTCATTCTATCATGAGCAATCGAAGTTTTAGTGTAACATGTTGAAGTTCATCGTCGGCGGGTTCTAGGTCATGTGACGCATCTTTCAGAGGCTGTTACAGCCTGACGACCGCATGACAGACCGTCACATGAGCCTGACGGCCCCACGACATGTTGTGCCCCTTGTGCTTTGATGATAATGTGGTGTTTTAATGATAGCAACATGAATGAGTCACCATATTGTTTTGTTAAGAACAACACATTGAGTCATCACATGAATGCATATGTCTGATCTGTTCTGTGGAGAATGCATGAGTGTGCTAGGTCATGCAGTGTTCCATACTAAGTACGTAAGTTTTTGTATAAAGTCTGTGCATTGTTTCTCAGTTAGCCACGCATACTCCGTGCAACACACTGTCTGGTCGTATGCACGCAAAGTCTATACATTCTCATCTTTACCTACGTTCACTGTTCTAGCACTTCCACGAAGTTTGTACATTCTTCACTTAAAATCTGAACTCGGTTGCCTTGATGACCACCAAGTCTATACATTGCATATGTTTGTGCATCATTCAAAGTCCATACATTGTCCGTGCACAAAGTCCATACATTGCCCTGTATCATGCACGAACTCAAGTCTGTACATCGTCCAGTTGCACACGACGTCTTTGCTAAGGATAATAAATATCCATCTCACTTAGCGTCTCATGTTAAGATCCGTCTCACTTAGCGTCTAAGGTCGTGTGAACATTGCATCGGCTAAGTCTATACATTGCTCCGTCTCACTTAGCGTCTCATGTTAAGATCCGTCTCACATAGCGCTTCAAGTCTGTACATTGTCCTGCTTCAGGCACGCAGAGTCTGTACACTCGGTGTCTGCATCTCATGAATTCCAAGTCTGTACACTTGTTATCTACATCACAAGCATTCAAGTCTATACACTCTTTGTGTCTGCATCACATGCATTCAAAGTCTGTACACTTGTGAATGAAATGTCCATATATGCACACTACACTTGGTGCATCAAGTCTGTACAGGGTTTGCTCATTTATCAAACTTACTCGATGCATTCTTTCTTTCCTGTCAGATAAATCCACACTGATAACAAGTCTGTTTTATTACAGGGCTGCTGCTCGAGGAGATTAATAAAGACACGTGATCCAATAATGGAGATGGCTCAGGATCGTGACACGTGTCATCCTGCATGCTGAAATGCTGCCACGCAGCCAAGGTGTTAGGGCGGGAACTGTGGAGGACACACGCCCACCTTCTTGCTACTGCTATATATATGAAGCTTCTTCCTCAGAAGAAGATTCAGATCGAAGCAGAAGGAGCAGAAGCAGAGAGAGTGCCTGCACGATCCAGAAGAAGAAGGAGAGAAAGAAAAAGAGAGTGAGAGATTAGCAGAAAAAGAAGAAGAAAGAGAGAAAATTAAGAGAGAAGAGCAGACAGTGAGAGGAAAAGAAAAGAGGGGCAGAGAGGTATAGATCATCAGAAGAAGAAGAAGATCAGTAGCCTCTGGATCAAATCCAAGCTACATTGCTCCAAGAGAGAGCTACAGTTTCGAGCTTCATTTCCAGCTTTCCGTTGCTGTTGTCTCTTGTTTTTTGTTTTTCTTTTGAACCTTTTATCAAGCTGTTAGTCGGCGGTTTTGCAGAGGAGGATTCCTCTGGACAGCAAGCTGTGTTGCTCAGCGGGCGAGGTGGATACCTCGGACGGGTTAAGCTGTAGTCCCCAGCGGATGGCTAAGCTGTATTGCCCAGCGGTAGCAAGCTGTGATGCTCAGCGGATGGCAAGTTGTGAAGCCCAGCTGATGTATGGCAAGCTGTGATGCCCAGCCGTTCAAGCTATGAGTCAGCCGAATCCACACTCTGGTTTGAGTGTGGGGTGGACGTAGGTCTGGAGGACGGAACCACCTAAAAACTATTTGTGCACTGTGGTTTGAATGTTCTTTTCTGTCTTCGCTAGATGAATGCATAGGTGCGCTCCACATATTTGCTTATTGGTTCAACAGAAGATTTGATTAGCTTTTCAAGTTGTCTAGTTTTATCTAGTTAGCGAACTAGATTTTTAATTGAGCAAAATTTTAAGAGGGATTCATTCACCCCCCCTCTGAATCCATCGCACCGGTCCTAACACGACAGACTGTCACATGCCCCTATATTTTTAAAATTTGAAATTTTAATCTATTTATTTTCTGGTACGTAACGCACCTACTATAGAGCGTTACATGCTTGTAACGCCCCTTCTTTAGACAGTCACATTCTCCTGACAGTGTTTTAAACTATTGATTATGCGTTCTTAAAACCAGAAACTTACTATGTTAGTATGATATCTTGATCTATAAGCAAGGCAGAACGTGATGTTAATATTGTATTATGATCATAAACATTAATTTTTCATTGATCTACATGAAAGATGTTTAGAAAATCCTAAGTTGAATGATCATGAAGAATTTGATAAAAACCCTTAGTTAACACTTGTATAAATTTTGATTTATGTAAGATATATATATTTGATCTTAGCTTTATTGTTTGACAGTCATGCCACTCTGGTGGGATTGACTGACCGCACCATCTTGGTTTCCGTGTTTATTAGCATCAATTCTTGTAATAGATGGGACTCTCTGCCGGATATTCCTTCCGTCGGACTAGGATCACTATTATGAGACCTCCGTAAGACCCCGTGAGCCTGAGATTCCCACCAGGATGCCGGATAGGTTGTACCCTAAAGACCTGAACCCATGAACGTGGTTTTAATTGTGTTTTGGGCCAGTTCAAATTAAAATGGTCTGTGTCCTGTAACGGCCCAACATTGGACCGTCATATCAATGTAACGGCCATGTGTACGACCGTCACATTTCTGTAACGGCCCTGTTATAGACCTTCACAGATAAGATATTAATAAGGTTTTCTTGTTTTATCATCGTGAAGCAGTTATCAAGGTTGGCCTTGAACTGTGAGATCATGTGAAATCCTTGTTTACATCCTTGTTATCTAAAGACTCATAGTCTTTCTACTTGATGTCATTCCAATTTTGTTGGAATTTCTCTTGATCCTAGAAGTAAGTTCGTGAGCTTAAACCTTGGAACTCTTAGCCATTTAATGTGATGAATGTCTAGACTAGGATCATTGATCCAAACCTTCAATGCCAACGCATCATAAAGGGCCCGGTCTGGTCCTGGGAGGAGCGCCCGAAAGTACTTGTGTCCCGGGGAGTTTGTAATGACAAGGTGTGGCATTGCACCGAGGTGCATGACTAGCGTGATTGGTCTATGACATTTTCACTTTTACTTAATTACTTGAAATTCCTGTGTGACATGTTATGCGTGCTTGATATGGCCAATTCCATTTATCATTTCATGACATGAAAAGTTCTTGTGTTTACTCTTTACTTGAAAGCCCATGTTCTTTTTCTTATCTATCTCTTGTCATTTATTTATCATTGCTTTTGTTACAATGTTATTCATAAATGGTTAATCACTTTAATTATGCCTGATGATAGAGGTATAAAATCCTACTGAGCTTTGCTCACCCCTACTTTCCAATCCTTTTCAGGTATCTCGGATGAGGATGTGCATTCCGATGGGGACAGGAACGAGTGATTCAAGGAGCGAGCCATTTAGAGTTTATGTTCAAGTCAAGTTTGGCTTAGTTGTTATCTAGAGTTGTTTTATTTTCCATTAATGAGATAGAAGTCCACAAGGAGTCGGGTGTAATTGAATACTTTCTCTTATTATTATTAATAAATATGGGTTAATTGTTTCTTTATTATTTAGCTTGATGGTTTTGTCTCTTGTGACAATGTATGCTCTGATTGACATGATTGATATAAACTGCTACGTTCTGATTTTTCGCATCGGGGCGTGACATTGGGTAACTGGCTGCGGGGCTTCGGGACGGGCCTTGGACTGAGGATGAGAGCCTGTGGGGGCTGAGAGGAGGCACCTTGGGCACACGGGCCTGACCTCGTGATGCGTGCCGCATTATACAACAGGTTGGCAGAGTAGCGTCGGGTTGGCCTGAGAGCTAAATATAAGTGGCTCGTGGCCACGTGTTTGAGGGTTGAGGGTGGCCTCGACCTATCGGAGGGTTGCTGTAGAACCCGACTGGTGTGCTGGGACCGTGGGTTGGCCCATAGTTTGTTGTAGAAGGGCTGGGACATACACGCCCACAAGGTGTTCGGAGAAATTCTTGGCACCCATGTGTGAGCCGTATACACATGCCGCGGGCCTCCAAAGCCTGTGGTTGTCTTATTCGGGTCTCCCTTTGACCTTGGAGGGTTGAAAGAAGGTGTCCTCGGGTAGCCCCCTGGCCTCTTTGCTGAGTGCCACGTGGCGTGGCTTGTAGTTGGAGCGCCCCCGGGTTGCCCCGGGTGACTGTATATAATGCGGATAAAGTCCACCGCTGAGAGGTCGGGAGTGATCCCGGTTAATTGCTAATACCGCCGTATATCCCGGCCAGCGGGTTGGGGCCATTGGTCGGGCCCACTGGGTTGCCGGAGCGGCCGGATAGCCCATGCCTTGAGGGTGTTCGGGGAAATTCCCGAAACCTTGTTCTTTGGTATTTTACTGGGGAAATTGTCCGGGTACAATAAATGCCCCCCATGGGTCTTGCGCCGGAGGCAGAGACGAGGGTGTACGGCCCGTGAAGCTCTCCTTCTGAGTTGTTATAGTTGTATTTTGACGCTTCATGTGCTTTTACTTTATTGTATTGCATGTGTTGAATTTCTGGCGTGCTGACCATTTTGGTGTTCTGTCTTGCAGTTATGGTGCGATTTGGTAGAGACGAGAGGGTCCCGAGGCGTGTGGTCCGGGAGGAGGACCACTGGGTGAGGAAGACCGATCGGCCCATGCCCCCCTTGGGCCCGTCGGTCATCACCGTAGCTGGTGTTGAGCAAGTTGACTTGGGGCACACGACTGTGGCAGAGGGCCTCGTTGGCGAGCGCGGCAGCGGAGTTGGGGCTGTGGAGTTGGCCCAAGCGTCGGAGGCGGGTGGGCTTTACACCTACGATCGCAGCGGCGGCTACCCAGTGGAGTTCCCTCTAGACCGTCACTTATTCGAGTTCATCAGGCGCTTTGTCCCACCTGGCATGGAGGAGGGGGACTCTCGGGTTGTCGGAGCCCGTCGTCGACTGGAGCGGGCGATCTTGGTGGGCAGAGACAGTTTGCACAGGATCAGTCTCTGCGGCTTTTTTAGCTTCTCCAGGGACTACTGGAGACAGTGTCAGTTCCCTAGTGCTAAGTGCCTGGGCTTCTTCGACAGGGTGGACCAGTTCCGAGTCCGCGTTGGAGTGATGGGTCCCGCTTCCTGGGATTTGCACGGACACCACTGGGCAGAGACAGAGGGCAGTCCAGGGTTAGCATTGGAGCAATCAGGGCTAGAGTATGCCGGGGAGGGCTATGACGACCACAGCCTTCTATCCGGGATTCTGCGCCAGAGTGTTGTTAGCTGGTACGGCCGCTGGATGGTGATTTCTTCGCACAGATACCGCCAGGGAGCTACCGAGTGGCTGATGGGCATAGTACACCACTACCGGGTGCTGCTGGATCGGGCTGACATCAGATATGCTGTGACCGCGGCTTTGTACGGGTATCCCTGCTACACGGGGCTTCTACAGGCGTTGATAGAGCGCTTCAACCGCAGGTGGAATACCATGGCGACGGTCGAAGGAGAGACTTCATTAGATATGTGGTCTCTATTCAGGATTTCAGGGTTGCCGATCAACGACGAGGGGTACGAGGAGGTAGTGCTGGATGACCTCCATCGCAGCCACACAGATGGGCATGGAAGATACCGGGTTTCTTATAGCTATCGGTATTTGCTGAAGACGTGGAGGGATTTAGCCCTAGCTGGGAGAGAGAGAGTGGCACAAACTCCCAGGGTGCCGCTGAACGTGTGGGTCCGCCACTTCTACAACGGGCCCTTATGCTTTTATTAGGAGTTTGCGAGAGACCAGACTCCATGGGAGGAGTACACAGAGGTGGAGCTACGGTTCCGGACATACACCCGATACATATATGCGCCACAGGAGGGGTGGAACCCCCATGGGTTGCCGGACGTGACCCATCTAGCGGCATACTTAGCGTACTGGTTGGCGATGTTTGTGGTCCCACACGGGGAAGACGGCTAGTTGAGGGTGGAGTTGTTTTGGCCTGTGTGCCTATTGCCGGAGGGACGAAGGTTGGCCTTAGCTTCGGTAGCTCTGGCCAACATTTACCAGGGACTGGGGGTGCTGGCAGTGCACCCGGCGCCACGTGAGCTGAGTCTGGTTCTGCCGACCCACTACCTCAGTGTGTGGGCTGGTCTGCTATTTCCACGGTTGGTGTCTCGCGGGTCCATGGCGAGCCAGGCAGCACCACTGCTATTCAGCTTCACTGGGCAGCCGGACGGAGGCACAGTCGCACAGTTGGAGGGGGCTAGGAAAGTTTTGTGCTACTTGCCCGGCAGGGGCGAGGAGGGGCTTCCCTTTGATGGCGCCACCAGAGACTCTCACTTGATTCTGGTGCCTTCAGATGGCGGGGTGGCCTGCACCCTTCCTTATCAGCAAGAGCCAGATGCGGCACTATACACAGAATGGGTGATGAGCACCCGGCCGGCGGTACTGGCGCTACACCGATCCGTGATGAGCTTCCTGGAGCCATATTACCCGCACAGGTTTGCTCGGAACTTTAGGTACGATCAAGGGATCCCGCCGAACCAAGAGTTCCCTCTAGCGGGTCGATAGTACAGAGGCCGGGATACGCACTTGCTAGCTACGGCGTGGTGGGACTTCTGCCGTCGTCGGGAGCCGGAGCAACTGCCGATGCCTAGGCTGGGACACAGGGGACGGTTCGACATCCATTATGCTAGGTGGTGATTTGAGCACAGTCACCTATACCGGTAGAAGGCCTCAACGATCTGAAAAGCTGAGGAGGTCCGTCTCTTAAGGGAGGATCTGCCTCCCATTACGCTAGACGATGGGTACATGCGGACTCGCTTCTCCCGGATCCGCCGGGAGGTAGAGCGGCTGGCATAGCAGGCGCCCCGGGGTAGCCGGGGCTCACTGTCTATAGGATGGAGCGGCAACGGGGCACTGAAGCCCCTCAGGCAAGCGCGGTCGATGCTTGGAGGTACTGGAGCCAGGGCGCCTCGATCGGGGGTGTCAAGGACTTGGTAGACCCAGATCCTAGCTGACTGCGGGTTCGAGGAGAAGGGCCCACTGGACCGAGTGCCCCCTGAGGGAAGCTGTGCAGACACGACGATCGATGACTGGAGATGTCATATCGCCCATGCGATCGGGTCGGCTGGACCCATGGAGCTCGTGTCCCTGATCGAGTGTGCCTACACTCTGAGGGACGTAAAGGAGGCAGTTGCGAAGGCTGCACGGGTCGTGGGCTTGAAGCCGGAGCAGTTGGTTCCTCTACTGCTGACTCCATTTGTGGCTTCAGGTGAGACCTCTTCGTTAGCCTGTTACCCCCACTTTGTTGTTTTCTGGGGTATATGACTAAGGCATTTTATGTGGTTGTGTTTATTGGTAGGCTCTACGGCGGACAAGGATCACCCCTCCACAGGGACGTCTTCTGGGGATGGTGACGGAGCTCTCCAGCCCCGAAGGAAGTGCCCCCGGATAGAGACCGGAGCCAGGGAGGCCGGCCAGTCCTCTCGGGGACCCACTACTGGGGAACATATTGAGGCGGAATCAGCTCTGAGTACGCGCTATATCCGCCTGCTTGCTTCATATTGATTCAGCCTTTATGATCGGCTAACCTTGTGCTATTGGATTTGCTTTTCACAGAGCCACTGGAGGTCGGGGCTGACGTGACCTTCTCACCACCTCAAGAGATCGACCCACTACCTGAGGACGGGGTCTATTGCGAGATAGATATGGAGGGGTTCCTTCGTCTGATGGACGAGGCTGCCCCCAATATTGAGACCTTTCCCAATTTTGAGTCATGGAAGGTTTCAAAGGATGCCCAGCCAGGTATATAATTATGCGACCGAGCATGTTGTGTTTATGGCTGTACTTGATTCTGGGAGTTGACATAGTTGCTGATGTCGTGTAGAGGTAGCCGGGGCATCAGAGACCGCAGCTCCCTCTGAGATGCGGGGCGAGGTGCCCCCATTGGTTGACGGGCAGGAACCAGCAGCGACCCAAGATGGCTCGGGTAAGTATTGAATCACTACGGAGGGCATTGCCCTTCCGTTATACAATTGCTGGGCCGCAGACATTGACTGGGTTTATGTTGTTATTTGCCAGGTGAGGATCCAGTCGCAACTCTAGAGATTATTCAGGAGCTAGTTAGTACTGGCCCATTGGTGTCCCTTCCCTCCTTTAAGGGAGAGCCGGGAGGGAGGAGTGCTTCAGTGCCACCCACGACTGGAGAAACGTCCAGTCTGTTACCACAACTATTGGCGGGGATGGGCCGTGTTTCCCTGCCAGTTGTAGTGTCAACCTGCACTGTGGGACTAGTTGGGTCTTCGAGCATGGGACCCTTAGGTGTGTAGCTGGGGACTTAACCATTCCCGGTAAGTCCTTTGTGTTGATTGTTTGCTAGTGTTGAGATCCTGTAGGCATTATTCACAGGTGCTCCTTCGCCCCTAGAAGAGGGTGAGCTACCCCGCGACAGGGCTGAGGTGGTGGAAGAGGGGCAAGTGGGAGCGGCTCCCATTGAGGGCGACGAGGAGATCGTTGACATAGAGAAGGTTTCGGAGGGGAGCGCTCTGGCCGATGAGTTTCTTGTTCGTAACTCTTAGCTGGAGAGTGTAGACACGCTATTCCTGACGTCCCCCGAGAAAATCTCATATTACTATGCGACGCCCCGCAGTGGCTTTCGCATTTTGAATCGCTTGAGTGCTTCCTCTTCTTGAGTCTTCTTCCACCTTTTCGGCATCCAAAAATCGTCTCGTTGCAGAAATCAGACGGCATTCGGACGGCATCGACATCAATCGGACGCATCGAAAGTTTTCGGAACCAGGAGAATGTCTGGCGGACGACTACCGACGTATTTTCAGGGGATCCGGGGGGGTCTTCATGGAGGCGTCCAGACCCCTGGACGCCTCCACTATTTTCAAAATTACATAATACAAATATATATAAAAACAAATCATAAAATTATGGAGGCGTCCACTCAATGCCAGAATAATGAAAATAAATAATATTAATGATGGTGTAAAAACAAAACAAAAAAATAATAATTTCATGGAGGCGTCCAGGCCTGTGGATGCCTCCATCATCTTGCCCACGGGCGCCCCCCGTCCACCGGTTGGTGTGTCGTCTTGGAAAAATCTAAAAAGTTTGAGGCATCCAAAAGTCTGGACGCCTTCAAACTCCAACATCCGGACAAACCGACCCGCCGCTCGATTTGACATTGTGCAAAAATCCAAGAATGTGAAGATGTCTTGCCAACCAGACGCGCCCACTCGTGAGTCACGGACGCCCATCAAAACCACGTGTGGTACCAAACCGTGTGCGACTTTCGGCGGGGGTTCGGTGGACTTTTATGGAGGCGTCCACTTGCCTGGACGCCTCCTTGAAAATATTCGAAATAAAAAAATAAAAATAACACAAAATATTATTTTTGCTCTTATGAAGGCGTCCAGGGTCCTGGACGCCTCCATACTCCGGAGCCCTATAAATAGAGCCCCCCCCTAAGTCCGAAGAGGAGCTTCTAAGAGGTCCGATAGGCTGCTGGAGTCCAGAGGCTGCCGGAGTCATTTCTAACCCGTAGGGTCTTTTGTAGGTGGAGGTTCTGCCGGCTTCTCGGGTGTCCACGCTCGCGAGAGGAAGGTCGTCTTCATCCACCGCGCTTCCACATCGTCCCTACGCTGCCGGAGCTCCGCCGGATTTCGCCATCAGCACATCCAATAAGCTAATCCTTTCCTTTTCTTCGTAGTTCTTTTGCATTCATCGTCTCGCATCCTCTATCCCCCTTCATAAGGGTGTCTCTTCTTATATACTTCTTGCATCCATCATCGCATTTTCCTCCTACTCGAGTCCGAGAGGGGTTTAAAACCACACCAACCGGGTGTGTGTCCTGCCGCAATTTCGTTATTTTCATCACAAGGGATTGATACTACACTGCCATTTTCTAATTCTGTTTATCTATTGTCTGTTATTTTGCAAGGGTAATTGAAGAAAGCCCTCTCCGTCGGCCGGCCGAAGGGGGAGGAAGAAGCAACTCGCCACTTCCTGCTAGTGAGGTAGGCGCAATCATTTCCTTATTTTGGGGTCTCTGGCCCCTGACGATCACATCATATTCTCGAGGCCGCGGTGAGTCACTTCCCCAATGGCCGTTTAAATTTCTGTTCTTATATTCTCTTTATATTATGTTATATTCTTATCTGCTCATATTCTCGAGGCCGCGGCGAGTCACTTCCCCAATGGCCGTTTAAATTTCCATTCTTGTATTCTCTTTATATTTTGTTATATTCTTATCTGCTCATATCCTCGAGGCCGCGGCGAGTCACTTCCCACAATGGCCGTTTGAATTCTGTCCTTTCTCTTGTATATTTTGAATTACTGCTATATCTGCTATACTCTCGAGGCCGCGGCGAGTCACTTCCCGCAATGGCCGTTTCAATTCTTGCTATTTGATTTCTGCACCATTCCCGTCCCCCCGAGGCCACGGCGAGTCACTTCCCGCTATGGCCGTTTAACCTCCATATCTTGCTATATTACATTTGTCCCACTCGTCCCACCGGAGCAATCTCCCGTGGTGCCCCCTTCTCTTTTCTCTTATTTCTGTAGTGCAACAAACAAAACGAGCCCGCGCGCTCCGCATTTTCGTTTCTCAAACCGCGTGACGTCGCTCACAGATTGGCGATCACGGTGGGACTTCAGTTGCTTTCTTTAAGTTACCCTTGCAATTTCTTGTGGTTTGCTTTACTATCTCTTGTGTGTTGTTATATCTTGGTGGCTTTCTTGTTCTTTCGTGCCCTTTATCTCAGTCAGCATTCCATTGCATACATCCATCCCTCTTTTCTATTCTTTTTTATTTTTTTCTAAGGATCACCCTCTCTCGGTGAAGGAAGGGCTCTCCGTTCAGGAATTCCTCTCGACGGACTAGAATCTCCTCCACTGGGACCTCCGTAAGTCCCCGACATCGAAGAATCTCCTCTTCGTTCACTGGGCTGGATGTACCATTGAAGTTCCCCGGAGTTAGTCGACCCATTCATGGTGAGACAAGAGCCCCTAGCTGACACGGTGGTGAAACAAAAATGAACTAGGGTCCCTATTTTGTGTGAACTTCGGATCTGGTTAAAAACACAAAAAAATCATCAAAATCAAAACATAAAAAAGGCGTAAAGGCATCCACTTGTTTGATAATCTCTGCTATTTGCTTGCTAGTGTATGTTTTTACGTTCCAGAAAAACTGTGAGCATGGATCACGAGTCTTTTGAGGAAAACCACCCTGGTCGTGGTGAGTCAATCGAGCCGCGAGTCCATGCTATGGACGCGGGTCCTTCTTATGAGCCCTCGCATGAGGTGCAGGTTATTGCAGGGGACACTGTGAGCGACGTCACGCGGTTCCGGGAAGAGCGGGGAGGAGGAAGCGGCGGAGCGCGCGGGCTCCTTCTTTTTGTTTGTTTTGTTTGCTGCAACACAGAAATGAGAGGAAAGAGAAAAGGGGCCACCACGGGAGATTGCTCCGGCGGGGCGAGCGGGACAAGTGTGATATAGCAAAATATGGGGGTTAAACGGCCATAGCGGGAAGTGACTCGCCGCGGCCTCGGGGGGACGGGAATGGTGCAAAAATTAAATAACAAGAATTGAAACGGCCATTGGGGAAGTGACTCGCCGCGGCCTCGAGAATATGAGCAGATAATAAGATGACAGAATATGAAGAGGATACAAAGAGCGGGAATTTAAACGGCCATTGGGGAAGTGACTCGCCGCGGCCTCGATGATAAGAGCAGAATATAACAGAGTATAAAGAGAATATAAGAACGGAAATTTAAACGGCCATTGGGGATGTGACTCGCCGCGGCCTCGATGATATAAGCAGAATATAACAAAACATAAAGAGATTATAGGAATAGAAATTTAAACGGCCATTGGGGAAGTGACTCGCCGCGGCCTCGATGATATAAGCAGAATATAACAAAATATAAAGAGAATATAGGAAACAGAAATTTAAACGGCCATTGGGGAAGTGACTCGCCGCGGCCTCGATGACAAGATGTGATCGCCAGGGGCCAAAAGACCCCAAAATAAGAAGGTGATCGCGCCTACCTCAAGAGCGGGAGATGGCGGGTTGCTTCTTCCTCTCCTTCCGGCCGGCCGACGGAGAGGGCTTTCCTCGGGTACCCTTGCAAAACAACGACAAATAAATGACAAGTGGATTAGAAAGATGGAGGTGTAGTATTCAAATCCTTGCGGTAAAAATAACGAAATGATGGCAAGACACACACCTGGTTGGTGTTATCTTTTAAACCCCTCTCGGACTCGAGTAGGAGGAAAATGAGATGATGGATGTAAGAAGTATAAGAGAAGAGGCGCCCTTGTAAAGGGGGATAGAGGATGCAATATGATGAATGTAAAGAACTATGGAGAAAAAGGGGAAGAAAAGGCTTATTGGATGAGCCGAGGGTGAAATCCGGCGGAGCTCCGGCAGCGTGGGGACGACGTGGAAGCGCGGTGGATGAAGACGACCTTCCTCTCGCGAGCGTGGGCACCCGAGAAGCCGGCAGAACCTCCACCTACAAAAGACCCGACGGGTTAGAAAATGACTCCGTAGCCTCTGGGCTCCGGCAGCCTATCGGATCACTTAGAAGCTCCCCTAGAACTGAGGGGGTGGGGCTCTATTTATAGAGCTCCGGAGGGTGGAGGCGTCCAGGACCCTGGACACCTCCATCAGGGCCGAAATAATATTTTATTCTATTTTTATTAATTTTTTTGGAATACTTTTGTGGGGGCGTCCAGGGCCCCGGACGCCTCTACCATGTCCACCGAAAACCGACGACGGCCGCACGCGGTTTGGCACAACGCGTGGTTTTGTGAGCGGCGCCTCGTGATTCAGAAATGGGCGCGTCCAGCTGACCGGACATCTCTATATTTTGGATTTTTTCACACACAACAAACCGTCGTTCGGTGGGCGCCGCCCGTGAGGGAGTTGATGGCGGCGTCCAGAGGCCTGGACGCCTCCCAATATATATTATTTATTATTATTTTTTTTGTCTTTTATGCCAGGTCTGGATTTTTTGATTTTTATAATTTGTTTTTATGGAGGCGTCCAGGAGCGTGGACGCCTCCAATAATATATATTGATTTTTTTGTTTTTTAATGCCAAGTGGCATTTTAAACATATTTTATTTTTTTGTTTTTTATGGAGGCGTCCAGGGGCCTGGACGCCTCCAATAATATATATTGATTTTTTTTTGTTTTTAATGCCAAGTGGCATTTTAAACATATTTTATTTTTTTTGTTTTTATGGAGGCGTCCAGGGACCTGGACGCCTCCATTAAAATATATATTTTTTATTTAATTTAGGGCCCTGAGAAAATAATAAAAAGAATTAAAAGATGGGGGCGTCCAGGGGCCTGGACGCCCCCATTGAGACCCACCCGGGTCCTCAAATCAGGAGTCGGCGGCCGCCCGACAGACCCCCTTCTTGATTCCGGAACCTCTTGATGCGTCCGACTGGTGTTGATGCCGTCCGAATGCCGTGACGAGACGATTCCGGGTGCCAAAAAAGGCAGAAGAAGACCCGAGAAAAGGAAGCACTCGAGTGATTCAAAATGCGTAAGCCGTTGCGGGGCGTTGTATAGTAATATGAGACTTTCTCAGGAGACGTCAGGAATGGCGTGTCTACAGCTGCCCCGCCTTGGCGTCTGCTTTGCAAGGGAGCGACACGTAGTGGAATGGTATCGAAGTGGAGTGGAGTGAAGTGGGAGCGGACTGATAAGTTGATGCCAAGGTGTGATGAGACACGCTTTTGACGTTACTGTTTGGAATCTTTCCTGGAGTTTCAATGAGGCGACCTTGAAGAAGGTCTTTCAAATATTGACGATTGCTTGGACGGAGATCAAATAAAGGAGGGTGAGATGTGCGCTCAGGCACGAAACAAAAGGGGACCAACTTCTCGGTGTGGAAGTACCTGGGTCATAAACCGGAGGTTTCACCTTTGGGGAGCGGTTACCAGCCAATGTGGAAGTGCTGCGGCCAAGGTGGGTCAAAAAAGGTAAAGGAATATCTGAGGGTCTGTCCAAACAAGGGTCTCCTTTGGAAGAGCAGCGTCGGGGCCGTCTCTAGGAAACTCGGTATTTCATTCGGAGTGGAATATCTCATATTTGTGGGAATTGAAACACAACGGCTTTCACAATCGAATCACTTGAATGATCTTCTGCAATAAATCAAAGTCCTATATGAATGCATGCTGGGTTTAAAGAAAAATTCAAAACAAACTAAAATAGAAAATAGCCAAGGATAATATTGTTAACTTGTGAAGAACGGGTCAGGATACCGATCCGGTGAGCTGATACTGGGCTGGGGCCCGTTTATCCGCGCACCAACTCACTGAATGGAACCGTCGTCCCCATGCTACCACAAATTAACGGCCTATCCGTACAACCCAAACTCTTCCGGGATCATCACCGTTTTTGTTGAAGGGGAACTCAAATCCCAGATTCGTTCGGGCCGCAAGGTCCTTGACATGTTCTAGTAGCGTAGGTATCATATACTATGATGCATGACATGGTGGGACCAACCAATGAAAGGTGGGACGGGAGATAGGACAAAGACGTCCGTTAGTAAAACCTGCACAGGCCAGCAAAGGTTAGCAACATCAGAAAGTAGCAGAATCGCACCACAGTTCAAAGGAGATCCAGACAAAATCTTGACAATGACCACTGATGTGACATGTTCTGTCCTGTAGCACCCTACCCTTCCTATAAGAACTCCCCTTAGGCTAGTTCATTCAAATGCACCAAGGTGGGTTTTGGAAGCTCAGGAGAGGAAGGAGAGGAGAATTTAGGATGGAAGGAGAGTCTTCCCGCATTATGAAGAGGAGCAAGCCTAGCAGCGAGATTAGGCGACTTTCCGACCTCGAGGGTCATCTGAGTGGGACGATCATGTCGCATATGGTAAGCTGACTCTTTTCAAATTCTCCATGTGAACCTTCTTCTTACTTCCTTCATTTTTTCCTCTCCCAGCCATATCCACTCTTCCCAGGCCCGAGGAAGTTTTCCAAGCTGCCATGGCTTTCAAGGCTGACTTCCAATATCTCCATTGGCATGAGGGCTATACTCTCGAAGTGGCATCTGCAGGGGCTCCTTATTCACGCCAAGCATTATGAGAAGATTCGTATGGACTGGGCGGCTATGGGCGCACTAGTGGAGATCTGGCATCCCCAGACCCACACTTTTATCTTCCCGACCTTCGAGGTGACCATCCTCCTCGAGGAGGTGGAACTTCTGCTTGGTTTGAAGAAATTCAAGAGTGACGGGAAGGTGAAGGCTATGCGGATGCTGACACGGGTGACTTCTGAAAGTGTCCTTGGAAGCTTCATGCCGCCCGACGCAGCCAGAAAGGTCCGTACTCAAAAGGGGATCGATCTCCAAAAGCTTGCGGAGTGGGTCATGGACGCCCTGAGAGGGTCACCAGACGATGACTATTTGGAGGGAATCATGAAGGGGTTCACTATCTGTCTGGCGGGTGCTCTCTTGTTCCCTTATACCGACAACATAGTGGAGGAAGACCAGCTGAGTGCTATCTGCGGGATCTGGCGTGGAAAGAGGGTGGGACCCGCCGTCCTTGCCTATCTTTACAGCGGCCTTACCGCCTCGAGTATGGGTAAGCCTCCTTTTGGTTGCGCACTTGTCTTGAATTGCTGGCTTGATTTGCACTTCAAATTCGACCACCGTGAGGGGATGCCAACTGCTTCGAAGCTCTTCCAACAAAGCCCGCTTCACCACATAGCCGACGTGTTAGGCTTTGGTGGTATTGTAGTGAACCGCGTTCCGTGGCTGAAGAAACGTGAAGACTGGCGATCTCACTTCCGCACCGTGACACAAGGCTTCTTTACTTGCGCACCGGCATGTTTGCTTTTGCTAGATCTCCTCATGAGGTCTTCCCCCGAAGTTGATCTTCAACTGATCGGTGCGACCGAGTTCGTCCTTTACAGTGCGCATCGGTGCTATCTCCAGATTGGCATCCCACGTCATTCGTTCCCGCCACCGACTGGCATTGTTCCTTTGAAGAAAAGGGAGTTGGGCACCGAAGCGGACGCGAAGGAAGCGAAGCCCATTAAAGCTCCCTGGAAGACAAGTGTTGCGGGAAAGGCCTTAGCGCACGTGGTGGAGGAATGCGAGCCGTGGAGGGCTTATGTAACTGAACTGGGGAAGTTAAGGCCTAAAGCGCCTAAGCCCCTGATGTAGTTCACTCTGCTTTTCTGATGGAATAAAATTTGGCATTTGGATGTTTCGGACCCCCGTCCCCTTAATTATTATCTTTTTTATGGTTTTTCTTTTTCTTTGTGTTTTTTTATTTTGTTTGGATTATATACATATTCTTATATAAATATATATTATGTGAAATTTTTTTATTATGGGGGCGTCCAAGGGCCTGGACGCCCCTAATATTATTTTTATTATTTTATTATTATTTTTTTTTGATAATTTATTTTTTGGGGGCGTCCAGGGTCCTGGACGCCCCTATTTTGATTTATTTTATTTTTGGGGGCGTCCAGGCGCCTGGACGCCCCTATTTTTTTGAATTCCTTTTGAAAAATAAAAAGTGTGGGGGCGTCCAGGCGCCTGGACGCCCCAGTGAAAGGCCATTCTATATATAGGGGGTGGCTCCCCCCCTACTCACTTATAGTGTTCATTCTGACCGTCCAGCCACTCCAAACGACCCATTCTTAGTCCCAATGGAGCGAGGAGGATCGAGCCAGGGTCCGGAGAAGCGGAAACGACTGGCTCGTCGTGCGAGGAGGTTGAGGGATGATGCCGAGGAGGCCGCAGCAGAGGAGATTGATGCGGGGGAGGAGATGGAGGTGCCCCTCCTGGCCGCGGAGGCCGCTGCGGATGCTGGTGACGCGGGAGAGGACGATCACGACCCGGTAAGTACTTCGGAATTCTCACTTTGTGGTTCAATAGGCTAAAACGGGCGTGCGAGAGGCTGTGAGAGAAGGGCGGGTAGTGAGAGAAGGAGGCGTCCAGGGGCCTGGACGCCTCCATATTTTCTTTTTCTTTTTATTTATTTACTTATTTACGAAAAGTAATAGAAAAATAAGGAGGCGTCCTGTCTCCAGGACGCCTCCATTATAATATATATATTTTTAATATATTTTTCTTGTTTTGGCTTTGTTTTTCTTTTTTCTAAAAAAACAAAATAAAGGAAAAAAAGAGGAGGCGTCCAGGGGCCTGGACGCCGCCACAAGAAAATATAAATATTTTTTTAAAAATATAAAAAATAAGTAGTATATATACAGTGTTATTGTTTTATGACTGTTCATGATGCTGATGTGTTCTTTGTTGGTTTTGTGGTTTGCAGGGCGTGATGAAGGGCCGGATC